>JANHMN010000014.1:47662950-47688750 GCA_030674055.1 Rhabdomys pumilio | reverse complement strand
AAGGTATTTTCTCAGGGTGATGGAAAACAAAGTCTTCATTATCTTGATGTGTGTCCCCCCCCCCCCCGAATCTTTATCTGGTCACACTGAATCGCTAAGATTCTTCTGGTATGATTTGGTTTCTAAATATACCTTAAACATTCATTTATGTGCTAAAGACTTTGTTTTCCATCACCCTGAGAAAATACCTGAGACAATCCATTTGAAGAAAGGACCCATTGTTTTAGCTAATGGCTTCAGTTCATGGTCAGCTGGCCCTACTGCATAGGGTCCTAGGCAAAGTCCAATAGTGTGGTAGAAACATTAGATGGTAGAGGTTTCTTGGGTCATGGTGACCAGTAATCAAAGAGAGAGGATACTACGTACATCCTTTGAAGGCACACTTCTAGTGAGTAACCTGCTTTGTGTAGCTAGGTCCTACTTCCTGATAGTCCACTCACTTAAATTGTCAATGAATTAGCCCATGAATGAGGTTATAACCTTCATGATCCCAAAGGCCCAAGATCTAAGGGTGCTAAGGGTGCTCTTGGGAGGAGTACATTCCATGTACAGACTTTAAGAGGCTTAGTTCTCCAGCAATGACACTCCTGGGAGATGATGGAATGTTTAGGATGCCCAGCCGTGTGAGAAAGCTGGATCCTCAGAGTCAGAATAATACTCAATCCCTTCCTCTCTTTCTTTGTTTCCCAGCTAGCATGGGGTGAGCAACGTTTTCCCATGATGTTCTGCCTTGTCACAGGCCCGAAACAGTAGAAATGACTAAAGATTGAAATTTCTTTTCCTCCTTAAACTGTTCACCTCAGATCACAGTAAAGCACACTAGCTACACAAAGTTCTTTACCTGTCAGTCTTGGCTTACTCAGTATCACTTCCCACTACAGTGCATAAGTATCACTGGACTTTCAGAAATATAATTTTCCAAAAGATGCAATTCACAAAAAGGTAAAATAAAATAGCATCAGTATCTCTCGGTTAGTGGATCAGTGCTTCTTGTATCCTTATAGGGCACAGAAATCGCCTGGGGATCTTGTTAATGTGTAAGTCCGAGTCAGCAGGTAGATACTATCAAAGAATGTCCTTTTCTCACAAGCTCCCATGAGATGCTCATCCTTCTAATCTGTGGCCCGCAGGACCACTTTCACCTAAAGTAACAAACACCAAAGAGGCTTTTGTATGGGGTGACGACATTAGTATGTAATTCAGCTAGGTCTTGAGCTCTGCTCCTGACTCCTAAATCCAGTGGAATTGTTTCATATAGGTTGTCTGATCAAATATAACTAAAAATGCCCTCCCACAAGTAACTAAAACTTTTTACTCTCAATTACATAAAACTTAAAGCTTAAACCCCCTGTTTGTCTATTTTTCCAAATCCTTACTAATGTATGTCAGGAGGAGATGTTAGGAAAGAAAGTAGCTATTTCTAAGAGTTAAGTTCCTGGAAGCCATGATTCACACTGGGGCAAAAAGAACGGAGCTAGTAAGGCAAGAATATTTAGAGGAGACTCTGGGCTCCCAGCCTTTGGTTTCTGGAATGAAAACAGCTACGATAGTCTCTAGAGCAGAGGCATCCATGAGAAGGGAGTCGTGTCCGGCTGAATGATAAATTTGTATAAACATTTAAACAAGGTTGTTAACCCCATAATAGGGTATCTGGCCTCCTATGTCCTATATTAACAAAGGCTCTTTCTCAATTCTTTCTTCAGACGCCAGGACCCAGACAGTGGAAAAAACAGTGCTACTTCTTTACTTCCTGGTATGGTGGGTCTCTCCCTCCCACTTCCGGTCCATCATGATGAGGAGCTACCAGGGGAAACCAAAGAACGAAACAGTCACAAAGAAGAAAGGGATTTGGGGGGCTCACTGTGTAAGAGCCTGAGCCTGCCCCACAAATACCCTCAGTGAAGACAGAAATGTCCACCAGTCAGAGGCTCAGTCTAATGTCTCATGTCTGAGTAAGCATGGGCTTGAACAGGCAACGCCAAAGGTCAGAAGTCAGGGGAAATTCTTCAGCCCGAAGCAGAGTCAAGGGACAAACAGAGCCATTTGTCTCCCCTCCCCTGGAAAGATAGAATGACTCCTGACACACAGGCAACCACCACTCCGATGAGTTGTTTTTTTTTTTTTTTAAACATGCACCCCTCCCACATTCGTGATCAGGAACCAGACAAGAAGCCTGGAGGGGTGAGTTTTCCCACACTCCTCAGCTGCATCTGTCTTCATCCAGAGTTCCAGGGCAAGGAGCTCAGAAATGTGACTGCATTCTTTCTGTGTGTGGTAAAGGAGCCAGTAGGGTTTACAATTGGCCCAGAATTGGACTGCCCTTGAGGGTGTTCCTAGTCTGAAACAGCCCTCCTCCAGCTATACTAGCTGACACAGGACACGGGTATTTAAATGCCATGAATCCTCACTCGTGGCATTAACACAGCAAGAGAATTCTTAATGCTCGCTTTGAGGGAAATTAGAATCTAACAAGTTTAAAGAGTTCGAAATATAACAGCGTTATCCTCACAGATTGAACCTGCTAGACTATTCCACAGCTCCACGGCCCCCTGTGTCATAGAGAAAGGAGGATTTCTTTTCAGAGCACACATTTCGTTTGTTTCCATGACAGAAACCAAACTCTTTAACAGTGACATGGCAGACAAGGAAACAAAGGCTGCCTTCCTAAGTGACTCTTGAGTATGTATTTCAGCAGGAATGTGTCACTTCCTCAGCAGCTTGGATGATCCACGACAATTTTTTTCTACATAAACTTACACAATCTGAGCCTTTATGTAACTGCTCCAAGTCACAGACAGCCCAACACTTCAGGAAATAAACTAGTGAGTGGTTGTTGTTGTTGTTGTTGTTGTTGTTGTTTCCAGTACATTGGATAAAGTCTATTTGATTTAATACACACACACACACACACACACACTACACATACATATACACTACACTTACATACACGCTACACATACACACTATACTACACATAATACACACTACACAAATACACACATTACACACACTACATACACATACATACACACACTACACACACTAACTACACATACATACACAATACACATAATACACACTACACAAACACACACACTACACACTACATACACACTACATGCACACACATATACACACTACACACATACACACACTACACATACACTACACATACACACACACTACATACACATATACCACCCAACACACACACATCTCTTCCTCTTCTTCTTCCTCTTCTTCCTCCTCCTCCTCCTCCCACTATTACTTGAAAATAAGTGACTCAGGCTTTGGAAAGCATGCTGATGATGGATTACTGTGTGTTCAGGTGATTATCTTCTCAGAACCACAAAGCTGGGACAAATTCTGCAGATACAAGGGCTCAGCAAGTATGACAGTAACAATTCATTGTTGAAAACTACAAGAAATCATTGGAGTGAGGGAGGCAGAGGCCAATTTAAAAGGTTCTACAAATAAGTGAATTTTAAAAAGCTCCCTACCTAGGCTGACAGTCACTAGGAGGCTTATCGCTTTAAGCAAAGGTATTATATTAAAGCTTTCTTTCCCTCCTGCAGGCAGGACAGACCTTAACCAGAGGCATCACTTGTTTCAGCTGGGAGAGCCAGAGCTGAGCTCAGCTCCCACTACTCTCTATAGGAAGCATCCTTGTGGGCACATGTCCACCCTGCACAGTGAGACCCAGAGCCTGACCTTGGGGCTTCCCTTGAAGTAAATAGCTCTTAATGAATGTAAAGCTAGGGAAAACAAAAAAAACTAAAAACAAAGATAGCCTGACATTGATAGATATTAGATAGACAAACAGCTATTTCCATTGTTCTCAAAGGCTTCATGATTGGGTTTAGGGCTCAAGAGAGAAATGCATAAATCTTTTAACTGGGAGATTGGGTCAGCTAGACTGTAAGCTAGCCTAGGTCAATTGGAGCTAGACTCTAAGCACAGCCTAAACTCTGAGTACAGCATGTGGTGTTGCGTTTTCCTTCTACTCTTGTGAAAAAACTCTTTAAAATTCTTCTTAAAGCTTATAGTTAGGACTCAGTAGTTCTTTGAAGGAAATGACTGGACCAATCTCAGAACTGTAAAGGTGATAACTGTTTCATTCTGGAGTCATTGCCATCATCATCACGGTGGAATGAATGCACTGTATACTTAGAGCCACAGCCTGATGCTACAGAGGGACCAACTGCACTGTGATAGTACACTGTGGGTACTAATCCACTGTTTAGGGAGACAAGGAAACATAATCTAATTTTGAAACGACACCTGTAAAGGCCTGCCATACAAAGGCCCATCCAGTCAACCATAAATTGCTGACTGTATTCATATCACTGTATTATTACTGTTCATGGAACATACTCAGACACACGTGTACATGACAACATAAAGGAGACATTGACGTGAAATGAAACAAAATATCAGGTACTATAAGGGGTTTCCAGGGCCAGGGCAACGGTTTGATAGACATAGTCTTACTTGGGATAACCTGAATTTAACATCCAGATCCTACAAGGAGGTAGAAAAGAAGAGATACTTGAGAGGTGTTCTCTGAACCTCAAGAACACCATGGTATGAATGTGCTTACACACACACACACACACACACACACACACACACACACAGCCGAAATAAATAACAAATTTGCAAAGAACGAAAAAGCAGGTTCTCTTTAAAATAAAATAGGTAGTGTAAGTGAATACTGGAGAAGTTCCCTGCAGTCTGGAACAAAAGACTTTAAGCTAAAGGTCTAAGGATAAGGAAAGAAACTGAATAGAAATAGTAGAAATCAGGTTGGTGCTTTAGGTAGAGAGACAAACATACCCAAAGGCCACGAGACTGGAATGTGCTTGGTAAGTTTGGGAATCAGGAAAAAGACATTGTTCAGGAGGAAAGTGTACTGGACAGAAGGCTGGCAATGGGCAGCACCAAGCTGAAGGGCACCCAAGAACCCTGAACCAAATCTCACTTTCTTTGGTGTACAGTCAGCAGAAGACTGATCAGGCTAGTGTTGCTGCATGCAGATTTGAAAGGGTAGGCTGACCACCATGGGAAATGGTGTGCAAAGAATTAAGTTGGGGAAGAGGGGTTCCTGGGAAGGGCAGAGCAGGGTCTGGATGAGAGGAGATGCTAAGTAGGACTGGGAGGAGCTTCTCACCCTCACAACTCCTAACATCTTGGGCACCCGATCTTCTGTGATGAAGGCAGCAACTTCAGTCTCTTCTTACCAAACAGTAGACAGCATTCCTTCCTTCCTAGTCATGGCAATCCAAAGCAATTCTCCAGAAATCACCAAACATCCCCTGGAGAGCCAAACTATACCCGTTGAGAATAAGGGAGCTGAAGTGTTAGCTGTGCTGGTGACAGGAATTCAGATTCTGAACGTATTTTAAGACAGAGTTGACAGGGTTCTCAGACAAGAACAGATGTAGAGTGTGAGAGAAAAGAGGAGTCAGTGATAAGATGTCCCACAGGGGGTTGAGTCTAGACCACTGAAGGGTGGATGCAGCAAGTTCAGGGAAGGAGATTAACTATAGCTGAGAGTATGTGAGATTTGAGGTCCCTAGTAGGTTTCTATACCGCAATGGTAAATTGGCTGCTGAGGATTCAAGGAAGTGTATGGTAAGAAGCAGAAAACCCTGAGACACAGCTGGAGACAAATCACGTTACAGCATTTTTATGCTCAGAGAAAATGTCTTTCAATTAGCAATAACTAACTATGAAATGAGTCAGAGGGACATCAGGTTTGATGAGAACAGAAAAGCATTAGCAACACAAACTTCACTAGAAACTTTTAAAAAGCAATCATCGGGTAGCATGCCAACAATTCAGATAAAGACACCCAATTACTCTCAGTAAGCCAAGGAATGAGACACAATACCTTCCTAAAATGTTTTAAAGTTGTTGTCCAAAACTATGTGGGGCAAAGAGAGACTGCTAATACGATCACCCATGCTTTTCACAAAAGAGCGGTTTGCAGAGGGCTAGTTAGGACTCAGGCAGTCACCAAACAGAACATTCTCGTTATAGCTGCCCAAACAAGTTGCCAATTTGAAAATCCGTAAGGCAAGAGTTAAATGAAAAGGAGGCTGGGTTTCTTCAGACTGAAGAGAAACCACTGTTCACACCAGCAAGGCACAAGAACTAGTGACCATCACAACAGGCACTTCTCCAAGCAGGCCCTGAGTCAAGCATCCAAGTCTCTCTGTGAATAAATGCAGCCTTTCCCAGGCTTACCCTGTCGCAATGTGAGAGGCAAAGAGGCCTCATTGAAAGATAGTTCTCCTTCTCCACCAACAATTTAGAATCTGAATACTCTCCAAGACTACACAGATAGAGAATAAATATGACTGAACAAACTAAGAGAATAATTTTGCAAGTGTCTATTGAATGTTTCCACCCCATATACTCTAACTCAAGGGAAAGGGGAAAAAACTAGAAAGCAATTAATTTTCTCTGTCTGAGAGATTCATTTTCCATCTACCTAACTTCCCCATGGGGAGGAAATGCCTAGCAGCCAACACGCCCAAGCAACCCAATAGGAGATCAGAATATAATGGTATGAAATTCTCCAAGAGTAAATTTAATGAAAGTTGTTTTTAAAAAGAGTAATTGGCTGGGAAGTGTCCTTTGAGAAATGTCATTTGAGTGGTATTCATAATCCCTTCCAGGAAAGCTATAAAACTCTCAGCATGGTAGAGTGTAGAAGGCCAGTGATGACGAAGCTTTTGGTTCAACTAGACAATCTGGAAAGATGCTGTGGACAGAAGCAGAGGTCCTGAGCTGTTGTAGATCAAACTTACGAAAGAGAAAAGGAAACAACTCACTCAGTGTATCGTCTGAGGGAATTCAAGTCATAGCATTGAAACCTTGACGCTCCTTACTGGCGTTGGTCTGTACAGTAACCTTATTTTATTATTTTACATGTAATACTAAAATGACAGACAACAAAAGAAACTGCACAAGAGCATAAAACCAAAGGCTACAGCAGCAGCAACAACAACAGAAACCAACAGACCAGAGATGCCCTTTGGGGTGGGAGAAAAAATTTTGAATATCATCTGTCCTGTAAGCGATTAAAACTGGGCCAGAAGGAACCCAGAACTCAACAACAGCAAATATTTACTAAGCAAAGAATTGAAAAAGTGTTTTTCCAAATCAAAAAAAAAAAAAAAAAACCATAAATACAGGCTAATGAGTATACAAAAAAGTATCCAATTTCGATAAATATCATAGAAATGTAAATAGGTGGACAATGATACAATCACATTGTACCTGTTAGATTATCTACATCATATATATGCATATGCATAGATACAAATATTTATATAGTTATAACTATAGTTATAGCTTTCCTTTCAGGAAATCTTGAATGATATATATATATATATATATATATATATATATATATACACATATATGTGTATATATTATATATATGTATATATATTATATAATATATATACATATATTATATAATATGTAATCTTGTACCTGGAATGTAAATTAGAATGGTCATTATGACTATAATTTGAAGATTCCTCAAAAACTAAAATATAATTACTATGTGTTTCAGCAATTCCACATCTGGAGATATATATATATATATATATATATATATATATATATATATATATATATCCAAAAAGTTGAAATTATTATTCAGAACATTCAATACATAAATGAACTCTAATTCCCAAGCATGGGTAACAGACCAACCATCCCTTGATATAAATGACCCCCCTTCTGCAGAGATAATAAGGTGCATGGCGCC
Organism: Rhabdomys pumilio; assembly: GCA_030674055.1. NCBI lineage: Eukaryota > Metazoa > Chordata > Mammalia > Rodentia > Muridae > Rhabdomys > Rhabdomys pumilio. The sequence goes on along the minus strand of JANHMN010000014.1, from coordinate 47,680,964 downwards.
CCACACTATTACATACTGTTTCTATTTAAACTAAATGCATAAATATAGGGCTAAAATCCTGAAAACTATACAAATCTGCTGACAAAAACATGAATGATCTTAATAGAGTTGGAAATAACATTCAAGTTCAGAAAAAGTCAACTCAGCAAGGATGTGATTTCTCCCCAAGTTTATATAAAGGTTCAAAATAATTCCTGTCAAAATTACATTAAGTTTAGGTAGACAACATTTTTGTAAAATTTCTATGGAAATTCAGAGAACTAGAATCATTAAAACACACACACAAAAAAAAGTGAGATAAAGTAGAAGCAACCAGTCCACCTGACTTCAGAGCGGGAACACACACACACACATATATATATATATATATATATATATATATATATATGTATGTATATATATATGTGTATATATATATATATATATATATATATGTGTGTGTGTGTGTTTGTGTATATATAAATGTGTGTATATATAAATATTTATATAATATATATGTACATAAAATATTTGTGTGTATGTATATAAATATGTGTGTATATGTATGTATGTATGTATGTATATGTATGTATGTATAAATATTTATATAATATATATATGTACATAAAATCTGTACCTGGTTGAGAATGTAAATTAGAATGATCATTATGAAAGTGGTATGAAGATTTCTCAAAAACTAAAGTATAATTCCTATAGCCACAGTAATGTAAATTAGGCTATTAAAGCTAAAATTAGAAATAGACTCAGACATTTTCTCAGGTAGTTTCTGTAAAAGCAGAAAAGCAAGTTAATGGAAGAAAGGCAGAGGTCCAATAAATGGTTCTGGAGAATTAGATAAATTCCAATTAGGTAAATAAAGAAGAGGGGGTTAGGGATGTGGGACAAAGGAAAGAACAGGAGACTGGGGGCAAGAAGAAGAAAGGGAAGAGACAAGAATCTCCACTTGAGTGTCATGTATCATACTAGAAGGAGGTAGAGGGTAGTGGATTTAAGCATAGTTATAAAAGGGTGTATATGGAACATGGACGAGATTGGAGAGAGAGGGAAAATGGCTTAAAGCAGGAAAAAAATGGTTGTAACTACAAAGGACAGGAGGGAATTCTTGTGATGAAAATGCTTGACATGTTTACTACATCAATGTCAAAATTCTGTGACTTTGCAAGATTGTCACTACTGGAGAAACGTGGGCCAAGGGTACATGGCATTCTTCTGTATTCTTGAATCTACACCTAACTCCAAATTTAAAATATGACTCAAAAAAAAAAAAACTAGGAAATAGTGGGTTTCTATTTTAGTACACATTTCAACTTACACCAAGGAAACCTCAGGGCACCAAAAGAGAAAAGAAAATTAGGTGCCAGGGCTGGATGAATGAAGTCACAGCTGGGTGGCCCTAAGGAGACCTTCCATCAGCCCTTCCACAGCAAGGGCTGGAACAGAGACAAGAATTGAGTGAGCTCTCAATTTAATAAAACTGTGTTGAAGGGGGCTGAGACCAGGAATTAAATAAAATGTTCTAGTTATGGGAAAAACATTTTAGTGACCAAGAAACTAAGGAAAACAGACGAATAATCACAGAGATTGGTAGAGTGCCCCATAAAACCACACACGTGGCTCCATGTGGTGGAAGAGGAGGATCTAACCCTTTACTGCCCTTCCAGTGCAGAAATATGAATGGAAACACAATGGACTCATTTGAAGCCAATCCCTTAAGGCCCCTGCTAGCAGCAAACCCCAAACCATGCCCACTGGGATTCAAACTCTTACTGAGGCTGCATTCGGAATATAACTGGTTCAAAGATTTGCTTTCTCCAGCTTAGAATAGAGCAAATCCACTAAGTGTCTCAAGCAAAACAAACCCCACCTTTTCACAATTTATGAACAGTTTGTGTACACAGGGTAGATGATTATGACAGATTCTACTCAGCAGAGGATATGGATTAACTCAGTCTGGATTCTGCTTCCGGGGTGATAGGGACCTGGGCTGTGTGAGAGGATGGTACACAAGGAGAGCAGGCCCACAGCTTTCTATGAGTGACTTTGAGGGTCTTCACTTTGAAACCATTTAGCCCTGCTCCAGAGCAGGTTAAGAAACCTCATAGACAACTTCAAGAAAGCCAGCCTCCCAAGCCATACACAGAAGACCACACCTGAAGGCAAAACATACGAGATCGCTGAGACCCTGATGTGAGAAGCAGATATTCTGGTCCCCATGTTTAGTTTCTGTTAGTGTGATAAAAACAATGACCAGAACCAACTTGGAGAAGTGGTTTCCCACATGACAAAGCATCATCAAGGGAAGCCAGGGCAGGCAGAAGTCAGGAACATGGCAGCAGTAACAGAAGCAGAGACAGTGGTGAAATTTAATGGATTGTCCCCCATTGCTTGTTCAAGACTGCCTATCCAGAGGTGAACTGCCAGCACTGGGCTAGGTCCTCCTGCATCAATCAACAATACAAATGCCCCACAGAAGTTCCCATAGGCCATTCTGAGGGGAAGCAATTCTTAAAATGAAGTTCTCTCTACCCTTGTATCCTTAGTCTGTGTAGTAATGATGAAAATCCTTAGTTTGTGTCGTATTGATGAAAATGAACTACCACACCATAAAGTGACCCATTCCCAAGAAAGGCTTCCCAAATGCTAATTCTGTCTCTGCAATGGTATATCCTAAGCCTTTCACCCCATAAATGATAAGTCTCAGTTTTGGGGGTCATCGCTGGGTGGAAGAGAGGACAGATTACAGGCATGTGGTCAAGTAAATTCAGATCCAAGTTCATCCACTTCCTTCCTACCAGGATCACTGTAAGTGGGCATTGATAAATGTTGTCACATTATCTCATAAACATAAAGCCAGCTGGTGGAGTGTTTACCAAAGGGAAAAACTTATTTTGCTTTTGGTATCTTTTTATAGTCACCTGTTAATTGCTAGGTTATATGTGAGAAACTCCAAAACAATACGATCAGAGTATTTCTGATAAAACCACTCCAATAATTTGGCTCTAACATTAAAAGTTTTGTCATCATGACTATCACTTTGGCCTCTTGTATTTAGTAAGAACCTGAACCTGAAATCTTATTTTGAAAATGCCTACAATGCGGTATGTACTCCCTGCCCCTGGAAGTTGATAATGTCCTAGCATTTTATCCCTAGGGTGGGAATAAGGCTCAGGAAAGTAGAGACACTTAGAGCAGCAACTCTTGCCCCAGGCTGCTGGTCTGCTTTACTGCTGGCCAATGTTACTAATTAAGACCCATTCTCTAGGTAACACCTCTTGACTACCCTCACCTGGGAAGCTTTACAAAAGCCAGGAGTCTAGATCTACTATCAGATCAATCAAATCACAACACAGCAAACAGACAATGCCAGTCAATGGACACAGTTTACCTATTTCATGAATATTTTGTCGACACACAAAGAAATGTGACCTTTTCATCCATGTCATAAGAGGTCTTGGGTGATCCTAACATTGACCCAGGGCTCAGAACAAATGATCCAGAGCAGGGTTCTCAGATTTCTATGAACACGAGTCCCAGAAAACAAGCTAGTGATGCATTTCAAATAGGGAAACCTGTGGTGTATTAGTCACTTGACATGTTGCTTGACCAGAGTGTGCAAACAGAAAGGTCTAAATTATGCAGATCAGAAATTCTCAGTGAAGGGGTACTAATGGAAAGACAGAACACTTCCTGTGAGAATTCGAATGTCTGGGTGATTTTGTTTGGCAAACCTCAGAGCTACCAAAACCTTCAAGTCTCTGAGACATACTCTTTTTATAAAAAATCTTCATGAAATAACAGATCACCACAGTGTATCACCCACTGCTCTGATCCTGTTTTAACCACTGTCTCTGATTTAGAGCTAAGAGGAGGAGAAGAAGGAGGGGGGAGGAGAGGAAGAGGGGAAGAGAAAGAAGAGGAGGAGGAGGTGGAACAACAGAAGGAGGAGAAAGAAGAGGATAAGGAGGTAGAAGAGGAGGAGGACAAAGAAGAAAGAGGAGGAGAGAATGAAGAAGAGGAGGAGGAGGTGGAGAACAACAGAAGGAGAAGGAGAAGGAGGAGGAGGAGAAAGAAGAGCAGGAGGGAGGAGCAGAAGCAGAAAGAAGAAGAAGAAAAAAGAAGCAGAAGAAGAAGAAGAAGAAGAAGAAGAAGAAGAAGAAGAAGAAGAAGAAGAAGAAGAGGAGGAGGAGGAGGAGGAGGAGGAGGAGGAGGAGGAGGAGGAGGAGGAGGAGGAGGAGGAGGAGGAAGGGGAAAGGAGGAAGGGGGAAAGAGGAAGGGGAAGGAAGAAGGAGGAAGGAGGAAGGAGGAAGGAGGAAGAAAGAGTCTACTGACAACCCAGGTCCCCACACGGAGTTTCATGACCACGTGCATATGAGCAACTAGGCATATACTGTGAGTACTGGGGCCTCTCTACTCAGCCTGAGGGGAATCTCAGCAAACCTCAACATGATTCCTAAGCCATTCCTCATGCAGTACTTGGTTCATCTGTCACCATGGTTGCAGCTAGAAGCAAGGGGGTAAAGTAATCAATCTTTAACATTCTTGTATTTGTCTACCAGAATTAGAGATTGAACCAAGGTCCTTAAACATGCTCCGCCAGTACTCTACTACGTAACCCCACCACACCAACAATGTGTGAACATGGGTTCAGATTCTGAACAACAAACTTTGTCACATTTTGAGATGCAGTGTATAGTAATAAAAATGTACACTTACATTAACCGGTACACGAAACCTATACAGCATTTCCAAGCTTTCTCATGTGTTCGCTCAAAAAAAGATGGAGGGAGAAGGACTTTGCACAAGACACATCACAAACCATGCATTTGAGAATGTTAAAAGAAGAGGAGGAGGAGCTAAATGTCACTGAATATAGTTATTTACTAAACATTCTTCTAAGATTTAGCTGTCTATTAATTCACTTTGTTCCTTAGAATGCTCTATAACTACAGTCGGAGGACTTTTTCATGAAAGCCAGATGGTGCATTCAGCTTTCAGAGCCATACGATCCCTACACCAACTGCTCGCTTCTGCTGTGTAGTTTAAGTGACCACAGATCTCATGTAAGCAGTTGGATACAGTGTGTCTCAATAAAACTTTATTAAAACAACATATTGCAGCATTGGTTCCAATCCCTGCTCTGAGCATGTTTTCTCATTACCTTCATTTTACAGCTAGAAACAAAACAAAACATAACACAACAGAAGTTACTGACAGACAGTTCCTGATCCTACAGGAAGTCTGATGACCAAGTCTCTATACTCAACTGTTACATGCTAATAGCATCAGTATTAGTGATATTCTTGCTCAGTCCTAATCAGAGTTTTCTAACTCAAGGTGAGACACAATGTCAATCAAGCAGGTTACCCTTAGGGCTTCCCCAAAGACTAAAGAACAACTCAAACCCCCTTCTGTTTCTCCAGTTTTGTTCCAAGCTGTTCTCTCTGCCTCCTCAGAACCTCTGCCCCCCATTAGTCTCTGCATTTCATTACTGGTTGAATTTTACCAGCATCTACTTTCTCCCAGCTCCTGCCTTTGAAAGCCAGGGCTGCCCCCACCACAGGACTCAATTAGTATTTGTCCTTGAGTCCCTTGGGAATCTTAGCATGTGTCCAGTCCCCTGGGAACCTGTTACTATAGGATTTACAGGATAAGGCTTGGGGCAGAAGAGGGAGATGAAGGCCAGATACTTACCAGTCCCTGGCAGGCACTGAGAGCTGCTGTCCCGATCCCAACCATGGTGTCCTGCTGCAGAACTGTGCCCCTGAGATGGCAGGATGGGCCTGAGGAAGCCACCATTTTAACACTGGAAAGGTTCCCATATCTTCTCTCCACGACATAGCCAGTGGAAAGAAATTCCCAGTTGACTGTCAGATTGAAAAACAGGTCTTTTTCTTCGTGTGAAATTCTGTAGTACACCTGGTCCCCAGAACCACCTGCAGTTCTCTTCTTCCTGCTTCTAGTGACAGGATGATGCAGGCCATAGGACAGAAAATGGCCACCGGCATCTACTTGGACTGGACTCACTATGTGGTATTCTGGCAAGGATTTGATAAAGTGTTCTGAAAGAAAAGGAAACAGAATAAAGTTCAGAGACCCAAGCTGAGTGTAAGCATTACAAACCTACTCCCATTTGGGGCTGAGATTTCAGCTTGCTGCTTGCAAAACCGTCACTGACTCTGACTGTTCCCACCACACCAATACTGTCAACATGGAACTGTAAGCATCTAACATGTGCATGGCATCTGTCCTCAGTGTGTGTGGCAGTCTGAGGTGACCTAAACAAGTAGAACTTTGGATATCATGTACTCTGTCAAAGTCAACTTAAGATGCGCTTTGATTCAAGAGGAATATTCTGAGGAAAGAAGTTGGATCTGGATCAGCATGCCAAATTGGACATTGCCAGGGTAGGGTTCACTGATGTGAACTACGGAGCATCACAGTGCTGAAGTCCTCAAGAACTTCCTGCTATGTATGTCAGGTCAAACAAAGCTCTAAATACCCATCACACATGATCCCTGATAAACCTCACACCTATACCAGCATCACGGCGGCCTGTGATCTAGCAGGGCACTTACGTGGACTTAGGGTTTTAAATACACTTAATAAATACGAAGAGGAAACGCACTGGGATCTGAGGCTCAAACAATGAAAACTGCTACTCTGGAAATGCTCTTTACGGAATCGTTGATGCTTTGCTTTCCTTGGTGTATAACCCAGAATGACAACTCTCTACTAATTAGATCCATTATCATTTGGGAACATCAAAGTACCAGGAGGTACAAGGATTCATATGAGGACAGTTGGTCCTGCAATGTACCAGAAAACTCACTTTGACTAGCTCAAATTTGATGTTTTGCAAAATAATAAAAGGAAGAAAGAGAGGAGATGGAGAACAAGGAAATGGGAAACAGGAAGTCATGGAGGGAATAGGAGGGAAGAGAAGGGGAGGGAAGGGGAGGCGAGGGACTAGAAGGGGAGGGGAACGATGGAAAATTCAATCTGAAATCTTCTAGCGTTCATTATCTCGTTCATATTACTCTCACAATTATAAGGTCTTTTGCATTCCGTCAGAATCCCATTTATGCTTTAAGATAGAGAACTTGAGGCAATTCTGAATTACACAATGAGACCCTGCCTCAAAGGAAAAGACAGACAGTCTAACTCTTCTCCATTCTCCCAACACCTGAGACAACCGAGGTTCTATCTCCTTCCTCTGAAGGCTCAGTCCCTTATTTGCTTTCCATACTGCCTTTTCTTTATTATATTATGTGTTCCCTGATCCTTTCAGAGGCAGAACCTCAACATCACAGGCTGTATGTCACGTACTGACGAGTCAGTGATAATCCACGGTAATGGTCCCTGAAGGAACTGGGCTTGCTGGGAGTCAACAAGGAGGTTTTCCTCACAAACGAATCCCTTCAAACCTAACTTTTTTGGACCCATTCTTCTCAGAGCTCAATAAAATATGAGTCAGAGCGCAGACTGTCCACTTTCAGGAAGTAACCAAGAGTCTTAACTTTTTAAGTGTAAAACATCCAGGCCTGTTCTAACTACAGCCCTCACAGGGACGAATCTTATAAACAACGTTTAATGTAAAGTAAAACGCAAGAAAAGTTCACACAGGGCTACTGGTATTAATGGAACACACACACACACACACACACACACACACACACACACACACATTGATCCCCACACACATGAACACTGTTAAGTTTCCCAAAACATATGCAAGCTAAAAGTGGAGCTCATCTGAAGCTCATTTGAAGGGGTTTCCGTGGGGAATGATGACAAAAAGGGGGAGGGGAGAAAGAAAGAAAAAGAAAAAAAGGAAATGAGAAAAACAGTTGTCAACATATTAATGATGGTAGCACCGTGGTCCGTGAACTGAGGAGTATGACTGTCTTGCTCTCACGCATATACTACTTCCCATTCACTCCTCCAGAAATATCAGGACCATTCCAGGATTGTCACTTTCCTGCCCTTCCACATTCAGACCTGAGTTAAGAGCAGAATAACCAGGTAGGCTGGGATGTATACAGCTAGCTTCTGGAGCATCTCCTCCTTTAACTACTTCTCTTAACGAATCCCCTTAATTAATTAATTCTCTGGGTTAATCATTCTTAATTAATTAATAATTAATTCTCTTAATTAATTAATTCTCTTAATTAATTCCCTTCTCTTAACTACTGTTACTTCAGCAAAGGCTGGAGCACTGGGCGAACACCATGGAGGGAAAAAAAAGTCTAACTCAGATGGCTGAAACTGTCATCTGGCATTAGTGCCAGATAAAGATAGTGACCACTTCTCTCAAAACAAGTTGCCTGGGGGAGGGGCACTAGAGAGGTAGTTCAGTCAGTTGAGTGCAGAAAGATCCAACTTCAACCTCTAGCATCTATGTAAAATTGCTGATATGGTGGTGTCTACTTAGCATCTTAACACTGGGGAGGAAGAGACCTGAAGATCCCTGGGGATCCTTAGGAAACCTTAATTGATGAGTTCCCATCCAACAAAAGACAGATCAGCCTCTTTACTGTATACATCAGCCAGCTCAGGTACTTTGTGGTACAAACAGAAGAGGAATAATATACTTTTATTGCCTTCTCCTTTCATCCAAGACAAAAAAAGAGAGGCTTGGGTATACACCTGTGAAATCTGCTTACACTGCCTCTGGGGGTGGGGGTGTCTACTACAGACAACCACATATTCACGTGGTATCCTTAAGACTTGGGGCAGGGCTGGGGACTGAGAGACTAGTATTATACCACACAGCCTACATAGGGATTGGTGGAAACAAATGATAAGCCTTGATTAAAATTATATTTGAAAACCTGAACTGCAAACTTCAATTATTTGAAATGTACAGTTAAAAAAAAAATGTCACGAGAAGCTCCGAGAGCAGCCCATGGATACACTGAACTCTGAAAAGACAGAACATTAAGTAGTCATTTGCCTTCAGCTTAGGAAGAAAATTGGATGATGTGAGAATGTTCACCTGTTCCCCATAAAGTTTATGTTAAATCTATATATTGGTTTGGGACTAACCCATGAATCAGTGCATCATCTATGCTTGGCAACCATGCATATCCTTTCTGTATAGCTCCAATTTTGATGTGACTGCTGATAGAGAGGGCAGGCATGTCTATATTTATTCTCAATTGTTTCTATTAGTAGTAGTAGTATTTCTTAGACTGTTTTTAATAATGGTTAAAGTACTATAATAGAGACTTGTTTTCATAATTATCTTCCACAGGTTGTTCTCCTTGTGCGACTATTTCATTGTAGAAATCCATATACATTGTTTAAGTCCTGTCAAAATTGTAAAATCTCCTATAGGAGGCTCGCTTTGCTTAGTAACCACATAATAATGTATTTACTGACCAGATAATTTATTATAAACTACATAACATGACACAATTGTGAAATCCCTTCCTACAAATAACAGCACTAGAGTAATTTCCTTCTTGAAGATCTGTTTACACAGAGCAGAAATGAATGATAACAGACTTTCTCCATGATCTTCTGTAAGTCTCCATATATGTACCCTGAGCCCATCTGCAACATGAGACAAAGTACAAGCCCAGCAGATGTCACAACATCACAGACAGCAACACAGAACATGGAAGTGACCAGTGGCTTGAAGATAGCGTAGGTGGCTTTTGATCGACCAAGCCTTATTTCTGGTTTCTCACTCTATAATGTTACAAAGGCAACTAACTTTGAATTTTGACCATTTTTTTTTTTGGATGACATATATTGAGTGTGCTCCTTTTATGGATCTTGGCAGCAGGAGTGAGATCTAGAAGTCAGTCAGCCACGTCATCCCAAGGGCGACCACCCATGCACCACAGTATAGCAGTATGGCTCTGCTAAGCTCTGATGTGGTGTATGTTGGGTGTGTTAAAGGGTATTTTAGACAACAGTGTTTTCAACTTCTGACCACATCACATGTCAGGAAGCATCTGTACTGAGAAAACTAAATCCGGGGGCCCATGTTGGTTGTGGAGGAGAGGAAGCATGCTGTGTGTAAAACCAAGTGTCTTGTTGTTTTGATATTTGGTTATAAATCAAGAAACACTGGCAAAGTCACAACACCTCCTTACAGCAACTGACTGGTGTGGGGAAAGAGCTCTGCAGAGCTAGTTCAGTCTGTCCTGGAAAAAAATAGCATTGCCATCATACTCTTCCTGGGTACCGAAACCTGTATTTATTTATGACTTTGTGATGCTGGAGCCCACAGCAGGTGCTCTGGGATTGAACTATATAGCCCAGCCCAGAACTAACATCACGATTCTATGCAAACCTGAGACCTAGAGAGAAGACACAAGGTTAGGAGTGTGTAGACCCCTTTCCGACAGTTAGCTGCCCCACAACTCCTGGATAAGCAGAATTTCCTAAGTGTTCAATAGGAACATGTAAATGCACCCGGTTTGTGAAAATAGGGACGAGGGGATCATCTCTGAATTTGCAACTCTGAATATTTAGAATTTGGGTACAATTCAAAAATCCTGTCAGAGCAGAAATAGAAGGACCTCTTGGGGTCAAACCCAGGTTTACTCCCTGGAAACTTTAGAATATCTTACCATCATTCCTCTCCTCTCTGGCTCTCCTCTCCCTCCTCCCCTCTCTTCTCCTCCCCCTTCTCTTTCTTCCCTCCTCTCTAGTTGTCTTTTTCTCCCTTCCCCTCCCCTCCCCTGCCCCTCAGTTCTAATGGAAGTCCACAGAGAAATCTCTTCTTAGCTTAGAGAATGAACTTCTTGTAAATGCATTAATGAACATTGACGAAAAGATCGATGCTTTTAAAAACTGGAAGCATTTTTAAGACTAAATACATCTGCATGATTAATAAGCTCGGTGAACTTTAAAGCTACTTTTGAATATCAAATATTCTCGGCATATCCCCAAAGGTCACTGGGGAAAAGAGTCATAGCCCACTTTCCAGAGCAGCAAGACAGGCCCGGCAGTGTGAGCTCTACACCAGGATGAATTTTCCCTTGCAAATGTGCGAAGCAAGCAGAGCCGGAGAGCTCATCCAGGAGAATGTGTCTTTGAAGGAAGTCATCTCTGCGTGCCCTGGGAAGTGCTGGGGGCTTTGTTTGTGCTGCCCCAGAACAGGGACCTTACACAAAGGCAGTGCTTTTCAAAGAACAACAAAAGCTGCTATTTTAAACTTGGGGGCTTGAGATTGTATCTGGACCGTTTACACAAGCAAGTGCCGGCTGATTGACATCTAACCCCAGTGTTTGCCCACTCTGGCTTCCAAGTAAAGCAAAGGGAGAGAGGGATTTGCATCTGGTCGCTCTCTAAGCCACCACAGAGGAATTCTTCAGCAACATTTCACTTTGCAATGTGGGCAAAACACACTGCCTAGCAATCCCTTAAACATGAACAAGTGCCTCTCTCTCTCTCTCTCTCTCTCTCTCTCTCTCTCTCTCTCTCTCTCTCTCTCTCTCTCTGTCTCTCTCTCTCTCTCTCTTGCTCTCCTTTGTGTGTTGTGTGTGTGTGTGTGTGTGTGTGTGCGTGAGATCTCTGCTATTGCTATCATGCTATGGCTACATGATTTTAAGTAGAATTCCTGGTTCAAAACTGTGTTTCACAGTTAAGGTCATAAGGTCCCCAAGTTCCAGACCAGGCATGGTAGCCTTAGAACCAGAAGCCCAAAAGGGCATTGTCAGTAGTGGGAGGGGCTGACAGCCATCACTCATCACTGTGCTCCAGCACTCCCCTCCCCGTAACCCCCATGCCCCACCCCCTTGCTCTGACAACCCCTCAAAGTTGTAGTCCGCTCTGAACAGGAAACTTTTAAGTTCAATTTTAAAAACAACAACAAAAACAAACAAAAAATAACAGTAACAAAAAGTAAAAGCAACAATACGACTTTGTCCTGGATATTATGAATAATAATAATAATAATAATAATAATAACAGGAGGAGGTAGAAACACAATTATAAACTATCTTCACCGTCTCCCAGTGTTTTCTTTCAGAACACATCCATGGATCACTAAATTTAGACAGAGAAAAAGTCTGCAAAGCAGGACAGACAACCACAAGTCCCCAGGAGGTAAATTTCTCCCCAATAGGAATGTCATTTAAAAAAAAAAAAAAAAAAAAAAAAAACCCTAAATCTTTCCAGGAAACCAAAACACAGGCAAGTGTTCTCAGCTGGAGACCAGAATAAAATTTCTACCTTCCAGACCCTCGGTTTAAAATGAAGGAAACATTGCCTTGACTGCCTGTGACCAGCTGGATCTCTTTAATAAAAATAATTTTCCATGTCACAATCTGCAAAGGGGGAAGCTGAAAGAGGGGTTCTGGGAGCACACCCTTGGATCTTTCGAAGCAGGGTGTCACACCCCCCCTCCCCCCGCCAGTGTGCAGAGAAATATCCTTAAGCCCTAGGATAGAAGGAAATCAGAGCCTGTGAACACAGCCCAGTTTTCCTCAGACAGGCCAGAAGGCTCAGAGTTCAGCCCTGCCTGGTGGGGGAAGGGGACAGACCAAGTTCCACCGTCCTACTACACTGTTTGAAAAACAAAGAAATGCCACTAACCTTGCCTCAGGTCTGGGAAGCGAACCGGCCAGGACTGAGTTTGTCTCCCGTGGCAAAAAGCCCCCAGATTAAGAAGCTGAGCCACCATCGAGAGCTTTGCCAGCCAGCTCCCCTGAGCACATGGCATGGTTCAGTTGTTGGGGAAAAGAAAAGTCAAAAAAAAGTTTTAGCTCTCAGCTGCAGATATCGAATCCTCGCCTGTGGCCGCGCAGGAAGACGCAGCAGAGCATGGTCCAGGCGTGGGAAGGGAGCAGCCCGCAAGCTGCCCAAAAGCTCTAGTGGCTTTCTGAAGCAGGCAGGACCAGAGGGCTTTTATTCTCTCCCTTTCCTGAAAGGGGAGTGAATGAGCTGACAGCTTCTGCTTTCTGCAGGCCAGAGTGTGGACTGGGTCAGAGCCAAGGGGCGCAGCCCACCCCAGATCCCCACCCCTCTCTTTCCCCACCCGCCAGGCCTCCAGCCAGCTAACACATTTTCCTTGGGGACGCCCTCCTCCCTCAAGCTCCTCCCTCCGGGCTCAAAGCCCCGACATGCGGGCCAAATAGGGGAGACCCCAGAAGCTGGCCAGGAAGAAACTAGAGTAAGAGCTAGTCAGAGGTTCCTGAGACAACCTCCAGCATTTCCCCTAAACAGGATGAAATGCACTCACAAATAGTGAGTTATGGGCCAGAAGGGACCCTACTCAGCATCCTTCTTAGCTCCTCCCAGACCCTGAATGTACCCTATTCTGACAAAACTCCCCACCCACTAGTAACCGCTGGGCTCTTCTTCCAGTGCAGGCTACGATTTCCACTTAACAACTAATAAGCAATTTTTCTGTTTGCCAAGTCACACAGGAAATGCTCCAAACTAAATCTACTATCTTGACCCTGGACAAGTCTCTTCATCTGCAGGATAGAGTAAGTGGACCAAATGCCTGGGAGGCCTTCTGTGGCTGCAGGTCAGTGCCTGCTTTCTTTTCAAAACTTATCTTCTCTCTCAGTTGGCCTCAACCAGCAAGCCCATTAGCAACATGGAGAAAGAGTTCAGCCCAAACACGGCAGGCCTTGACCAATATGTAGCAGCTGCCATAGTGTGTGTATGTGTGTGTGTGTGTGTGTGTGTGTGTGTGTGTGTGTGTGTGTGTGTTGGGGTGTCCATTCAGATACTCATTTTCTCCTCAGTGAGAGAATGCCACAAAGCAGGAGTTGCCAGACATCGTGAGAATGTTCCAGGATAACCCAGCCAAAATTCTTTTACCTCTGGGTGGAAACAGACCCCCTTACTCCATTCAGAAGGAATTGGGCCTCATGTATAGAGGTCTCTTAGGCTGACAGCCAAAGAGACATGCCTTCAACAAGATGTCTGGATACTAGGTGATCTTGTATTAGGTCAGGGCAGCCACATCGTCCCCAGGGGCCCAAACTGCAGGGCCGGAGATGGTAGGTCCAAAGCACTTCACACTGGGATCCATAGCTATGAAGTCTTTCTGAGGGACACTGGTTCCTGTGCTTTGCTAGTGGAAATTTACAAACTTACTGTCTTAAAACAACACAGATTTATTGTCTTAAGTTCTGGAGAGCTGCAACTGATTTCACTGGGCTGAAATCAAGAAGCTGCATGCCTTTCTGGCTGGCTTAAAATCTATTTTCCGGCCTCTTTCAGCTTCAGGCTTCTGGAATTCTCTAGCTCCTTGCTCTTCTTCCTTATCTTCAAAGCCAGCAATGGCTGGTTGACTCTTACCTAATGTTCCTCTGTCTCTCTTCTATTCCCCCCACCCCTGTCTGCCTTTTCCAGAACACTGCCTCTCACCACCATCATCAGGGATGTCTCTGGAGCTGACTAACATCTCTGATTCCACCTGCAACCTTCATCTCTCCTTGCCATGTAGTACAGCCCTGATGTGGTAGCTATGACATATGTCATGATAAGGAAGACAGGGAACTGAGCCTCTCAGACTCTATTCCTATCATGTACCAGAGGTAGCAAGTTTACATCCTGAGCCAAAATAGGTGAAATTTAGTAGGCACCACTGGCTGCCAGATATACATTTATGAGGTCATTAAAATACGCTTTGAGCTGGACTCTTTGTGTGTGTATTCTTTTAATTCTCTCTCTTTCTACACACACACACACACACACACACACACACACACACACACACACCATACCACATACCTTTACTCCTCTCTCTTCTTTTTATTTTTTCTTTTTAAGAGCAACCAGATGTTTTCTGAAGACCAAAACTCTCCTCTGGCTCCCTTGCCCTGGATAACTGGAATAGAGATTTGTTTCTTAAACAAGAACTCAAAGCACTCGTGTGTGCTTTTTTTTTGATCCCTACGGATGTCAAGGCTGAGCCACTAAATTCTAGCTTTGCAGGTTAACTTCTTCAACTCTATCCTATTCTTCTGATTCTCCTCCCACGTATTTTCAAGACCATGCTAAGTCATGTGGACAGGATCACTCAAAGGTCCTCCAGTTCTAGGGTAGTAGTATTGGAAGGTACTGTGAACATTTATATAACGGGACCTTGTATGAGATCGTTAGGTCAGTGGGGATAGGGTATCAAAGAAAATTGTGGGGTACCTCCAGTGTCTCAGTCTTTCTGTTTCTTTGCTTGCAGTATGATTGATTTGTTCAGACGTGTGCTTTTGTCTCTGCCATCTAGTGACCTTACCACAGCCAAAGCTATGGACTGTGGTCCCTACCATGAAGTCATGGACTGAAATCTCAAATTCAGCCCTTCTCTTGATAATTTGTAACTGTCCCCAGGTAGTTCACTGCAGTAAGATAACTAAGGCAGAACACCAACTGGTAACATCATTCATTTAGAAGTCATCCAAAACTAAAATCTTCAAATACAAAAATTCCACTAAAGTATTGTATTCTGTCAGCCCATTCAACCCTTTGTGGTCAGGTCCTTCAGCCTATCAAGACTTGTTATCTTCATGTCTTTGTCTTAGGTTTACTAGTGGCCATAGGCTCTGTCTGGTTCATTGTCTTTTTTTCCCAATGAAACACTACAACTTACTTCTTTTAAAAAGCACCTTCAGGTTTTCACATTTTCCTCATCGAAAGACACCGGTGTTCCTCCCCAACTGCTGAGTTCTTCTGCCCTTTGTTGAAGAGTCTCATCGTTGCCTCCAGTGGTGCAATCAGCAATTCATTCCTCCGACCTTCACCAAGGGACTCAGAACCAGTATGGATTCTGTTACTATTCTATCACCGAGTTCTTCTCACTCTTTCCAGCTGAAGTTTGAAGTTTTCTCAAAGAGAAAGCCTGATCAGGCTCAACTTCTCCTCTGACTTGCATTCCTGGTGACTTGTATCTCCTGGTGACTTGTATTCAAGTTTGCAATTGCCGTGCACTACTTTAAAAAGACAGCTACCTTTTATCACTATCACAGGGAACAGAACTCTGGATCACTGTATAGTCTCTAGACACCCATGCCAGGATGCAACTGTGTTGCCTTAGGGTGGAGAGCATCCATTGATGCTGACCGTCCTTGGTGTTGTACTAACAACTCTACCTTGTCTCCGTTAATCACCACAAAAGCCCTACTAGGTGAGCACTGTAAGGACCCTCATGCTGCAGGGAAATAAACATTGAACTACTAAGTAACTTGCCTGTATGACTATGAAATGAACATCCGGGGGAAAGAGTGAGTCCGCTGTGCAGATTCAAAGATAGCTCTGTCTTTACTAAGTAAAATGGTGTCTTGGAATGTCATCTCTAAAGACAGGGAGGCTAGGAATGCTAAGACATCTTCAGAGTGCCTTCGGTAGTATCCTAGTTTGCTTTCTATTGTAAAATAGGGGAAAATGAGGTTGTTTGTTTGGGTTTGTTGTTATTGTTGTTTTAGCTTACACATCATGTTCATGTCCCTTATTGAGAGAAGCCAGGAGGAACATAACAAGGCAGGAACCTAGAAGCAAGACCTAAGGCAGAACCCACTGAAGAAAGCTGCTTACTGGCTCTACCTCATGGCTTCCTGATCTTGCCTTTACATACATCCACGAGTGTCTCCTGGGGAGCAGCATCCCCACCCTGAGCTAGCTGGGCCCTCCCACACACATTCTTAATCAAGAATATGTCCCATATACTTGCCAATGGGCTATTGGATAGAAGCATCTTTTCAATCGAAGTTCACTCGTCCCAGATAACTCCCACTTGTGTCAAGTGGACAAGAGCTAACCAGAACAGGAAGTAATTTAATTCATCGTTTTAAATTATTTTCCATATAAGAATATACATTATGACAAAAACTTGGGGTGTCATTGAAAAAGCCCCCTCTGTTAGAACTTTTTAATAGTATACAATATGGCTGAAGGACAAGGAAATTAGCTCACTGTATCTTTCAGATTTGTCATGGTTCTTAACACTGGAAAGACAAAGGAAACTGATACACAGACACACACATGCACACTCACATGTGTGTGAACATGCTCTCTCTCACACAGAGACATCATTATCATCATCATTATTATCATCGTCATCATGACGTGGTCCTTTAAGTATTGCAAGTGATTATGCCACAAGACACTTCAAATCTGTCAACACCACACACACTGTATCAACTAGTACTTTCGTCTTAAACCTGCCTGTAGTCCTTGGAAGGAGGTGGGGAATTGGTCCTTGTAACCTTCAGGAGTGTCGATTCACTTTTTTTCTTCCAGATTATTGTTTTGAATGGGTCAGTGGGTTAATAATCAACAAAAACCCTTCTGCACCCTCCCAACATCAGAGAGCTTGTATTCCCAAATCAGCTTTAAAACCCTGTAATCTATTTGTTGCAGGTTATAGAAAGCTTCCCGTCATCGCAGTTACGCGGTGCCTTTCTGAATGGATCATCCTTTTGATGCTATAATTAAGCAGCTTAATTGATGAATCAATGCCATAGCAATGCCCTTTTGAAAGACATTGGCTAAAAAGGCTATGGGACCCTGGTTAATGAAATGTGCTGTTGGCTTCAGGGAACAGAACACTTCAAATAGAAATAGACAAAAGTGCTGCCGTGTATTATTGAAACCAGTGTCTGTTTGCACATCGTTTAAAACTAATCAAAATAAATGTAGCTAGGCTGGTCAGGTGATAATGCCGGCAGAAAATTGTTTTAGTAAGGATTACTGTTGCTCTGATAAAAAAAAAAAAAAAAAAAAAAAAAAAAAGACCCACCTTGATCAAAGCAAAATGGGAAAGAAAGGATTTATTTGGCTTACACTTCCACATCACCATTCTTCATCAAAGGAAGTCAGGACAGGAACTCAAGTAGAGCAGGAACCTAGAGTCAGAAGCTGATGCAGAGATCATGGGGTGTCTGCTTACTTCTTTGTTCCTTATAACTTGCTCAACCTGCCTCTTCCTCTTCCTCCTCCTCCTCCTCCTCCTCCTCCTCCTCCTCTTCTTCCTCCTCCTCCTCTTTTTCCTCCTTGTCTTCTTCTTCTTTCTCCTCCTCTTCCTCCTCCTCTTCTTCTTCCTCCTT
>JANHMN010000014.1:47650537-47662940 GCA_030674055.1 Rhabdomys pumilio | reverse complement strand
CTCCTCCTCTTCCTCCTCCTCTTCTTCTTCCTCCTTGTCTTCTTCTTCTTTCTCCTCCTCCTCTTCCTCTTCCTCCTCCTGCTCCTCTTCCTCCTTTTACTCCCCATCTGCCTCCTCTTCCTCCTCCTCCTCCATCTTTTATTTTGGAAAGAATGGGTTTATATTGGCTCACATTTGAGGAAACTGTCCATCAATGAAATTTTTATATCAAATCATAACAAGTACATTCTCTGACACATTTGAATAAAATAAATAAAAATGAGGATATTCAGAAATGGTACAAATACAAGAAATCAAAGGATATGTTTGTGATGGTTAATCTTAAGTGTCAACTTGTAGAATTTTAAAACGACCATAGAAACCACTGGTATATCTATGAAGATGTTTCTGCAAAAATTTAATTGATCAGCCTGCTTTCTCTAAGAAAACTAATTACAGTTATCAGTTGTCACCATCAAGCCCAGGGATGGCCCCACACACAATAGACTGTGCCCTCCTGTATCAGTCACTAATTAAGAAAACGCCCTACAGGCTTGCCTCCAGCCTTATCTGTGGGGCATTTTCTCAATTGAGGCTCCCTCTTCTCCAATGACACAAACCAAGCCAGCACAGAGATCCACCAGAAGGCCAAGGAAGGTGAAAGGAAGACAAGGGAAGCCTGTGTGAAGGTGTCAGAATCTGGGCAGCGTGAATGAGGCAGGTGTCCCAGCACAATGCAGTGCATCGGGGAGTAAGCAGAGTGAGCAGAGTGTCCAGCTGAGGGATGTCCCAGAGCAGGGCGAGGTAGGTGGGGTCCTGGTGACAGCTGACAACTGTGATTAGTTACATACAGGGAGACAGATGAAGTAAGGACGTATAACAGGAATAACAGGAAGCAATTTTTACACTGACCATGAAAAGAAGTATAATATGAACAGAGAGAAAAGTGAAATGAGCCCTGAAACGGAAATATAGGTGCTGATAAACAGTAGTTAATAATGCCATGCATAAAGGTGCATATGGAAATGAAGAACAGGAGTGTGCATGGTATTACATGCATGCATATATGCATAAGTACATTCCCCAAGCCTGTCTGCTTAAGCTCACCAGAGCAACGAGCACACCTGACCACAAATCCTAACTGCCATTCTCTTCCGAAAGGATTGGCGCTCCTTAGAGAAGTGTCTAACACTGAGCCTTAGAAAATGGATGAACCTGCTCAAAAGCCCAAGCGGCTTTACTGAAGATGAGATGATCTTAAAGCTGGTTAGGAAAACAGCATTCTGCCTGCTGGATTGCTGTGAGAGATCTGAGTCAGGTATATATACTCTCACTACCAAAGACATGTAACCCAAATCTAACATGGAAGAAACATTAAATGTACCAAAATGGCAGGACGTTGCACAAAATAACTGCAATTTTGCTTTCAAGGCCATAAAAGTAAAAAAAAAAAAAAAAAAAAAAAATGAAAACTCAAGAGGAATTTTCCAGATGGAAGAAGATAAGAGATTGGACAATTGAATGTCACGCATAACCCTGAATTAGGTGCTCTATGCACAAAGACCATTGTTGGGACAATTAGTGAAACTTGTAAAGAGACTAAGGGAACTGAAGACAGATGGGGTGATAGTTACATCATTAAATTCCTGCTTGTAATAATCTGGATTATGTCGGGATATCTTTGTTGATTTCTGACTTGCATTAAGACATTTGGGAAATGATGGAGTGTTTAGTCGGCAGCTTACTCTCAGATTGCCTCAGAGCACAGAGGCTTCTTTCTATCTATCCCCAATTTTCTGCAATCTTGTGGCAGTACCAGATCTCTCACTCTTTCTAACAGTCTACCATGTGATGGTGATGGCACAGAGATGGGATTAAAGAAAACTGTACATGAGGTATAGACATTCTGGAAGGTAATATCCACAGCCAGCAAATCAACATATGGCAGTCTCTTGGCAAGTGTAAAAAAAAAAAGCTAGGCTGGACACCAGAAACTTACCATCACTAGGCTACCACCTGTGCTGGTCTGGAGCCTAATGGAGATGACCCCCTTTCCTTCATTCTGCCATAAATACTAAGAAGTGAAGTATACACATTCTGTTGCAAAAGAGAAAAAGAAGTAAGGAATGGAATGTGTTGGGAGCTCTTGAGTGTTATTGTCGTAGCAAAACGGTTTTGTTCGTTTACTGCATTTTATTTACTGCTTGCTGCATCCACACATCAAGAATACAGCAATATATAAAGCAGAGACTTTTAAATTATGCTTACATGCACTCCATTTTGGGGATGTGGAAGACAGAAGGATAGAAAATAAACAAATACCATAATGTGTATGGCATAGCAACAGCCAATGAATACCAATACGCAGGCTAAATATTATAGGAAAAAAAATGATTGAGAATACATTTGAATTTTGCTTAAGAGGGCCAAGAATGTCCTCTCTAATTAAGATATTAGCAGAAACCTAAAGGAGATAATAATCTGAGTTAAACAGGGATCTTAGGCTGAGGAAACAGTAACATCAATGTAAGAAGAAGCTTGTAGACTGTAAGGGAAACATTTAAACATTTAAAAGGATCTCTTTGGCTACTCAGTTAAGCACGAAATTTTGATAGAAGCGGATATGTGATAGAAGAGAAACCAAGAAGTCACGGGTGACTGTAAGGTTTGGAGTTATTGGTAATGGAGATGGGAAAGACAGGAGGTGTGAGATGTTTGATGGAGCGGAGAACATAAGAGGTTCAAGATGAGTCTCAGTTGTCTGAAAAGAAGCATCAGCTGGGCTGGTGGATGTTCATAATGGTTTTCAGAGGAAGTTCTTGATTTGAGTAATATATTTGAAAATCATAATGGGAATGTGGGCAATACTGGTACCCATAAATATTAGTAAAATTTCCAGCTGAGTGGACCTAGGAGAGAATGGGGACACATGATGACTGAACCCAGAGGTACTTTCTTATTTTTCAACTTATTTTTTTCAAGATTTTTATGTGTATATGTGTATGTGTGTATATATATATATATGCATATATATGTATGCATATATATATGCATATATATATGTATATATATATATATACACACACACGCTCACACACACACATACACATATGTATATATAATGTTTAACATATTTCCCATTATATTCTAGGAACCACAAATAATAAAAAATGAAACATACAATATTGTCTTTCTACAACTGCTTTAATTTGCTGAATTGCCTCCGGGTACATCCACTTTCCTGAAAATCGCATGACTTCCTTCTCACTTGAAATGCTGAGAAACAAAAAGAATGGTAAAGAAGACTGCAGATTGGTTAATGAGACAGATGGGGAATTAATGTACCCTCGTCAAGAGTGAGAGGAGTTTCTAAGAATGTAGACAACTCATCAGCTCCAACAGGTAGGCAGAATGGAAGAAGCCTGCTTCTCGAGATCCAGAAACATAGCTGATAAAATGGAAACTACACCAGAGATTTTTTTTTCCCATTTAAGAAACAGTAAGTCCACGTACCAGTAAATGCAGCACAGCTAATGACTCAGAAATCCAAACAGATGAGAAGTTCCATCTCAGAGGGGTAGAGTGTAGGGTGAGATGGGAGTACTGGAAAGGTTTCCACCTCCCTTTGCTGCACTTTTAATGTTTTCTGAACCAGATGCCTCAGAGTAGCATGGAATTGTGAACAGAATTCTCATCCTCGAAAGAGGAACCAGCTGACTATCAGAACATCTTGTCCTGGTCCTGGCTAGTCGCTCCCTGGTATTACTGGATTTTGGTATCCCCCTTGGGATCTCTGAGAACAGAATGCTAATTGTGTCCCCAAGAAACTTGAAAGCATAGGCAGCAATAATAATTTTAGTAAGTGTCCACTTTGTAAATAATATGATTGGAGTAAACTGTCAGCTTAAGAAACACTAACCGTAAAGTTCACAATTTTACATGTCTTGAAAATAAATGTATAAAGGCAGTGATCACACTAATGTGGTTCAAGTAATAATAAACACATATGCATGGAGCCAGGTCTTTCCTAGATGGCTTCTTTGGAAGATGTTTCCTCGTGTCTCTAGTTAAATCATCCCTAACGTCAGGCAGTTACTATTCTGCTTCCTGTCACTAACATTTACTTGCTGACACATTTGCAGGATTCTGGATGAACGCATTACTCACCAGTTCTCTGTTTCATTTGCCTCGTCTCACTGGGCATTCTCTTTTAGGTGCACAGATGCTGTGTGCTTCGACTGCCTTTTCTAATTCCCTAGTTGCATCCTATTGTATGGCTGTGTCAAAATTAGTCAACCGATTCTCCTTATCACCAAATATAGAAAGGATAGAAAATGGGGCCTAAAGGCAGAGACACATATCATGCTACTGATATGTGTTGGAGATCTTCCCCTCGAACTGAGGAAGCGTCTGCCACAAGTACCAAGATGAATGAGTTTCCATAAACAGTATTTTTCATCTCTAAATATAATAATAATAATAATAATAATAATAATAATAATAATAAAAACCTTGAAGACAATCCTAGATTAAGACTAAAGATTCCTTTATGTTTTGTTTTTTTTTTTTTTTTAAATAAATTTCAACATTGTTTGCCCACACTGCTGGAGAGGAATGTGGTTCATTGTCACATGGCCATGTGACAAGCATTTGTGGCCTTTTTATTTTTTTTTTCACAGCACAGAAAGCCAGCAGTATCCTTTCATGAAGCCCATGAGATGACTGTGGAGGGCCAAGAGCTAGCATCTTTATTCATCTTGAAGCCGGATCGATAGCCTCCATGGCAGCCGGGGACCTCCTTTGTTGTATCATAGCACTTGGTCCATTACAGATAACACTTACTCAACTATCAGTTATTTGTTTTGCTGTCACATAAAATCTGGATTGGGTCACCTGAGAGGCCTCTGGATCAAAGGTTTGTATGGATTCAGCTATGGCTTTCTACAGTAAAGCTGTATCTATCATCAGATTAATGTGATATGACTCAGCTTCAAAGGTGAGAGGGTTGATCTTTCTATGAATAGACTCGTAGTGCCTTTGAAACTGAGTGTGAGAAAATCAGGAGCACAGAATTCGTCAACAGAATACACAGACTAATATGGAAGAGGTAGGGATGTCTCGATAGCTTGCCTGATAGTGAGTTAGAAAGTGGGCAACTGAGCCGTGTTTCATGCAGAAGGATTCATATTAATTAGGAGTTTTTGATTGGTTTCCCACTGATTATAGACAGTAGGTGTAGAAACTATGTTTTATTCATTTCTGTGTATCACTCAAAGATGAGCCTGCTAAATATTTGATCAGAGGATGGGTATATGAATGGATAACTTAGTGAGGAACAGTATAAGAGATGTTTGAGGCCCAAAGACATACGCTTTTGCTAGAAAAAAAAATGGATTCCTCTCCTAACCCCCACCTAACCTTGGAAGACAAATTCTGGCTTCAGTATTAGACTCTTCCCCTCTTCCTTTGCCCAGAGGAATAAATATTCTCCTTTAGAGATTTACTAAAAGCAAAAGTAGCTGGTCCCATACTTACATATACACACATGTACAATATGTAATATATACTCAAGCAGTAGATGAAGCAGTGGTCTATTCAAAGGGCCACCGTAGTGTTAATTCCCCACATGGTGTGACATGTAACCTCGGAACACAAGCAAAAAAGAGAAACCAAGAGTCGTGGTTTGAACTGGTGAGGTTTGGAAGCTGAGGCTCATCACAAGTCCACCTATGTTTCCTCAGAGGCTGGATGGTGCTTAGTATTCACGTCACAGTGTTTCATTGTGAGTACTGGTATATATTATGAATGCTCTCCAAAATGAGCATTACTGTTAAGAAGACTAGATAATATGTTGTCAAAATCTCACACTACAGCCCCAATTTAAAGTACTTCAGCAATCCTTCTCACTAATAACACCAGGTGTTTCTCACTTAGATTGCTGAAGATACATGGCTTGATTAAGATATTGTGAAGACACTCCCCAACCTTGTTTAGACAGTGTATAAACATCTACAAAGGAATATGTACCTTGAACCTTGGCAAAGGACCAGAAATACAGTTTTGCCTTCCTATGTAAACAAGACAAAGCAGGTAGTGACATTAGGCAAAGAAATGAAATGAGGGCTGCTGTTGCCCAGCTTACTGTCAAGAGAAACTGTCTAGAATGCAACACAGATAAGGACATGGCTTCAAATGCGTCACTGATCTGTCACTGAGAGAACTGTCAAGAGCAGGAACTGGCCACAATGGCTAGGAGTGAACAGGTAAGGCTGTAGGACAGGAGGGACCTGCCAGGAGAGAAGAGAATAGGTAGAGAGTTCTAGAAATGATAGGGGATTCATCTCCATCCCTTTTGTTGAATCCTAATCATTCTTTGCATGTAATAAAATTACCTAAAGCAAGACAAAAAACAAAATATTCAAACGAACAGTGCCAGCAGTGATGTGTAGCTAGGAATAACATGCTTTCCCCTGATCACATTGGAAAACACTTTGTAATGTCCACAGTATCAGACAGATATTGCCCTGGGAGGAAGGCAAAATTTGATTTAATCTCACACAACCAAAAAGCAAGTGATCAAATGACTGAACTATAAGTTACTAACTTGTAACCACAAATTAACCATCCATGCTCATGCAAGCAATCTTAATTAAATTCAGTGGGACACACACACGCTCACACTCACACACAATGAAATAGAAAGAGAAATGGTGGGAGGAAAAGGAGAGGGAGGGACATGAAAGAAGATATTGGAGTGAATTGGCTAGAATTTCTTACACACATGAAGAAAACCAGCAAAAAATTTAAAAAGAAATATTACAAGAACATTTATTCTTTCAATGACTATTAAAAGGAGCCATTGTCCAACAAGGTAAAGTTTACCATATATATCATTCAATTAAAAATATTACTATAAAGAAGCAATTGAACGAGGAGAAACAGACCCCAAAATGATATTGTTGATGATAATTACTAGTAAAGAAGGATATTTTGAGAGTCATTATTTAGAAAAAGGTAAAGGCATGGTAAGGAAAGACCTGAGAGACATGAAAAAACCAAGTCGACCTTCTAGGAATGAAGAAAACGCTGTCTATATTACATGCTGTTGTTAGTTGGTTAGACATTACAGAATATAATATCAGTGAACTTGAAGACATTAAAAAATTAAAATGAAACTAGAAAAATGTTATATATTATATAAATGTACTATATTACATGTAATATATCACATTATATATTATACTATTACATATACTATGTACTGTATATGTAATGTTTTGTATACTATATATATTACACATTACATATTACATATTGTGTATTGTATGATGTATACTATACATCATATATTAGATATTGAATATTACATATTACACAGTATACAGTATATATTATGCTTGTTCTCAGTGTTTCATTTATATGCATTATAGAGAAGGAGAGAGCAAAAGAACTGAGGAATACACAAGCTATTCAAAAAGATGTAGGCCAACATGTTGCCAAATCTGAAAAAGACTACAAACCTACATATACAAGATGTTCAATAAATTGTAAACACAGAAATATCAAAACTACCCAAGGCCATGTCACAACTCAAATGCTTAACACAAACAAGAAATGGGAAATCTAGCCTGTAACTAGAAAAATAAGGTAAGGCATTCTACACATGAACAAAGAGCAGAATGAGACAAACTTTTCATCCAAAGCAAAGCAAGCCAGAAGACAGTTGAGCAATATTTCTAGAAATCCTGAAAGAGAAGGAAGCACTACCAACCTATTACATAGAATCAACAGAAAGCATCCTTGGCATACTGGAGGCTGAAACATGTAAGATTAGGACCTCGGCAGAGTCATTGTCTGCCGAGGGACTGCTTTCTAACTTATGTAGATGGTCTTAGTCTCTATTTCCTTCCATAGTGAGCCAGGTCCTAGGGATACTTCATACCATTTGTGAAAGTTGAGCTGCCAAAGACCTAACTTCCTGGCAATATTCACTTTAGGATTTCAACTTACAATTTGGAAGGATACTGTTACGGTTTGTATATGCTCAGCCCAGGGAGTGACACTATTAGAAGGTGTGACCTGTTTGAGTGGGTGTAGCCTTGTTGAAATAGGTGTGCCACTGTGGGTGTGAGCTTTAAGACTCTCATGCTAGCTGCCTGGAAGCCAGTATTCTGCTAGCAGCCTCCAGATAAAGATGTAGAATTCTTAGCTCCTCCTGCACCATGCCTGCCTGGATGCTGCCATGCTCCCACCTTGATGATAATGGATTGAACCTCTGAACCTGTAAGCCAGCCTCAATTAAATGGAACTTATTTATCCTTATACAAGTTGCCTTGGTCATGGTGTCTGTTCATAGCAGTAAAACCCTAGCTAAAACATAGGAACAGCTTGCCAGTTTCTTAAAACTGTAACTATCTACCTACCATAACTTAATACATTCCATTCCTTAGTATTAGCTGAATACAAATGAAAGCAATTGTGTATCCACCCAAAGATCTAAGCATGGTCAACTCCAACAGCATCTTCAGTGATAGCCCCAACTGGACAAATAATCAAAATCTGTCAATAGTTGAATACATAAATAAATTTTATGTCTGTCTTTTAGAGCAATGCTCAGCGATAAAAAGGGCAGACTATACTTGGCAGCACAGATAAGACTACTCAGAGCAAAGAAGCCAAATAAGCCAAAGAAGCCAGAACCTCACCCCCTCACTTATAATCAACCATGATTTGTAGTGTGAGCTTGCACTGGGAAACCCTTCTAGGAGAAAGAAACTATGGTGACAGAGGCTCACCATAGTAAGTGGGGCAACAGGAGGGATCGATCACTAAGGGGACAAGAGGAAGCTTTCAGATGTGTTAGAATCAGATTCCATGTCAACCTCATCACCTTTAAACATGCATCTATAATAGAATTTAATAAGTACCCTCATGATGGTCCTCTATTTGTCCATAGACTTCTGAGTCCTCTCTGGCTTCAAACTTTCTGATTCCAACTGGCCAAGCCAGCCACATCTGATCAAACTTTATTTTATTTTTCTCAGATAACTATGGTAGATGCTAGCTGGATTCATTGAGCTTCTGGAACAAGTTATATGGTTCTTTTATTCCCTCTGATAGAGTCATGTAGAATGAAATTTGGTATGAAGTACACTTACTTGAAATCTGAAGAAAAAGTAACCTCGAGTAACTATTGAATTACTAAAAGGAATCTAGGGGTCAGGAAAGGTGCTGTCAATGCAAGCCTGGAGACTGAGCTTAGTCCCTGGAACCCACATAAAGATGTAAAAAGAGACATGTTGCTTTCTGAGGCTTGAGAAATGCCGCTGACCAAAAGAAAAAACACTGACTGCTCTTTCAGAGGACCCAGGTCCATGGAGGCTACAACCGTCTACAATTCCAGTTCTGGGGATTCAACACTCCATTCTGGCCTTGACTGGTTCCAGAGATGTACATGGCACACAGACTTACATGCTAGCAAAACATTCGTACTCATAAAATAATACTTAATTAATTAATAAGGTTGTTCTCTGACCTTCAGTTGTACACCATGTTAGGTATTTGCCCCCCCCACACACACACACAGAAACCTACAAGCTGTACATGAAAACCCAGCCAGGTTAGTTAATCCAGCTTAACTGATTTAGAACAATAGTCAGATTGACATTTTATTCTGTCCTCAGAATGCTGTTGAGGTAATGAAGACCAGTTTTCCATATCTTTGGCTGGAACAAGTCCTCATTAGTTCTTTGACTAGGAGTCCTGATTGTTAGCCTGAAGATAGGAGTCTGCTTTCTGCTAATGAGACCGACCTGTGCAAGGCTCACTATGCGACACTAGGCTTCCTGTGCATTGAAAATGACAGTTTTCTTACTGTGCAAGGCATAATAAGGAGACCTAGAGGAGTATTTGAAACAGAACTTCCTTATTTCTATAGGGTGTCCTAATTGGAAATGCTTTCTTATTGTTAATGAATGTTAGTGGTTAGGAAATGAAACTGGAATGAATGACTTATTTGTGGGTTCAAGCTCCATGTGACATTCCAGGCGCTATGTCAGGAGCTGAGGATACAGAAACGGATCAGAGGTGACTGCAGTGCTCGAGATGCACCCAGTTTAGAAGAGTTTGTTGTTGTAGTTAAGTGAGCAATAAGCACAGTCGTAGATGTCCATACAGCAGTCTATGAAAACACAGAGTGACCAGTTCTCTTTTGAGAACACAGAGAATTACAAAGTCTTCCCAAAACCAGCTAATGTCTGAGTTGAATCTTCAAGACAAATCAGTAGTTCAAAATCAGAGTGTTGGGAACACATGCCTCTGGAGTTCTCAATCCTAAATGAGACATCTCTACCAACCCCTCAAAGGAAGTCAAGGAAGTTTACCCGCTGGATAGATTTAACGTTAATGTTAAATCTTTCTTTTTAAAAACATGTTTTCTGATTACAAGTTTCAAGGATGATCATAACACACACCTTCCCAGCAGGAAAAAAAAAAATAGAAAAAGCTACAGAGTCCGTTATGTTGGGTGCCTGCCTTAAGAGAGGCTCTGAGGAGGTGGGAGAGATGCCTCTTTTTCAGTGAGTTAGAGAACTTTTTCTCTAATTTTCTCTAATTTTTGTCTAAGCTTGAAGTATAAGTAAGACGGAAAATATTTGACATGGACAAAGAAGGAAACATTTGCAAGGCCACCTTTAACAATGGCAGTGCCAGCCGAGGAAAACCGTTTGATATATGAACACCGACAGTGATAAAATTTGATAATCTAAGTAATAGACCGGAAGTGGGGGTTGGGCTGTGGCTGACTTAAAATCAAACTGCTAAAGGGGGGCATCCTTTCTCTTCATTTTCCTACAAGGTTTATAGTCTTGAACAATATCAACAAATCACAAATGGTCCGACTCTCCAGTAGGGTTTCATAAGGCAATCACGTGACATGGTGTCATTTTTAACAGCACACCTGATGGCATTTCACCCTGACAGGCTTTTCTCCCTCAAGTTTGCATATGACATCTGAGAATAACAGGGTCAGGGCTTTGCAGATAAATGATCTGAAGTGTTGTTTTCTCTGACAATGAGGAGTTTGCTTGGAAAGGGAATTTGCCCTTCCATAATGGCCTTAGTCAAAAAAATTTCTTACACATTACCTGTGGTGCATTTGGAAGGATAGACTAAGAAATGAAGATCTTTCTAGGCATGCTGGCACTTTGGCAACATTCTGTGAGAGTGTCACTGGGGAGCAGTTATTCCTGAGGGTTCAGGCTGAGTCCTGTGATAGCTTAGTGCTCACATCCCCTCTGCAGCACCGCCCCTTCAGATCAACAAGGGTTTAACTGTGACATGAAGAGAAAGCAGCCAGTCTTCTCCATAGCCCCTTTACCGTTACTCAAGCCAAATGTGTCGTGAAGTATCGTTGGAGGTCATTGTTCCCAAGAATTCAAAATTATTTAACTAGAGGTTTAGAGTTTACATGGAAATTAGTACAGAAGCGAGCCCGCCGTGGCGCAGCGCTTGGGCATCCGCCAACAGAGGGCGGGAGCGCTGTCCTCCTCCCGTCTGAGTTCGAATCCCGTGAGGCTCTCTTGGCGAGTCTCATGGTGGGGAAAAATTAGTACAGAAGCTCAAACTGAGGAACCATTAGAGTCTCCTGGCAGAACGTTCTAATTGTAGACCTCTGGGCTCCTTTTCAACCCCTTTGAGAATCAGAATCTCTGCAGATGGTGTGGGATCTGAGAAAGTCTGGAATATGAATTTTAACAAGCTACCCCCAAGTAACTTTGATGTTGCCTGTTCAGCAACTACCCCAGGCTATTCTCGAAGTAACCCTTACACAGAGCGTGTGAGACAAGACGGATCACTTGACTGTGGAATTGAATCATTATCTGACTGCTCAGGGTCCAGCACAAGATTACTCATTTCTAAGTCTAAGAGCCTTAGGCCTCCCTTCTCATCTTCAAACCGTGGAATGCCCATTTGAGGAGCGTCATCTGGAGCTTCATTGGGAGGTGTATAAGAATCAGGCTGTAAAGACACAGACACGTGCCTTTGGTACTCTCCCTTACTTCCAAGATGGCTGTGTACCGCTAGCAGCAGAGCATCCCCTAGCTATGCCCCTGGGTGACCTGAAACATCCCTCAGCACAAGGATGGAGGCAGAATTCAGAACCAGGAGATCAACTTACCTCACTACAGATGGGGTCCAGGGCTCTTAGCTATGATGTATGAGCCAGGGCTTCTGACTCCCTAGGAAAACCTCCCAGGGTAAGCAATAATCAGCGGCAATCAGACAGCCGTTAGTATCATCAGCTCCGCTGTAGTTTAACTGAGGAGCATCAAGGAGAGACAGGGCTCTCCAGTGGGAAGATGAATTGCATCAATGCCGAGAGAGAGAGAGAGAGAGAGAGAGAGAGAGAGAGAGAGAGAGAGAG
>JANHMN010000014.1:47611009-47634506 GCA_030674055.1 Rhabdomys pumilio | reverse complement strand
CTCTCTCTCTCTCTCTCTCTCTCTCTCTCTCTCTCTCTCTCTCTCTCCACACACACACACACACACACCCTCCTTAACGAGAGAGTGGCCGTTTCAGTGGTTTCTTTACTGTACTCCTCAAATACATTCATGAGGACCAGTTAAGGTCCTACCTTGTGGTTTGAATCCCAAGAGGTGGACTGCACCTCTATTCAGGAGCCACGTTAGGGGTCGAGTCATAGCTCCAGACTGTAACCTCAAGAAATGCCACCATGCTTCTCTGTATCTTAGAACAGATGGCATCACTGTGAGCATCTAGAAATGCTGGAGTGACATTGAAAGCCCCGTAGGGTGGTTGCAGAAGGCTTTGGGCCTCTTTCCTTTGTCTCAGTCTGATCAAGAACTCGTGTCTCATCTTCAGTGAGCCTACCTTCTTTAATCAGATATTTGGGAGACACTGTCATTGTCCTCACATTCAAAAGGTGCATCGGGATTCTCAGAATGGAGAGAAGAACTCTGCTAAGTTTGTAGTCATGTCTGCATGCTTATAATTGTTTAAGCATCCTTCTGCCAAATTCCTCCCCCCCCCAGCCCCCATCCTTCAGGTAAATTCCTTTTGTCACACACCTCTTTCTCCTCCTCACGGTGGTACTCAGCAATGAGGTTAAAGGGCACAGTGTACAATGTGCTGGACATTACACCAAACATACAACAGAGGACCAGGGTAGAGTACACATTTGGAAAGAGTCCAATGAATCCTGTCCCCAGGCCAAAGAGCAAATATCCCATGAAATAAAGGCCCTTTAATCCTATGTAGGAGAGCATAGCCTTCTGAAAATCTGTAGAGAGAATAAAGGGGAAAGAATTACAGCTGGCAGTGCTTCACAATATTTAATAACTTCAGATAATTCTTTCTTTTGAAGACGCACTTTTCTTTTTTCAGACGACTTCCTTTGATATTGAGTCAAGAACAAAACACTTCCTTATCTGCATGCCAGAAAAAGCTGGCTTTGGGGATCAGTCTTAAATCCCTTGCATAAAAGACAGCATGAAGTTGCCTTGCTGACTTTACTGTCCATAGAAGAGAATGAGATACTGCTTAGCAGGCAGGCAAATATCAAGAGAGTATAAAAAGAAGAGGCAGAAAAGAGAACCTTGGGGATGGGACCCAGGGGTGAAAGACACAGAAGAGTCATGTTTATTCGGATGAGAGAGGTCTGGTCCTAGAGTGCCCAATAGACAGTGTATGCTTATCCTGGCCCCACTACCTGAAGTTAGGCTAAGGATATTAAAACAACCAAGCTTCCCAGAGTGATCCAAGTCTTTATTAGTTTCTTTGCCCCAACCTGAAGGCAATCTGTCCAGGTTAAAAAGATGTGAGGTTCTCTGCAGACATTTCCCTGTCTTGTCAATCCTACAAAAGCTATGAAGGGGTTCCCACACTTCCCCACTATTGGCTCCTCCGCTGAGACAAGTCTCTTAATTGCCTATCATTGTCTCATCCCCCTTACATAAAAAAATAGAAATAAAATACAGTTCTTTGTAGTGGAGGCTGTTAGTCAGAATCAAATGCGGCAAAACATATGAAAAACTCACCCAGCCCAATATCAGGCACATAGACTATCTCCAGGTAGTGTGCCTACTGCTATTTAGGGAGGGACAAGGACAGTTAACTTTGACCTTGCTTCTCCTCTTAGCATATATTTGCACATACAAATATAGGGAAAGAGTTATCTCCTCTACTTTCATCTACTGGAACATGTGAACAAGAGAAGAAATGCTACGTGCTTGAGATGGGCCTATTGAGAATGAAATGTTGCTTAGCCATTAGAATTATTATTGGACTTCTACATCATAGACAAGAAATGAAATCTGTATTGTGTTTGAATCAATTATGAAACAAAACACTGTCTCAGGTCATGGGATGGAAGACAAGCTGTAGAAATGACAAGGAGACAACATTACTCCCCTCTTGAAATGCGTTCCAGGTCTGGGGCGCTGCTGCTAAGGTTGGAGAATGGGAGCAGGGCAGAGCCAGGTCAAACTCATAATAGTTCTTGACAGGCTTGCTTGCTTCGTGGTTTATATGTATGCAGAACATTCAGTCTAAGGTATCTTGCTGCTCAAACGATATCATCAATGCACAGCTTGTATTTGGGTATGTATGTAGGCAAGCCAATGAGAGGCAAAGAAAGAAAAAGAGAGATTTGGACACATCTATATCAACCATATAAAGGTTGAAAATCTGGTGAAAAGTGCTTCATTCATGCAGAGAAGTCGATACACTTCAGGAATACACTTCAGGAACTGAATTCCCTTGCCTCTGCTGCCCTTGACACACAGAGATGGCCACACCCTCGGCAGTGCTGTCTTTGAGATAGGAAGAAATTACTGAATTGAATTTTAGGCATGAATGCTAACATACAACAGGGAGGTCAGCTCTATCTCAGTACCCAGAGTTATTGTAGTAACTGCTAGAAGGCTGTTTCTTGTCTGTACAGATGGAGTTCTCTATGACTATTCCTCACCAGGGCATCCGGGTTGCCCTGTGACATTCTATGTTGCTGGAGATGCTAGATCTTCACCTGATGCTGTGTGATGAATTGAGAACAGAGAGTAGCAATATGCTCTGAGGTGAAGTAAATGGTGCTTCTGCCAAGGGTGGGTGGAGAAGTAGGAGGAATTCTTGAATAATATCATAAAGGAAGCACGATTTAACGTAGCTATGGGAGGAACTGGGAATCATCTACAAATTTGCTAAATCGTCTATGAAATCTGTAAGACATCTATGAGATGCTATGGCTCCAGCAGAACAGGAAGCTTCTGGGCTCCACATCTCATCCATCCAATTATTTCACTGTCTTAATCACAAAAGTCCCTTTTATTTTCTAGCAACTGTTTCCCAGAAACCCACTGGTTACAAGCACAATCCAAGGGAAATTGGTTGACTAGTCTAGCATTGACTATGAAAAATGACATTTTCTGTGATCCTTTCTAAAGAAATAGTTCCCCACCCCATTCCCTTAAAATGATCAAGAATCGAATCTTTGAAATAGAAGGAAATAGATTGTAAGGTTTAAGATCTGGTCCCTGCTGCTAGCCATTTGAAGATACCCTTGGGAGAAGAATACTTACACGAATAAACTGAAGAAAACACAGAGTTGATGCACAAGCCCCAACATCCGACCTCAACTCCTCTTTCATAGATGAGGAACTCTGTGGAGTTGTGTGCAGCGTAGGGATTCCCATGGTATACGATCTGAAAGAGAGGTTCCCGTGATGGTGCAGTGCAGTGTAGTGGGTGTGGGCAGCTCTTCTCAAGCTTCCCTACCCATGGGGGAAGGGAGCTTCCTAGGGCCTAGCGTTTGCTCCAACAGCACTGGCACTCTCCTTTCATCTAGCACACCTCCATCAAGGGCCTTCACCAAGTGCAGCATCTGTGCATCTGTAGCAGAACTTTTGGCTGCTTTAGGGGTTCCTTTTTCTATAACACTTCTCCATCCCTCTTCTACCCTCCCAACTCACCTACACTAGGTAGGAGAGAAAGAAGAATGGCTAAAGGGGAAAGAGGGTATTGAGGTCATTGGGAACATTGAATTCCTTGGGGCAGGTTTGATCTTCTCTCTCGGGATATTCAGTTTCTTTTTCTCCTCTCTTTGTGCATGGCCACTTGACAAATCACAATAATGGCAACCAGTAACCAGTAACCAGTAACCAGTATCCAGTAACCAGTAACCAGCAACCACAGCAGCAACAGGAACAACAGTGGTCACAGCCTCTCTCCTCCGGGCTCTAGTATTTATTTACCCTTTCAAGAGTCACCAGAATTCTAAACTTGCAGAAACTGTCTGCAGCTGGCAAAAATCACACCCCTGCTAGAGCACAAGGCAAATCATAGTCAGCTGCTGTGGACAATCTAATGCAGCTCCATATCTCACACCTGGGATTAAGAAAAAAACACATTCCCATAACATTTCTGTGCTTTTGAAAGAAACCAAAATTCTTACTACATGCATCAAATATAAATAACTCTTCTCTGGAGTAAGGTTAATGGTTCTCCTGTCAAGATAACACCTGGCCCCAGATGATTTAATACCATACTCTGGTACAGCTAACAGCCTTCCAAATCACCTCAGCACATGCCATTCATGTTTCCACTTAGCCTTCTTTCTTGCCCTGTCTTATCTCTGAAACTCACCCTTCAAGTCCAGACAGCATACCCCTTTAAGGAAGCCTGCCACGGCTCTGCAGCTCAAATGTACTCTTGTCTATCTGTTGCCTTTGATTACACTCAGCTGTTGTATTTGATCAAGCAGTGGTAGATCTCGCAGTATTTTGTTTTACAGGGTGTAGCAGCGTACTTCTAGAACTGTAACTATAAACCAGTTTCTTGAGGGCACTCTCTGCTATACTTACTGCAAAGGCTAGACAAGAGATTCTCTGATGAGCATGTGAGCATATACATGTGTTACCTGTCCCATGAAATCTGTGAAGAAGAGCATGTTTGACAGGAAGGCAGTCCATCCAATGAGGTGGCTGATGCAAAGGCAGCGGTAGTGGGAAGGCATGTTCGCTAATGCCCGGAGAAGTGACTTTATCGACATTGTCCTCTGACTCTGGTATAAGAACATAGATATTCAGTGTAGGTACACAGCCATCAGTGGAATCATACTACATATGACATCTCTGTCACTTGTCTATCATATGACATCTCACGTTGATTTCCATGGGACAAATTCATTGATAAAGTGCTGTTTAAAATGAATGAGTACTTAGCAGTCACAGGCCCATAAATAACTTTTCATCACCTAAGGTTGGAGAGTTTTGGAATGGAGCTACACTCAGCCCAAGATGTAAGAAACAGCTAGCACTCGGTCTTTAAATGGTTCCCCTATAAGAGGACAAAGCTCACAGGTCTAAACAATTCATTAGATAATTATTATTCTTAGAGCATGGTAGGCTCATTCAAGAGAGTTCATGATCTCTTGTCTCCAGGCTTATGTTTTGTTACATGTAGAGAGGAATCTGAAAAATACAATTAAGGTTACTAGTTAGCGGACCTTGAAGAAATTAATAGGAAGGTTACCTGGTTAATACTAGTTGAATCACACAAACCCTAAGAAAGCAGAAGCATTCTTCCAGCTGAGAGCAGAAGCAGAATTCAGAGCAACTTAATACTTGAAGGTCGCTGCCTTTGGAAACAGAAGAAACCACATGGGAAAGGAACTGAGAGTGGTGCTCCAAAGCTTAGGGCAACTCCTGGACAGCAAGCCACAAGAATACAGGAACCTTACTCTTACCACAAGGAACTGGACTTTGCCAATGACCTGAGTGAGCTTGAAGACAGGTTCTTTCCAGCTGGACCCCAGATGAGAATACAGCACTGTTGACATCATGGTTGTAGTGATGTAGAACCCTGAGCCGAGAACCCACTGGGGCCCAGCAACACCGCTGACCACTAAAACTGTGTGATGTTTGATGGATGTTGTTGTAAGATGCTACATCTGTAGTAATGTTTTAAGAAACTAACACAGATTGCTAATCAATCCCCTGTCCTTAGGTTAGGTACCTGCTCTCCAGTAACTTTCCCAGATGTTGCCAAGGATAGACATAAGTGAGCTTTGCATTGAGTTAAAGATATGAAAAATGTAGACACATATTAAAGATTGAATACTTGGGGCTGGAGAGATGGCTCAATGGTTAAGAGCACTGACTGCTCTTCCAGAGGTCCTGAGTTCAATTCCTGGCAACTACATGGTGGCTCACAACCATCTGTAATGGGATCTGATGCCCTCTTCTGGTGTGTCTGAAGACAGCAACAGGATACTCATATATATATAATAAATAAATCCTTTAATGGGTTACACTTCTGATTGAGCATTACCAAACTTATAAAGCCTTCGATTAACATTTTTTAAAAAATTGTATAAAAGCAAAAAGGGAAAGGGGGAATGGGATAGGGATTTTCTAGGGAGGGTAAATGGGGAAAGGGGATGACTCTGAAATGTAAATAAAGTATCCAATAAAAAATGTAAAAAAAAAAGGAATATCCATTCCCCAGATTCCTCACTTTAGATTTATACACTAACATCAGGAGCTTCTAATAATAATTATTGTTGTTGTCAATAGTTATTATTATTATCATTATTATTATTATTTGGTTTCAGTAAGCTTGAGAGAGTTAGAAATTTTAAAATATCCACAAAATTGAAAACATAAAATGTCTTCAGCATCTTGTCATGTAAGAAAAGAAAGAAACCTTGGAACATGAAGCAGTCAGCCTCCCTAAGAACCATGGAAATATGAATGTCATCTGAGGTGGTTGACGGTTCTTTCTTCTCAGCAGTTTTAAAATTCTGAGTCTTGACATAAGGAAATTGAGACTTAATTAGTAGAGTTATCAGACAGTATCCCGAGACTGCCTTATTTTCACTAATAATAACATATTGTTTTATAACTCAAAGCTATACAATTTTTTGATGAAAAAAATCCGATTTAACAATTTTAGACTCATCTCGTAATTGGCAATCTCAATTTCATCGTTCTTCTTTCGGTTTTCTGGTTTGAGACAGAACTCATGTAGCTCAGGCTGGCCTTGAATTTGCCACATAGCCCAGGATGACCTTCTTGAGCTCCCAGTCTTTTTGCCTTTCCCTCCAGAGTTCTGGGATCACAGACATGAACCATCACCTAGCTAATTTTATTTGTCTTGCAGTATTTCACTCACTGATGATGAATATATTAATCCTGTTACACTTAACTAGTATCAAAATATATGCATTCTCTTCTCTTGTAGTTAGGGAGAATGCCAATACTCTGCATGCAGAGTACAATACCTAAAAATAAAAGGTGATTGTAACAGCTCTGTGAATTTACTTCTAGGAAAACGTAGACATTGTCCAGAAAATGGTAACTGACTTACTTGCTTCAAACTAAGAGCTTTCTCTGCATTTTATTTCTCCTTCCCACAATTGCACAGTCGGAAAAGTAAACCTGGCAAGCATGAATTTTGCCTCGCTGCAAATATTAATGAATCCGTCTGCCTTCTACATAATGCTTCATTGTTAACCTAATTTCTCTTCCCTTCCAAAAATAAATAAATGCATAAATGTGAGCCTTCAAATTGAGCTTAGTATTACTGTAAAAGCTGGGAATATGAATATTCAGTATTTTAACTGAGAATGAAAATTCAGCTGGCATCTTACTCCTGACTCATCAGTTCCCTGGGAGAACCCGCTGGGAGAGTGGGTTCAAGCCCCTGGGAGGCACTTTACTGCACAGGCTCTGCGCCGTCATCAGATGATGACTGAGAAGTGATGGACTTGTGAGTGAACAAGACTCAGAGTCCTCAGGAGGAAGAAACGCAAAGAAACAAATGCTGAGAAGAAAAACTCTTTGGCATGCAAAGAGACGGGAGACGGGCTTTTATGGAATCCAGTTGGAACCCTTCAGGTCTCTTTCCATTCAAAAAAATTCTGGTTCTAAACTGTGCCGCTGCTCTCAGTCCGGAACCAATAACTGTGAGAAAGTATGGCAACTTTGACCTTAGCTTTGACCCTGGCCCTAGTGTGTATAACTGGAAGTATCCCTAGACACGTACACAGAAGGGAAGTACCACGTGCTAGCTCTGACCCAAGGATGCCTTGCTCTGCTTCTTATTCTTAATTTGTTTCTTTTATAATACTTTTTCTTTTTTATAGATTTGCACACTTTAGTATTTTTTTTTCTTTGTTTTTGAAACAGGATCTTACAGTAGCTCCCACCTGCCCTGGAACTGATACACAGACCTGGATGGACTTGAACTCATGAAGACCCAAATTCCTCTGCCTCCAGTGTGCTGGTATTTAAGGCCTGGGCCACCACATCTGGCTTAGTTTGACTCTTAACCCAGACAACAAAACGGATTCCAATTCTAAATCATATGGGACACATATTGCTATTGTTTGCTTTGTTTGTTTTCTTGTTATTCAACTGAAAAATATTGTTTGAGATGTGTTACAAGTTTTTGAAATATGTGTTTGTTGTGAAATGACTACATCAGACTAACAGAAGTCACATCCCCCCTCTTTTTCCCCCTCCCTCCCTCCCTCCTTCCCCATCCCTCCCTGCCTTCCTCTGCCCTCCAAAACAAATAAATGAAAAATGAAAATCAACACAAATAGGATAAACAAATAACAAAGCAAAGCAAAATGAAACAAAGAGTCCCTCCCCATTCCCCATACAGACAGACAAAACCCCAAGCCAACACAACAGAAACTGCTGCTTGATGGAGGACAATTTGCAAATTCACCCTCCTATTCTGCACGGTGCCCACTCACTTTGTTGATAGTTTTCCTTGCTGGCCAGGGATCTGTCAGTGCCATGCAACCCCAGTTTTCTATCTTCCTCTGTACTGTGAGATATAACTAACCATGAATCTCTATTCCTAGATAAAGGACACACTTCTCCCTGCTGGTTCCTTCTAGTTGTTTTACAGTTTGGGGCTCATGCTTAGGTCTCTGATTCACCCTAGCTGACTTTTTATGTCACAATGATCTAGCTTCATTCACGGTTTCATATAGATTTAAAGTTTTTTTTTTTCTATTTCTGTGAAAAATAGTTCTTGGAAGTTTGATAGAAATGGCATTGAATCTGTAGATTGCTTTGAGTGATATGGATATTTAATAATGTTAATTCTCTTAATTTCCATTTAATTGTGTTTTCAATATCTTTATAGTTTTTAAGTATGGATATTGGCTTAACTTATTCATAAGTAATTTGGTAGCTATTGTAAATTGATTTTAGTTTTAGATCATAACCGAAACTGGTTTGCTTTCCATTGCTGTGTTAAAACACCATGACCAAAAGTAACTTGGTGTGTTGGCTAGTTTTATGTCAACGTGAGACAGACTGCAATCATCTGAAAGGAGGAAACCTCAATTGAGAAAATACTTCTGTAAGCTCTAGTTACAGAGCATTTTCTTAATTAGTAGTTTGTGTAGGAGGGCCCAGTCCATTGTGGGTGGTGCTAATTGGGCTGATGTGGTCCTGGGTTCTATTTAAAACAAAACAACAACAAAACAAAACAACAACAACAACAACAAAAACAAACCAGACTGAGCAAGCCACAATGAGCAAGCAAGCAAGTAGCTTTCTTCCTCCCCCCACGGCCTCTGCATCCACTAGTCTCTAGGTTCCTGTCCTATTTGAGTTCTGGTCCTGACTTCCTTCAGTGATGGACTATGATATGCAAATGTGAGCCAAATAATCCCTCTCCTCCCCAACTTGTTTTTGGTCATGGTGCTTTATCATAGCACAGTAACCCTAACTAAGACACTGGGGGAAATGGTTACTATGGCTTACACATTCCAGTCACAGTCTCTCATAACAGGAAGGCACTCAAGGCAGAGCAGGAGGGCAGGAATGGAGCAGAGACAATAGGATAGATAACCCTGCTTTCTTCTACAGCAGGACTGCCTATTGGGGATAGCGCCACCCACAGTGGGACAGGCTCTCCCACATTAATCATTACTCCAGAAAATGCCCCTGCAGGGTTCCTCACAGGCCAATCTGATAAAAGCATTTTCTCCATTAGGTTCTGTCTTCCCAGAAGACCCTAGCTTGTATGAAGTTGAGAAAAGACTAACCAGCTGTAAATGTACACTAATATACTGATTTTTTTTATATCCTCATCCTTTCTTAATTTATATTTGGGTCTAAAAAAATTTGAATTGACTTTTAACAGTTTTATAAATATAATACTCCACCCTCAGCAAACACACAGTGTAAGCTCTTTGTTTCCACTTGAAGACTTTTTTAAATTTCTTTCTCTTCACTGATTGCTCTACTACTATGCCACATAGAACTGACAGGAGACAGCCTTAGCACAAGTTTCCAAGAGTTATTTTTTTTACATAATTTATTTTTACATTTAATGGCGTTTTGCCTGCATGTATGTCTGTATGAGGGCATCAGATCCCCTGAAACTGGAGTTAGAAACAGAAGTGAGCTGCCATATTGGTCCCGGGAATTGAACCTGGGTCCTCTGGAAGGGCAGCCATCTCTTCAGCCCCTAAAAAGAGTTTTTCATCATTAAAAGATGTTGAATTTTGTCTAATGCTATGTGCACATGTCTTCAGATAATCACATGTGTTATCGCTTTGCTATTAATGTGATAAACTGTGTCACACTTATTGACTTATACATCATAAACAATCTTTGCGTTCTAGAAAAAGATCTCCCTTGATAGCGATAAATAATCCTTTGAATGTGTTGCCGATTTTTTGG
The DNA here is from genome assembly GCA_030674055.1 of Rhabdomys pumilio. Classification (NCBI taxonomy): domain Eukaryota; kingdom Metazoa; phylum Chordata; class Mammalia; order Rodentia; family Muridae; genus Rhabdomys; species Rhabdomys pumilio. The sequence goes on along the minus strand of JANHMN010000014.1, from coordinate 47,624,261 downwards.
TAGTATTCTGTTGAAGATTCCTTGTATCAGTGCTGATTAAGAATGTTGGCTTGGGAATTTTCCATTGCTTTACTGCCGGTGTCTGTCTTTGGTGTCAGCATAATTGTGATTTTATAGATGTGTTTCAAGGTGTTCCCTCCTTTTGGATTTCTTTGAAAAAAAAACTTTGGAAAATATTGGCATTAGGTATCTACATGCTTGGTAGACTTCAATAGAATTTTATTAAGCTGTAAACACAGCATGAGGTATCTCTGACAATGAGTCAGAGATACTATACTGTTAGGAGTCTCACAAGAACACCAGGCTAATAACTATAACATATATGCAGAGGACCTAGTTTAGACTCATGCAGGCTCCATGATTGATGCTTTAGTCTCTGGAATTCATTCCTAAGGAATACTCCCTATTCTGTTCAATGGGGGGAAATGTGTATATGATGCCATTAGGTCCATTCAGTGTAAAGTGCAGGTCAAATCCCATGTATCCTTACTGATTTTCTCTGGATAATCTGCCCACCCTTGCAAGTCTTGCTTCAGTGCCTGTGACCTCTACTGCAGTATATTCTGCCCCTTCATATCTGTCACCCATGGGTGCTACTGCTGATGGATGTTTATAAGGTTTATCTTTTGGTGAACTGATCCTTTTAGCAAATGCTCTACTAGTAAATTTTATCCTGTGCCCTTGTTTTACAAATTTGACTGAAAATCTATTTTATATAAGAGTGCCCAAGATGGATACCACCTTTCCCTGCTATACACACTAAGGGAACTTTGAGGGCGGAGGTCGTTCTGTCTTTATGGCACTGCTGTTCCCCCTCCTCTGCCAGGAGCATTCTTCCCCAAATCTCCACTTCAAATTTTGACCATCCTTCAACGCACCAGGCTAGGGTGACTTTTTTTTTAAGTCCTCAAAGCTTTGCTCTATTTGCTTAAGAACAATTTCTCCCTTTTGCAAAATTGATCATAAGCTTTGCTAAGAATCATTACCATCATAGAAATGTGCCATTTTGATCCCCTGCTGGTGGATGCACGCATGAGTGACCCTCTAAGTGCTATGGGTGTAGACTTACCACCCATTCTTGACAATGGCTAGGCAAGATGTAAGGTTCTAGAACCAGCTCTTCCCATGAGACTTGGACTTACCGAGGGCCAGTTTGGCCAGAAAAAAACCCTCCAACCTGGCTGAAGCTCTTTGTACCGTAGTACAGGTGAGAGACAGAGATGCCCCACTTTGTCCCCATTGCTTCCTCTTCCAGGTGTTTGACCTTTATCTTACTAGGAGGATAATGCTTCCTACTTCCTCTTCTTCCTTTGTCTTTCAGGCTGCTTTACCCAGAGAATCTCTTGAATTCTACCCAAAACACCTGCCTTTTAGAAAATCTCAATGCAAACATTGCTGTTGTAGCATCTTCTATTCTGTGCCTGGTGCCTTGCTGTGATGGTATAAATGGCTCCTGCCCATTTATAATTTCCCAGGCAAAGGGACTGGGCTATAAATTCCTAGGAACAGGATCTGGACATTACTCAATGTAATTGTCTCAGAATCCCAAGTATAGTGCTGTGCACTTACCCAGTATCCAGAGCAGTTTGTTAAATGAATAATAATCTGTTTATATTAATAGCATGCATATATGCTTACATACTTAATTTAAAGTCTAAAACTCACCTTTCTTTCTTTATATTGGTTGTAAAATCCAATAATTCTGGCAAATATGCTAAGCCAACGGCAGAAGCTGACCTCAGGAGAGCTGTAAGTACTGGACCATTTACCAGACTTTGGAAGGTAGATAACACTTTCTGTTTGTGTTTAGAGCACTCAGCATTCTCACAGACTCAAAAGAACACCTTACTCTCCAGTGGAAACCATTCTGGGTGAGCTACATAGGAATAGCATGCTATCCCTTGCTAGTAGGTAACAGTCCTTTCTCATTTTACAGAAACATAGATGTCCAAGGTCATACATTTAAAAAGGTAGTAGTGCCAGGATTTGACAAATGCCCAAGTCTTTAGGCTGCTCTAAAGCCACCTTGTCAGTTATTCATTGAGTAAACAGTGCAGGTCAGCCAAATACAAGACTTTTATGTGGATCCTTTGTACTGTACCCCAAGAAATGGATACTGAAGGGCAGAAGAGTGTGCACACTGGATCAGTGTAGACAGATTTGTCCTTTTATTACAATAGAAAGGTTCTACACTTGTGCCTTGGAAGCATTTCCTGTCCCATGTGACCTTGAGCTTTCAAAACGTGACTAATGCAACTAATGGAGACTTAATTTTATTTCATTTTAATTAACTGTGATTTAAGCAGTTCTGTGCAGTTAGTGGCTTCTATATTGGTCAACATAATTCTAATCTCTCCCTGGACCATTTCCTCTGAACCTTGATCCTTTTCTCTGGCTGGTGGTTTGTTGTTATTGTTGTTTTGTTTAGTTTTGTTTTTGTTTTTTGTTTTAAGTTGAAGCCAATGAATCTTTTGCCCAGTGAACTGAAAATAGATTGAAAGAATTATCCAACCAAGTGATGTTATGAAAATTCATATGCCTAATCCAGTTATTAACTCAATGACATTGTCATTTGAAAGAACAAAGTTGCAGATTGTAATTCTTATCTAAGAGACTTTTTTTTTTCCACCAGAAGGTGATTGGAGGGTTCTCACATGGTCAAACTGTTACAGTTGATATTACCATTCCCAGTTTGATGCTTTGAAAGGAGTAAGAGGCAAGAAAACCACTGAGGCACATGATTCTCATTCCAACAGCTAATGACTAAGAGAGGTTTTAAAGGTTCAAATAGATTTCACACAACTTCACAGCAGATAAACAAATACGACAATTTTTCACCAAGAATAAAGTGACTAAACAAGAACACTTCCCCCAATGGAGAACAACAACAACAAAAAAAGAATTTGCATCTTTACCTGTCCAGAAGGTTTTTTGGTTTTTCCTTCCTGCACTGGAAGCGCTGTGCCTGCACCTTCATTTCTAACCTTCTCAATAGAACCATATTCATGTATCCCGTTGGCGGACGGTGAGGAGCCCTGAGGGTCCTGCTGTGAGGAAGGGTCTGTTGCACCATCTCTGAGTGGGGCTTCAGGGATACTGCAGAGATGCGTGATGAAGCACAAGATGAGAACCAGGGCAGAGAAGAAGAACATGACCTGGAATTCGGTGCCCAGCAGCCTTCCCAGTTCTAGATGCACCCAGTCTATGGCACCCAAAATGTATCCGAGGGCACCCCCAAAACCTAGAAAGCAAAAGTGGAGAAGGAGAGAGAGAGAGAGAGAGAGAGAGAGAGAGAGAGAGAGAGGTATTAGCATACTCCATCAGTCATGGTTGTTTCTCACCATGTACAGGCCTTTCCCTTCTGTGGAGAGGAAAGACTGCCTGGTAAGCATGAAGAGCCAGCACAGCAAGAGGCTCAGACAGTGTGGGTTCAAGTCCAGCTCTTGTACTTATTTGCTGTGACCTCAGCCCTGTGTATCTATTATGGGGTAATAACATACAAGTAACCTACCAGGAAGGTCATGATTTGGATATGAAAAATGTTCCATACAGCAGTGAACACATAGCAAGTACTTAGTAAATTACCACCTTAAAAACTTAAAAACAACAAAAACATACAAATAAACAAACAAAAAACTCAATTTCTTGACCCAAATAAATCCATAAAAATCAATTTCCAGCAGCAATAAAACAGAAGATTTTATTATCATTTATCCAGCTCAAGCTTCTTGAGAAGATTTAAAAAAATAGCTTGAGATGATCAAAGAACCTCGACATTTCTCTTCATCACCGTGAAAGAAGTTCTGGGTACATGTTTGTGCTTGATAGCTACAGAAATAAGAACAAAAATTTAATCATGATTTTTTTCTAAGTTTATTATCATCTTATGGGACTCTAACGGGAAGGTTTCCTGGTTCTTGCTTTATGTGCATGGTATGAACATGATATCACTTAAGGGACTCTGAGATGGGACTCATCAAAACTGGTTCCTCCCTAATTCTGACATTTGAAACATTGTTATTAGTGATCTGTTCTCTTGACTTCCTGCTGGAAATACAAACATTCCTTCTATGAGTAAGAACTTATACAACTTAGCAACAAAACTGAGTACTGTGACTCAGATACTCGTTCCAGTGCTGACATTGGTGATTTCTTAAAAACCCCGGGGGGCCGGAAGAAAAACAGACCTCCCACCTCTGATGATGGGTGACAGCTCCACTGACAATCTGCCCCACAAGCATGAGCATCAGAGGTCACATCTCCAGCACCTACATGCCTACATGAAGTATCTGGTACAGAAGCGTGAGACTACTCAGTGTGGGAAGGCAGACACCATGGTATGTGCATGTTAAGGGGCCCTGGCACAGAAGCAGAAAGATAAGTAGACACATGTGGAAGGACTGAAGCATGTGGCAAGGTCTTGCGATGAGAACAACCTACTTCATTAAGACCTAGTCCACCTTCCAAGGCTACAAGCCTCCAAAGGTATTGCTTGTAGATTTAATAGAACATGTGCTTTAAGAATACGACTGTGTCTGAGTGGCAGAGTATTCACAGTGAGTGTGTGCATGTGTTAGTCAACCATTTTGGCAGTGATGGCCCAGAGTCTTGGCAGACTTTCTTGGGGTTGAAGAGTGGGAGGTTAGAAGTACATCTCCCACCTCTCAAGGGACTTCGGAAATCCAACTCTAGAAGCATCCCCCATGAGGCAGTAAGACCTCCAGGAAGGAATGGTTGTGCAGTAAACCCAGCTCGGTTCCGCTTGTCACGTATTGCCACAGTCAGACCTCGAGACAGTACTTTGAGGAAGTATGTTAGTTATTCAAAGTCGCTACAACCTATGGAGTTGCCACTGGTAATGCATTAGTGCATGAACTAAATGCATGAACCACTGCGCATGGGAGAGATTCGGGATGGAGTTCCCGGGAGCTCTCGTCTCATTTTTGGCAGCAGATCAACACAGAACTTCATTCTGTGTTTCTGTTTAAAGACACTTGTACTATAGCCCATTGATAACTCAGCCTCCGTGGGCTTAGAAACATCAGACAACATTTCATCACTACACTCAAGGCCATTTTAGTTTCCTTTGGGATGAGGTCTCTAGCTTTAAAATGGTGATTCTCCTGCCTCTGCCTCTTCAGTGATGAAATAGTTCGGAAACACCACAGTTGCCTATTTTGGAGTCAATCTAGGCAGCAAGCTTTCTAATATGGGGCACAAAACTGTGAGGTACATGGATGAAGTACATGGAACTAGATATTTGTTAACAGATCCCTACTTGTCATATATGAGAAGTGAGACAAGGAGGAAGAACGCAATGTCTCCTTGTTTAAAGACTCCTCTCCTACTATAATCTATTCATCAGGCTGGGAATCCGGCTGGCAATCTGCAAATCTCAAATATTCTTCCATTCTATAAAGGTCCTTGGTGTAAATATTGGTATCACAAAAAAAAGAAAAACATTCTGAAGCAGACAAACTTGTGTGTAAGGACTCCAAGATTAATAGGCACCAGCTGTTTCATCTTCCTGCTAGGATGCAAGGAAGGGCGGGTCTAGAGACTTCAAAGTTCAATGCTTACCTCCCACCATCCCTGTGTGTGAATAAGAAGGCCAGCTGGGCTGGAGGAAGCCGAGAATCTGTGGTCTGAGGGAGCCTTTTAAATAGAGCGGAAGATGATCGGTGCTGACTGTTTGACCTGACCACTAAGGCATGGTGGGACCGTAAACGGCCTAGTAAGTGCCAGCGTGAGCAGTTGTCGCTCAACCTACATACTTCCTCTCCCAAACCTTTGCTTTCTATGCCGCTAAAGCTTGGGTGCAGCCCCTGAGGGAGGAGGGAGCATTCCAATCTGATTGAGGCCAAGCTCCCCGTGTCCTGTTGGAAAGCACCTTAACATAAAAGAAATTAAAACATCCATTTTAGCCCCAAAATTTCCTCCAGCGTGGTCCTTTGCTGGGTGTTTCCTGTGCTGCAGGCTAGAAAGTGTGTGGTAAACCTGTGTCAAAGTCATACAGTTCTTACTTAACCAAATACATGCAGATAATGTGCGAAGGGCCTTTGCCCAAGAGTACATATGCACTGAGATTGCAGGCTCTGTTCCTGATGGACATCTCTAATTCGTGCTTACATGTGTAATCCAGTAAACACCCACTGTAATTATCTCATCATTTTTATAGAAGTGAGTTTCTCAATTCAAGCACAGAAAGCGGCTCACTAACCTAGTTCTGAAACTCCCTGTTTTCTGACAGGACTCATAAAACCTGACTCTGGTTTCTTTTCTTGATTGAGGATTAGAGACAAATGTATTTTCAGCTCATTCATCTGTCTGGTTCTTAAGCCATTTGTGACTATCTACAGTTCATCGTTCAAGTCTACAACGTAACTAATACTTATAACTCTTAAGTGCTAGAGCACCTGGAAGGTGAATGATGCTCTGGTGCCTCCTAGTGGTGACCAAGAAGAATGGAGATTATGTGCTGACAGGAAAACCCTTTGAGCCATTGCAAATCCACCTTGCTGTATGGATCCAGAGAGCCATCCTGGAACCTTCCGGGTTCTCCTGGAACCTAGTGGAGGTGAATCTTCCACCCTCTCTTCTCCCAAATGAAGAGTTCTGAGATGCACTTTACAGAGCTCAAGAACTATAGAGATGGAAAGTAGAAGCCAACTCCATAATACCTGGTTGGTAACATTTCCTTCCTTCGCCATGGAATTCCACCGCAAATAAACAGTTTGTCCAAATTCCTTCTGCTGAATGTTTACGGGAATCCAAATTCCAGATTCCTGGGGCTCAATGTTAACAGGGATCTGAACTACAACAGACACCACATCTTCAGTTAACTGCTGTTTTGTTAAGTGTTACACCTCTTCTACATCCAGTAGGGGGGCTTTGGGCTAGTCACTTTACCTCCCAGCAGTACAACCTAAGCCATGTGAAAACAGAGACTGTGAAAAGAGCATATCCAGCACTCCGATGGTTCATTCCTGAGCCCCTCCCACATTTATGCTCAAGGCGCTGGCTGCAGATCAATGAAAAGGAGAGATATTCCTACCAGTGGGGATGAGGATGCAGACAAAAAAAAAAAAAAGAATAAATAAATAATATGTGACTTTGTGTGTGAACACAGGCTCTGTAGTCAGAACAAGAATGCCGAGGAAGTTGGTACTCAGACGTCCAACACAGAAGAGATTATAGGAGAGCTCTCTCCTGGGGACACTGGGATGGGTGACAATGACAAGCATGGAAAGGTAAGCAAAAAAAAAAAAAAGAAAGAAAGAAAGAAAGAAAGAAAGAAAATAGAGTCTTGTGGAAGAGAGCACAGAGTAGTCATTAATAGAGGACAGGAGGGACGGAGGGAAGCTTGATAGTTGGCAACACAGTACAGTCAGATCCAAAGAATTAAGTCTAATGATCTATAGAACTCCAGCCACCAACATTCTACTTTTTTGTGTGGCTTCATGTAAGTAGGGGAGTTAGAAGGTTCTCAATACATTGAAGCAACCATCGTGAAAATGGGGGATGCTAATGGGCCTGACTGATTGCTGTTCACTGTATGCCTGCCTTGAAGGCTTCATCACACTGAACCCTGTAAGAAAAGATGGTACATGCTGACTTAGAAACTAAAACAATTTAAGGGGGGGTGGCGCTGTCCTTACTTTCTGCTCTGACTTGTCTTTTCTAAGGTGCCTGAGTAGGGAGATGTGAAAGTGTCCCCCAGGCACAAACTTCAAAAGGGAGCCAGTCGATGAAACAAAACCGTTCATCCAACAATTATTCTCAAATAGAAAAAGTTTAAATAGCCCCAAACATGAAAGGTGGTTCTTTTGTACTGGATAAAGAAGTTTGGTTAAAGGGGTTATGTCTGAAACTCTATTTTTACCTCTCTTCTTAGTCTTTAATTATTTGCCTTATTTGCCAAACTGAGCATTTTTAGTTTTTACATTAGCATTTTTTGGGCATACTTTGAAGCACTTTTCTGAAGTTAAAAGTCACCAAGCCTAATGCGTTCCCCCCTCTTCCGCTGAAGGAACACAGTTTCTCCCTGAAGCATTCATTACAGATACAACTTTCTCTGATGGAGCCATAGAGAAAGAGAGTGAACAAGCAAATCTTCCATTTGACCCTGCACACCTATCTTCATTCTGTCCTTGGAGCCTTTTGCCAGTTTGTTTACAATTAATGTCATAGATTCCAGGTCTGGAGGGAAACCAACTTCAGACATCCTGAGTCTGCACTGCAGCCAAGGGGAGGTATGATTTCCCAAGGTGCCTGGTACAAGTTTGCCACCAATAGATACTTTGTACTGCTCAGAACAGTATAGTCTGGAGTTGAACTTAGCACAGATATACTGGGTTAGGAACTCTCAACATAAAGAAGAAACTTCCCATCAATAAGCATGTACGCGTTGGCTCACTGGGTTCTACGGCCTGCAGTGATCTCTAGACTGATAGCTTTGTATATTGAGAGGCTAAGAGTATGTTTACCAAACACACCATGGCTTCTGCTAACCCAGGGCTGGAGAGATGACAGTTTTAGTGGAAGAGACAAAAGGTGGAATAAAATTGTTCACCAGAAGCCAGTAGGAAAATTTCTTTAGCACATAAATGTACACACAGACACACAGAAGCAGGCTGGAAAATATTCATAATGAACCCTTCAACACATTTTGCAAAGCATTTAGAACTGATGGTCTAAACAGTTTGGAAACAAATAAAAAGAACTTCCATTTACTGAGATGGGTAGATTGCCTGTGTGAACGCTATGTTTATGGAAATCCAAATGAGCCCTGATACTGAATATGCCTTTATCAGAAAATGCTTGCTTTATGTAGAATATTGGAGTTATCTGTTTTATCCAAAGACAGAGCAGAGTGACAAGCCATTGCTTCTGTCTGTCTCTGTCTGTCTGTCTCACTCTCTGTGTCAGTCACACACACACACACACACACACACACACACACACTGTATGTGCTGCTTTACATACACAGAACAGGACATGCCACATTTTATGAATGGCCCTTGAACATGATCACTATAAACAATGCAGAGTGCCATCATGAAGTACTCAGAGACTTTAGAAAAGAAGCTCTAAATTGGGTGGGACGCTGGTCTACTGCCTTAGAGGAGGAGGACTTTGAGCTTGCTCTTCTATTGGGGAATGGACTTGCTTGAAGCTGTCCAGAGTGATCTCCCATAGAGCCAAACACAAACACTGGAGACACTGCCTGACATCCAGAGTTTGATCCTTATATTGAGACAAAACAAAGGAAAACAAAGAAATCCAATGTTTCTTTAAGGTCAATATACAGTTATGACTTATTTCATTTGAGTATTGGCTTTCTCCTATTTAGTAATAAATGTCCCTTCTCCCTTAGTAATGGATCCCAATTGGCTCCAGGGAAGTAAACACCCCCATCCCTAAAAGTGAAAAACTAAACAAACCCTCACAACCTACTGGATGCTCTAATTATGCTCAATGAGAAACAAATAAATGTCTGTAGAGTAGAAAGCTTTCCTCATTTAAAACGATGCTACCTCTTCCCCTTCTGTCTTCCCTGACTCTACTCTCCATCCCCTCTGTCTTAAAAGAAACATGCTGGAACTATGGCAACCATCATGTATCCAAGAGGCAACACACTGACAAAGTAACCAAATAAAAGTTAAGTTGGTGCTGGCATGGACCGCTGACCAAACGCCAGCATATATTCTCTCTCCCAAATTCTTGTTGTTTAAGAAGAATAAAGCAATATAGATGTTTGAGCCCCTGTCGTGCGAACATTGTCATGATCACCCCCTTTCCTAAGCTATCCAGGTCTTATGCACCTGCCACACACAGGAGGACGGGAAGAGTCAGGATGTGGATAAAATAGAGGGACTTCAATGGGACTGCAACTAAGTAGCAAACGAATGTGCACACAATGCTGTTTACCTCTGCATCACATTTCTCTCAGCTTCTCACTCATTCATTCATACACGCATTTTCTCCCAATAGCTCCTCCTTTCATGAAATGTATGGTACAAATGGGGCGGTTAGAAACAGTTCTAAAATAGGAGGCAGAAAAATTGCAAAGGCCAAGGAAGAGATTATATAGAAATTGCCGTTTAAGAACAAACTGAGCCTTTAAGTCAAGAAGTACTAGAGAGTTTCCTCATAGGTGGGCTGAACTTTTCCCTGTCACCAACTGCCCTTCCTATCAAAACCAGGGGCCTCGGGTATTTTAGGAGGACACAGGATGGCAGATATCTGCAAGTCAGGAAGAGAGGCTCTCCCAGAACCCACCTTATCAACACCTTGACCTTGGATTGCTGTCCTCCATGACTGTGATGATTACTGTTCTGCTAAACAAGTCAGCCAGGCAGAGGCAGTCCTGTGCAGACCAGGCTGACCAGAGAACCCCCAGGGGCTGTGCACTGACCAATGTGGGAATGGTGATGAGCAGCCCACCTCTCCCTGCTCAAGAAACCTACTCACTAAGCTTTTGTGCTTTGATTATCTTGTGAATTGAGTCCTAAGCTAAGTTAGGTCAAACTGGAATTTGGAAGAGTTTAGTACCGTCTCCTTAGGAGGAAGGTGGGAATTTCAGAGTATTTTTGATTTCCAATGGGACATTCTGAGCAAAACAAGACCTTGAATCTGGAAAAGGAAATCGGGAGGATCTGGGATGAGTTGAGGAAGGGAAATAAATATGATAAAAAATATAGTGTTTGGAATTCTCAAAGAATAAATTAAGACATCGTTAAAATTAAAAATGGAAGGAGGAAAGGGCAGTTTCCCTCTTGCATTTCATTAGTATTTATTCTGAGTACCTGCAATGTGACTGTCAATGGCGAAAGATACAGGAGACAAGAGAATGAAACCACCCCGAGGTCTGCACTGGAAACACAGTGGGAGTTATTCAGAACACAGAGAATGTGGAGGAATAATGGGAGGTAAAGCTTGAGGTTTGGGGTGAACACAGCCTGCTGAGTTACTGGGGTGAGATGGCTCAGTGATTAAGAGTGTTTGCTGCACTTTATGACAAAGATAGCCTGATAAAGTTGTCTCCTTAGAGGTCTGCCAGAGCCTGACATATACAGAGGTGGATGAACTATTGAACTAACCATTGAACTGATCAGGGGGTTCCCAATGGAGGAGTGAGAGAGAAGACTGAAAAAGCAGCTGAAGGGGTTTGTGGTCCCATGGGGAGAGCAACAATACCAACTAACCAGTGCTCTCAAGGTCTAAACCACCAGCCTGGGAGCACATAGGGAGGGACCCTTGGCTCCAGCTGCATATGTAGGGAAGGATGGCCTTGTCAGGCATAGGTGGGAGAGGAGGTTCTAGGCCCAGTGAAGGCTGGATGCTCCAGTGTGGATGAGCTCGAGGGTGGGGAGGTGAGAGTGGGCAGGGGTGGGTGGGTGGGAGTATATCCTCATAGAAGCAGGAAGGAGGATGGGATGGGGGGTTCTGGGTGGTAGGGAAATGGTGAAAGGGAATAACATTTAAAATGTGAATAAAATATCCAATTTTAAAAAAGGAAAAATATTCCATGGGAGTAGACGCCCAGGTGAGGGAATGAGGTTGCTGAGTAAGAAGAGCAAAGATGCACCAGGAATCTTCTCAAACCCTGGCTTTATTCTGCAGCATTTATGCATCCAGACACATGGAGGTCAGCAGCCTCCTGTGTCATGGCTGCCCTTCTGTCTTCTTTATAAGCAGTAGGAATAGTTTGCCGCACTGGGCAGCCTCATCCCTTCACAGTTTCACTGCTCAAATATTTCCAGAATGACAAGGCTAGCCTGGATAGCTTCACATGCAGGAACTAATCTTGGCTTGGCGAGGGGGGGGGTGAGGGTAGGGACCAGCATGGCCATGCAAGGAGCTAGGATTCCTCAAAATCTAAGTACACTTGGCCTCACTAGGAAGACAATAATAAAGAAGTGGTCTGATACGGCCCAGCGGTTAATCATGAAGCTCTCCTGGCTTCACTTAAAGAGTTAGTAGGGTCCAGCTCCTACCTGGTGAGCTACCTAACCAAACACTGCTAAAGAAACAGGCCAGTGGCAAAAGAAGGGAGGCTGACGGTAACCTCTAGAAACTGAAAGAGCCCTCAGTGCCCACCCAACATGGACATTTATAAGTGAGCAGGTTGATTTTTTTCTATACTGAAGAACTCTGGAAGATGGTGGAGTTTCGTATGCTTGCTTTAATTCTAGTTTTGGTTTTAAACGTATCTCTTAGGACACCTGCCACATCCTCTCGGGTTCTTATCAAATAAAATGCCAATTCCTGGGCCCCACTTGAGATGGACTGAATCGGCATAAGGGGAGGAAGGACTCAGAAACATTGGTTTTCAACACATCCCTAGTAAGGCTGGGGCTGCATGACAAATGAATGCCCGAGGCTCACTGCTTTAAAGAGAATGTTCAGTGCATGGGGCTCCTTTCCACTTCAGCAGGACACACTTCTGCAGTGTTCTGAAGAAACCTCTTATGTAAACTTCCCTTTCAGAAACTCTGCAGCCCCAGTCATGAGCTTACTTTGTTCAGAGACATACGGAAGACGGACCAGAGCGCGTGATAGCCACTTCCTATCAACTGATCCATTCATTCAAAAAGTTCTAAGTGCAGAGACACTGGATGCTTCTGCTGACATTTCTCCCTGTCTGCAAAGCTGACAGAGAGGCTTTCTGGAATATTCCTTACCTGTGAAGAGGGCATGGTAGTGGAGACCCTTCTCCTTGTCCTGGTGGGAACAGACATCAAATAAGTAGGCTTTGATGGGCCCGTCAATGAAGTCAGCAGAAAAATCGAAGAGAACCACGCCTATCATGGTGATGCTTATGGCCCAAACCAGCTTCTGCCTCGGGTTGGCAACCAAAGCTAAAAAGGAAAACAAACATCGGTCCTCTGAATCAAGTTTAGAACAACCCATATAGGTTTATTTCACTTAAACTCTCATCAAATCACCTCGTTTTGGTTTTGTAGGTTGGTTTTTACATCGAAAAATGGCTTTTTTTTTTTTCATATTTAAGAAAGTAGCAATTGGATGCCTAGGAAACACAAATACATAGACAGAAAGTAAGCTAGTGATTGCCTAGTTCCTGGTACATAAGAGAAAATGGGGAGTGACTTCCAGTGGTGGAGACTTTCTTTGGGGAAGAGGATGAAAATATCCTGGAAAATAGAGTGGTGTCGGTTGTTCAATCTTGGGACTGTTCTAAAGAGCACCAGGTTACACATTTTATCAGAATCTTCTAGGATTTTAATAA
>JANHMN010000014.1:47506009-47606009 GCA_030674055.1 Rhabdomys pumilio | reverse complement strand
GGAGCTCATCCCAGCTGTCACTGGTGTGCAGCTCAGAACGATGTCTTCCGGGTCCTGGCGGTTCTCCTGATTGCCTGCGGGATACCTCCTTACTTATTTGTTTGCTTAAAGTTACTTTTCATTGTGATTTTCGAGAGGAAGATCAGGACTTCTACAGGCAGATGGAGACATAATCAGGACAGAAGCAGACACGGGTCGGGGGAGCTTAGCAACTTTGCACTGGATACAGGACAAGTCAACGGAGGAAAAGGCTTGCGTCAGGGGATGGAGAACAGACCACCAGGCTCCTCCCCCCACAGCAGCCAGTACAGTAATCAGAAGCAGGGTTTTATAAAGAAAACCTCAAGACCATTCGCTAACATTGAGTTCAAATACAAGTGGTAAATAAAGGGTTTGGCTTTTTTTTTTAAAGGGTATGCACTTTGTTACCAGCAGTGCCCCAATATTTCAGTGCATTAGAAAACATTATGTAAATGGCATTTACAGGGCTTTCTGGAAAGCTTTTACAACTTAAAAGCACTGTTCACTTCAAGGAGGAAAGAAAAAGCTTTATTTATGAAAGTTATATTAGTTCATTTAAAATATTATGAGTTATATTTATAAAAGGGTTTTAATCAATGAATATACTTCACCAAGTGAACTAAAAGGCAGAAAACTGCCACAAGTTAATATCAGTGCACACACAAAACCATCCTCAATCAGAGGCTCTGACAAGCAGTGTGAGAGGGCAATCATTACCCTGCAATCAGTCTTTCGTTGTGTCTTGATTGGAATATTTGGATTACTTCATTACTGTGCATCAGCTTTCCCACACACACAATTGCGGGCATCCTTCTCCAGTACAGATGCAGCCTTCAGGTTCGCTTGAGCTGTGAGCCTGAGTCAGAGGTTGGCCGTTAGCTTACTGCTTTCAATGATTCTATCGGTGTGCAGCTGGCGGATCTCCTCCTGACTGAATCCATATTCTCTGAGTACCTCTACAGTGTGCTCTCCTACAGACGGGTCCCTTTTGGTAGAAGGGATGGCGGGGGTTCTGGACAGCTGAGGTGCAGGGCGGGGGCTTGTGTGCTTCTCCTCATCAGTGATGAAGGAGGCCCGTTCCCTGTTGTGCTGGTGATGGGGGGCCTCCTCAAATGTCAGCACTGGGGTCACGCACGCATCTGTTCCGTCAAAGATCCGGCACCATTCCGCCTTAGTCTTCTTTGCAAACGCATCTGCAAATTTCTTCTTCATTTCTGGCCAATCTGCTATGCTCATCTGGCTGGGGAGTTCCTCAGACTTGAGTCCAAGTCCTAAGAGGGAAATATAATGGCTTATTATTCTCCAAGGGATTAACTACAATCTGTGAGGAGCCCAGTATGCCAAACTCTTATCAGAGCTTCCAGATCAAACGAGTGGCAAGAAAAACATCCATCAGTTTGAAGTTGGAGCCAGTAGTAGCAGTGACACAGCTCAAAGCCAGCTTGTCACTGTCAAGAGCTTTTTACTAACATTTCAGGAAATGGGGTCTCTTTTCAGTAATCTAGTTTCCAGGAATTGATTTATTTCCTAAGAAGGCTTTCAAAAAGAAATTTCCTCAGGATGCCATTCTCTGCCTAGCCAATTTAACATAACTCCACACTTTATATAATATTCCCAAACACTGTAAAAATAACAGTTTTAATTTGACACATGATTATTGCCATTGTCAAGAATGAAGCCTCAGGATAGATGACACACAGGACTGTAACCCTATATAAATGTTCCTTTCTCTCGGAATAACTGGCACATTATTCCAGGGTCTTCCAAAATGCCTTGGCAAATTAAGAGCTCAAAGGTCCTTTGAAGTAGCCAATGTCTAGGCAAAGACTTTTAGGCTTCATGTTAGTGTGGAAGTTGGTCAAATAGCTATTATTTCTCATTGTCAGTGTTCAGTGAATTATATAAAATATTCAACAGCTTGTTAAAAAATGAAAAAAAAAGCCATGGCTTAGAGCATTTTCCCAACTGTAGTCTAATGTAAATGTTCAGGGCTTATCAGGGCTTATTAAGCTATGCTATTCAGCAGATGTATCAGATACATTCTCAGTGAATAACTGAAAATTCTCATTTTCAACTGTTTGTGGGTTTAACTAGATATAACAGTGTCCCACATCTGTGTGTATTCAAAAAGCCACATTATAGGTGTTGGTAAAAAAAAATCTCACCTCCTCTCTCTCTCTCTCTCTCTCTCTCTCTCTCTCTCTCTCTCTCTTGTGAAAGAGGAATTTATAATATTAATAGTTAAGAATACAATGATCAATAACTTGTAAGGGGAGAATTTTTAGAATTCTTAGAGGACTCTAAACAGTGCTAACATCCTCCCCAGACTGTTGAAGGCTCCATGGTCCATATGTGCACACATCCAGGAGCGCACACACCTAAACCAGGTCTGCAAGAGACCTAGATTGCATATATCAGAGGATCTGCACATGTTTCTGAGAAAGAGTAAAGCACCTCACAGGTGGATGGAAGATTAACTGGAGCAAGACATTAAAGAACATCTTCGTCCTGTCATTAGCTGAGCACTGGGCTGACTGGGCAGATTTCAGTGATTACAGGGAGTGAGGAACACAGAGTTAGCTGAGAAAATCATTATAAAGAAACAAACCTGGAGAGAACTCACCTATCTAATCTGAGGAACAGAATGGCATACTAATAAAGAAAAATAAACAATGTAAGACGCTATCACATTTACAAATGCAGGAAAAGAGTCATAAAAAGACAGGAGAAAAAGGTCAGAAGAAAATTACTGAAGAAATATCTAAAAGTCCCAAAACTTGATGAAAAGTCTTAATCCACACATGTAAGAAACTACTCTTCAAAGAAGGAATTCCAATCACAGAGCATCACCGAGATGTAAGTGAAGGGAGGTAAGTAGCCCACACAGATGGACTGGGACACTTAGTATTGCTAGGGCAGTACTATCCCCCAGGTCAGGCATACGCTCGACAGAACCCATATCAAAATCTCAGCTATGAGTTAGGGGGATGGCTCAGTGGGTAAAGAGTTGCCACTGAAGCAGGAAGGCCTGAGTTCAAATCCATAGAACCCAGAGAAAGCCAGGGGTGCAATGTGTATCTGTAACCCTAGAGCTCTTACGGTGAGATGGGAGACAGAGACCAGAGAATCCCTAGGAGCTCGTGGGCCAGTCAGCTGGAATACGCAGCAGTGAAGAACAAGAGAACTTGTCTCAAGCAAGGTGAAAGGATCCTCTGAACTCCTCACAAGCACTATGGCGAGCCAGCTACCACTACCACACTATTGCAAGCTCATACATGTACATGCAAACATACAAGCACATTAAAATCATCAGATACCTCATTTGTTGAAATTGATAAACTGATCCTAAACTTTACACAGAAACTCAAGGAAATCACAACAGTCAAGAAAATGCTGAAGAAGAACACACACAAACACACACACACACACACACACACACACACATACACACGCGCGCGCACATCTCAGTTTCAGACTTACTACAATAATCAAGGCACAGCGACATAAAGACAGACAACACAACAGAACTGCAAGTCCAAAAGCAGGGCATGGAGCACTCTCCTCCATGTGGGAGGACCTTCCAGCAATCCCTCGCACTGGCGAAAGAGAAAGAGGAAAGGTCCTAAGATAAACCCTTGAACTTATAGTCAACTGATGTCAAGAAGGATGCAAGAATTATTTTACACAGGAAGAACTGTTTTTTCAATGAATGGTACTTAGAAAACTGGGGATCTCCATGCAAAATAAATAAATAAGAGTTGAACCCGAACCCATCTTGTACTTACATATTAGTACAAAAATTCACCAAAGGTGAAATGTGAAAACTGTCACCAACACAGCCTTCAGAAGAAATAACTGGGCTGACACTGAATAATTGGGAGTTACCTGTAGTAATTTCTGTGCAAGGTTGGCCAAAGGCTAAGGGGAAACCTTCAGTTTGGGCAGAGAGGCATCACACTTGATGCACACAAATGACCCTGTTCTATATGTGGTTTAATCGACTACATGTGAGTTAGTAAAGTTAACATACGTGATTATAAACGTGTTGGGATGTTTGTAGACGCAATCATTACAAGTATATATGAGTCACTTGTAGCAGTACATCGCATTTGAAAAGCTACCAAACAGTGAGACTTTAAAGTGGGAAGGTAATTGTATCAGCTTTTTACACAATTGAAAAAAAACAATCACCCAATAGATATTAACCGCACTTCTAAAGCACCTGCGTCCTTAAAGTGTTCTGTTCTTCAGCGGTGTTAGGAATGGAACATTTACGTTCCGGACTGTGGAAAACTCAGCCTGTGGGACTGTGGGGTGCATCAGTCAACCGTTGTCAGAAAGAAAGCTGCCTTCTTGCAGTAGATGAAAATCAACTAAGACCACAACTGAACGATGTGCAGACAGTGCTCCCTGAGTGCTCTCAGAGCACTCATCCCTAAATGAGGTATCTGTATCAAATTCCTCCCCTCCAGACTCGGGGATCTACGCTGAAGATCGACGCACAAAGACTCTAAAAGCCAGAGATGGTGGATGACCCCAGGGAAACAGATCTTCCAGACACAACAGGAGCATGTAAGACCACAGAGACTGTGACAGCATGCACAGACAAAACTCCAGCACTGGGCACAGGGAGTAAATACAAACCACACCTTAAACAAGAAGGAGTGTGTAACTGATACCTGCTGGGACTGGGAAAGGGAAATTCAGTTTGTCCAATGGAGTGTCAGTGAGAACAGCAAGTACACTGCAGGGCGGGTCCCATGCCCAGGAAGGTAGCTGTCTAACACAAAAGGAACTCTGTGTGTGTGTGTGTGTGTGTGTGTTTGAGCACATGTGCATGAATTTATGGTTGGGCATTGTTTTGGGTTTTTTGGGTGGGGAGGTTGTTTAGTTTAGCTGTATTTAGTTTTGAGACAAAAAAAAAACAAAAAAAAAAAAACCATAAAGTTAGTTGGAAAGGGAGGTGGGGAGAAACTGGGAGGATTGGAGAGAGGAAAAAATATGATAAAAAATATACTCTATAAAACTTTTTCAACAGTAAAATAATGATTAAATAATTTAGAAAAAGACCTACAAAACAAGGTAGCAACTGAAAGAGATGCTGAAAATCACCCCCTAGCATCCACATGCACTGAGCTGTGTAGCCAAGTCTAACCTGGAAGTTTTCATGCTTTCCCATGAAGATCCCTGTGTCTCTACTTCTTGAGTTGCTGGGATCACAAGCTTGTGCCGCCATGGTGGGCTTTACTTCAGAGGATGTCTAAAACCACGTAATTAACTGAACAATCAAGGAAAGTCTGGGCACACGAAGCACCGGCTTTCCCACCAAACGGACTGTTAATGTTTTTTAAGTCCTGACTTATTTTATAGAGCAGAAAAAAAATGTCAATTTAGAAGACAAATAAAATGGCCCACAATATGCTGACAGCTTCTGTTATACTAGCTGGAAAGACGGATGTATAAAAAAGTCATCATGGTTTCCCAGGGTCTCGAGATCAAGATCCAAGAGCTCACTGAAGCAGTACAGGAGACGCAGAGCTACTCACTCACCTTTAAGCAGCAGTGCATAGAACTTGGGCTCTATGGCACCTACGGCCATGAACTCGCCGTCTGCCGTCCTGTAGGTTGTGTAGAAAGGCGCGCCGCCGTCTAACAGGTTTTGTCCTCGAGGCTGTTCCCACAGACCCACAGGCTGGGTTTTCCACAGGAAAGAACTTAAGTATGCCGCTCCTTCCACCTTGGAAGAAGCAGGACACGTTACGGATGCAGTGCTGGGGGAGGAGAGGTTAACCTTTATGTAACTGCTTACTTTATAATCTATGACAATTACATCTAACCAGTTTCTTTGACATTCCTGCAAACTGGGGTAGAGAAGGCTTATGGGAGAACGCCATGGGTACACTCTCAATTCATGAAAAATTTTAGGACTTAAAGGACCAACAAGTTGATGATTTTGAAGTCAGGGAAAGGTACATGGATGCTCCCTGAATTATTCGCTCTACCTTTGTTTGTGCGTGAGTGCAGAGGTCAGAGGTCAATGTCAGGTGTCTTTCTCAACTGCTTTCTGACAGAGTCACCTTCTGAACACAGAAATCACCAACCTAGCACAGCTAGCCAGAAAACCCCAGGGGTCTCCTGTGTCTGCCCCTCCCCCCCCTCAGGGCTAGGATCACAGGTGATGCTGTCTCAGAATACTGATTAGCTGACTGGCACACTCTGGAAAGGTTTTAGATTTTCGACTGGACCAACCCTGTAACAAAGTGTTTCTGCTTAGCTTCATCATAAATGAGACACATAGCATCACAGGAGGCTACAGGAAAAGAAACCCAGTGCAAGCAACTGCCACCTCACCTGGAGGCCCAGCAGTGACTACGCCGGCATGCTGTGCAAAACTACTCAGATAAGAGCATCCTCAACTTCCCAACTCTGTCATCATGTGGGCCAACAGCTCGCATGGGACTCACTGTAGGTCAGGGGCTCTCCTTACAGAGCAGATACAACAAAATGGACCTTTCTGCAGTTACCTTAACCCCACAGTTTTTAGGGGACAACACTGTGAGAAAACAGGCCCCATTTCATTTCTGGCCTGCCAGGACCACAGATTCTGTTGGTCAACAGCAAGAAGCTACTGGTCTACCACAAAGATGTCTGCCTCGCCATAGTCTGCAGGGCTCACAGGGCTAGGAAGTAACAAAGGAGGTTTAGTGACCCCATTAGGCAACAATGATTGTCCCCTAAAGTAAGTCTGAACCCCTTAAGGAAGGTTATACTTGCACACACACTCAGAGTTCACTGTTGTCTAACAATTAGGCAAATCTAATTAGATACATTCTGATGAAAACTGAAACCATATTCCATTTCCATTCAAGTATAAAGAATCAATTACATGTTGTAAATGACGATTCCTTACAACTCCCAAGGCCACACGTTTGTTCTTAGTCGGTCCTTTTTGGATGGCACACACTGCCCTCAGAGGGCAGTGGAGGGAAGGTATTCAGAGGCCTGGCTTTGGATCTATGCTATGTGCTATGGTACTATTAGAAAACTGTTCATCTCTGGAGCCTACAGATCTTCAGTAGTTAACGGGAAGAGCCTGTCTCCTTTAGGCTGTGTGGCTCCCAGGAAGGTAGGCACATGGGAGACACAGAGCCCTGCACTTAGTGGCACAGTGTGACCTTTCTGCTGCTGCTGCTGCTGCTTCCTCATGCTGAGGTGGTGCCGTCTAGGTCAGGATCCAGGGTTAAATGGTAAACCTCACACTGCACCTCCCAAAACACACTACAGAGAGGGGTCAAAATGGCAAGGTGAGTCGTGCCCCGTGACAGAATCACAAGAAACAGCACAGCACGGGGGCAAGCATCATCTGTGAGAAGCAAACAGCCAATCAAGGCTCAAGGTGAGCAGGTCCAGTTGGAGAAGGACTTTGTAAAGTGACCCAGTGACCTGCAGCAATTTACACTCTCAATCTTGAGGTGTCCACAGGCCTCTGACCCTCTGGCTGTTAGAAGTGTCTCTTGACACTTTGTTACCTTGGTTTCCAAGGTGACATGGCACTCTCTTCTTGTTCCAGGCTTATTGATCCTCCCCTGACTTTTCCTCTGCCTACTCAGTCCTACACATTAGCATTCTGTCTCCTCCCCAGGGAACCACACAGGCTCTCACCTGGCTCCCAGTTTATTCCCAAATGACTGCAGATATTGTTACTGTTTCCTACTTAGATATTCCCCCCGCCCCCATACTGACAAGGTACTTCAAACCTGAAACAAACAAAACTAACTTCCTTTTACTCTGGGAAAAGAGACTCGAAATCATAACCCTCACAGAACCAATCCGGGGTACTGCTCACACACTGCACCATGACAGACTAATTAAATTCCCTAACAATTCTGACAC
Organism: Rhabdomys pumilio; assembly: GCA_030674055.1. NCBI lineage: Eukaryota > Metazoa > Chordata > Mammalia > Rodentia > Muridae > Rhabdomys > Rhabdomys pumilio. The sequence goes on along the minus strand of JANHMN010000014.1, from coordinate 47,598,095 downwards.
GTTGGCATATTATTCCTTTTACAACTTTGACAGGGTTGTAAAGTAACCTCCGAGATGGCAGAGATGGTAAACTGCAGAGGAAAAAGGAAAGAAGCGAGCTGTCAGTCTGTCCACTGCTTCCTGCTGTCTCTTCCCTCATCAGTCTGCCCCTGGGAGCTGGTGACACCACCCCTTAGCTCACAAGCCAGAATCTGTCTCTGTCCTCAGCTCTTTCTTCTTTCCCTGTTGTCAAGGCATCAGTGACTCTCTGCAACAATTTTGCACCCAGCATTCCTTTAACCCAGTCCTACTCTGCATTAACTGCTCTAACATGCACCCTCATTGGCTCAGCAAACCCCAGTTAACTGGTCTCTCTGCTTCTAGTCTCGCCTCCCTCACCATTCTCCATTCACCTGCATGTGGTAGCCCTGGACTGAACTTTTACCTCGGAGCTGAGAGACCTTAGGGAAACGTCCCTGCTTCAGAACAATGTACTCCCCGCCCCACTACACACACACCCTTTCATTTCCAATAGCTACAATTTAGATTAACCACAGTCTGAAAATATTAGCAGAGAAGTCTGTAAGTAAACTTTACTAGTGCATATTTTAGACTGTTCTACTTTCTTAGTATTGTTGTTAATCTTTTACTGTGTCTAATTTATAAATTTTGTGTGTAGGTATATCTGGGCAAGATATAGTAATATAAAGTTTAGAATTATCTTCAGTTTCATACATCCAATGGGAACCTTGAATCCTACATGTGCCAAAGGCTGAGGAAACAGCAGACTGAACACCTAGGATGAGATCACACAGAGAAAGGGCTCAGCTGGAGGAAACAGTGTTCACACAGAGAAACATATGAAACTGAAGCATCTCCTAAGAAAGGCAGCAAGGTCTGGACAGGAAGGCTCACTTTCTTCAGCATCTCTAAAAACACCTTCTCCACTGGCTGCAAACCACTGGAGAAGCTCAGTTTTGAAGGATCATTACTTGGTAGCTCTATTTTAATCACAAAGATAACTTGGAGAAAAACATTAAAATACAACATAGGAATCAGGTGAGTTTTTTTAAAAGTTTAGAGCATGTTGAGAAACGGCTTTGCAGACAAGGATGCTTGCTGCCACATCTGACAACTGGAGTGCCCCAGAAGCCACAGGTATAGGCAGACTGACTCTTACACCTCGTCCTCTGACCTCCAGATACACTCTTACACATTCATACTAAATAAATAAGGTTTAAAGCACTCCATAGGTGGCTCCAATATGGCATTATGATACATAACATAAGGGTGAGGCTATTTTAGGCAAAAGATCTCTTGCCAGACATGTTGGCACATATCTTTAATTCTTACATTCAGGAAGCAGAGGGAGGTGGATCTCCGTGAGTTCCAGGACAGTCAGGGCTACCCAGAAAAACCCTGTCTCTCTTACTCAGAAAGATTTGAGACAATCATACATGATACTGTGACACAAATGACAAGCCTATCATCCCACCCCACCCTACCCGCAACTAATACTCACCATGTTGGCATCAATGACCTGCCCTTGGCCGGAACGTGTACGCTCAAAGAGAGCCAGCACAATGCCCAGTGTGCACATGAGGCCACCACCACCAAAGTCAGCCAGGAGGTTCAGCGGCGGGTATGGGTTCTCATCACTTCTGCCGATCTTTGACAGAACACCTGCACCATAGACAATTGAACACCCTTTTTAAGTGAACACAAGAATACCTTAGAGGGACAGCTGGTTTTTATAGTCACTGTCTTAACTGAAGACAGTGCACAATGCTCTTCAAACTATAAATCCACCGAGTCCACTTACAAAAGCCTTCCACACCTGTATTTAATCCCAGCACTTAGCAGACTCAAGCAAGCAGATCTAGATTTCTAGGCTAGCCTGGGCTATGCAGTGAATCCTTCGCACATAAAGGTAAAGGAAAAAAAAAAGATAAAAAAAACCATCCCAACTGACATTTTCAATATTTTATTAAAGTCTTCACTTACTAATTTTTTTTTAAAAGACATAATTACTATTCATTTCCTGGCTTAAAAACATTATAATGCACTTTGAATCTTATTAAAAAGAGATATAAGAATATAATCATATACAAAAAGAAACAGGAATTAAGTTCTGAAACTATGTGGAAAGCCTATTTTATACTTTGGCCAGTCAGGGAAGGTTTATACTCAACCTTTCAATATCTTCTTACAGAGAAGAGGAGATTTGCTTTCATCAGTAATACACAGTTCTTAGACATAATACAGCCAGGCCATTAGAAAATCGGTCCTCACAGGTGCAGTGTCTAACAAAATGATGGTGAGACCGGAAACCTGTGGTCTTTTAGCCATGTTCATAGATGTCTGAAACGATGGCTCAAGATGATTCTTGGTGAAGGAGTGTCAGAATCAAGCTGAATCAACTCTCCACTGAGTGGAGTGACCAACCGTCCTATCACCTTGTATCTCACTCCTAGAAAACTGACTTCCCAATTGCAGAAAACCGGTGTTTTCTTAGCCTCCAAATGGGTCGGGGTGGGGAGAGAGCTAAGGACAGCAGTTCTAAGAACTCAAGTCAACCCGTTTTCAACAACTGTGTTCCCTTTGCAGTAATTAATTAATATGTATTAATTAATAAATTAATGATTAATAGTTAATTAATATGCATTAACATCTTCAAATTTTAAAAATTTGTGTTAATCACAGCCGGGACCCAGCTGGGCTCAGTGGTTCAGAGTATGTACCGTTCTTCCAGGGCACCCAAATTCTGTTTCCAACACCCACAAAGAAGGGTGACGCCTTGTGACTCCAGCTGCCAGTGATCCAGGACACTTTTACCAGCCTCTAGAGACATATGCACTGACACACATCTAACCACACACCTACACATAATGAAAAATAATAAACATTTTTAAAACCCTCGTTAATCAGTGTAACTGTGCTTCCTGATTCTGGAGCCAATTCAAAGTGTTTTAGAAAAAGCCTTTCCAACACACCTGACAAAGCCAAATAGTTGATGTCATGGCCAGCTACTTTGGAAAAAATTCCCGACTGGCCAAATCCACTCAGCCTGGCATAGATGAGCTTTGGATTGTCCTGCAGTAAAGTCTCTGGCCCGAGCTCGAGTTTCTCCATGACACCTTTAGAGGAAAGCAGTCAATCAATTGCGTTGTGGGGTTTTGTTGTTGTTTTCGTTTGGTCCTGGGACAAGGGACTGAGGTGCATATATCACATATCAAAATAGACCTGGCTCCAGGTCCTCCCAGCATCCCTCAGTCCCTACCTGGCATACCCTGCCCCCAACCCTAAACTTTCCAGCCCAGGCCGCCCTTCCCCAAGAGGCTCTTCCCTATATAATCCAGACACTTTGAGCTTCCTCCTCCTCCTCCTCCTCCTCCTCCTCCTCCTCCTCCTCCCCCTCCTCCTCCTCCTCCTCCTCCTCCTCCTCCTTCTTCTCTCTCTCTCTCTCTCTCTCTCTCTCTCTCTCTCTCTCTCTCTCTGCATTAGTGTGACCTGTCTCTCTTTCTCCCTCCCTCTCCTATCCCACAGTGGCCGGCACTCATCTTCAAATGGAGTATTTTACATGGTGATATAAACCTAAGTGTTACCATTACTGTCCTCAGATTTGCTTGCGAGAACTAAAAGAATTAAATAGAAATATGCCTGGTGATCCGCTCCCATCCCATTCACTGAAGTTTGACTGGCTGGCTTCCTGGCATCTACCAGGCAATATTAGTAACATTAGCAAGTTGGGATGAATGCTCTCAGCTAATAGAGGAAATGCCTTCAGACTTGGTTCAGGGTTCAGGACAGTTGCAATGCCAAAGTACAGTCGCATGAAGGTGTAGATAACCAAGCAGGCAAGTGCTCCATAACTTATTCTGCTAACGACTAGGTCGTTTGTCTACAGAGCATTAAAACAATGTTTTCGTACGGCCCAAGGTAAACGAAGTGATCTTGAAGCTGGAGCTTGGGAATACCAGCATTTTGGAAAAGGTTAACTATGGTCTGTTAATGGCTTTAGAGCATAGGCATATCACATATCAAAGTGGCTATATTCCTATGTGAAGTTCTCCAATCTATCTCTTGCACTAGATTCTCACACGGTTCGGTATCTCCAAATAACTGATAAAGGCAAATCTGAAAGAGTGCTTGGGGGGCAGGGGGAAGCAAATTAAGTCTTAAGAAGGAGGAGTAACCGGGCAGGAGGGAAATGTCATCTCGCTGCGCGGCAAGGCTCACCGCAGCGGAAGGGCTCCAGCAACACGTCCGCGCGTGCGCACAGGCGCCGCAACACCGCGACTCCCCTAGACCGCTTGAGATCCAGCGCCAGCGAGCGCTTGCCTCGGGCCAGGTAACTCGGGTCGCCCGTGGAGCCCGGCCGGTCCACGCGCACCACCTCGGCGCCGAAGTCCGCCAGGACCATCCCGCAGAACGGCCCCGGGGCCAAACCTGCCAGCTCCACAACCCTGATGCCACGCAGCGCCATGGCCAACTCTACGGTGAAAGGCGAGCGCCTAGGAACCTGACCCGCAGTTTATCCACCCTCCCCTCCCATCCGCGCCGCACAGCACCGCACGGCTCCGCCCAGCCCCGCCTAACTCCGCCCCCTCTCTCCGCCTCCCTCATGCGCCTGCGTGCCCTCAAGGAAGGCTGTACGCTTGCGCACTTCCTGCCCAAAGCCCAAGTCTTTGCGTCAGTCGTGGAGCTGCTGAACTTTGATCTCAGATTTAGGTCGTAAATTGCCTCCTTGACCTTGAGAACACCGCGTTATGCGGGTCCTCTTCGGACACTTTCATTGCACCCCCTGAATCCCTACTCTCAACCCCCCTCCCCGTAAGTGATTAAAAATACTCAAGCTCCTCACTACTTAGATCAATGTAAGGAGGCAAGGACGTTTCCTGTGGTAGACCACTGGGTGTCTCCCTTGCCGCCCTGAAAACTAGTTTCCATCCTCAACAGTTTGAAACTTCTCCTAGGATGCCCTTAGTTTTAAGAGGAAGGGCCAGTGGTGTAGATGAGTTGCTAAGTCCGTGCATGGAGGCCAGCACCGCTTAAAACGCCCGTGGTGTGCACGCCTATAATCCCAACATTTAGAAGAGTCTGGGGGTATCAGAATTATTGTTCATCTCGGGTTAAATGAGAGAGCTTTAGAAATCAATTTGGTTTGACAGCTGTCAGTTTTATGGACAATTACAATTTCGAGTTAGAAATTTTTTTCAGCCTTTAAAGTACAACAAAATAATCACAAATATCCCCACCCACATTTCCAGGTCATTTTTCTCAGTAATGGGTGGATCTTGTGTATAGGTAGCCGGATGCAGCTCTAGGAAGGAAACTGAATAGAGTTAGACCTGAATGCTAGAAATCTTCACCGATTCTTAACAAGTGAGGCAGATAATAAAAGCAAAGGCGAAATGTTACATAATTGTACCCAAAACACTTTAAGCCAGCTACTGAGTTTTAAGACACTTCAGGGCAAGCGGTCTTTGCTCTCTTAGCCTGAGCTGCCTCCTGCTAGAGGCAGACAACGTCCGCATGGTCCCTAATGATCTCTGTTTGATGCTGTCTCAGGTGTCTACCCTTGCTTGCTCCAGCTCATTCTACCCAATTCTTTTCTTTGCGTTTTGATAAACTGGAAAGGAAAGAGAAAAATCGCACGGAATGGTATGGGTGACTTCCACATGGCGATATTAACATTTTATCAGAGTTGCTGCCTTTCTGTTTTTCTGGGGAAAAAAAAAAGAGGTACAGATGTGGCTTGAGCTTACATACAGAGTCGTATTCACATGAACCACAAGTCTTAGCCAGCCAGCATCATGCTTTACAAATCATCTCAGAGTACTGAGTTATCCAGAGACCCATGCAAAGCAGACTGTGATAGGAGATCTTTACCACTCCAGATCGTTCCTCTGGTGCAAACTGTCTTCTAAAAGCTAGTCAGAGGAAATAATAATATAAATTATGGATAGGCAATTGTGTTCAGATTTTTAAAAGGGTATTCATAATGCATTATTTGTAATTAAAAAAAAACCTGGAATTTTTGGTATGTGGCACACAACTGTTATCTCAGCCCTTGGGAGGAGGAAGAAAAACAACCAGGAATTCAGTCATCCTTGGCTACCCAGCCATTTCAAAGCTAGCCTGGGCTACATGAGGAGACCCTGTTTCAAATCAACAACAACAACAACAAAATATATAAAAGCAAGCAAAAAACCTCCTAAAGCGAAAAGATTAAGTAAGGAGCTTTAAATTTTTTAATTTTAATTTTTATTGGTACAAGTGTTTTGCCTGCATGTATGTCTGTGCACTGGAGGCATGCCTGGGTGCTGATAAGAGGGTGTTGTATCTGAGGACACAACAGTTCCCTGAGGAAACTGGAGTTACAGGTGGCTGTAAGGTGCCCTGTGAACAATAGGAGCCAAAACTCGGTCCTCTGGGAAACAGCCAGTGTTCTTAACTGCAGAACCATTTCTCCAGCCCCCAAATTATATCCACAAGTGGTTTTGGATAACAAACAAGAGTACTCTGTTAGGTCAAGATAGGAAAATATGTAAGAAACAAGTCAAGTGGTGTGTTTTACTACTATGCTTAACAAATAAAAGTTGTAAGTTGGTTTAACTTACTTACAGAGTGTCCATGCTCAAGGTGCTGGGTTTGCCACCCCTTCTTGCCAAACTGCAAAACAATAATAAAGCCATAAATATACACAGAAAAGGACCTGGTCCTTTGCAGTCTGTGGCTGTTGAAACCTGTTCTACACTATGCTCACAGTTACTTTTACCCCACTATCCTCTGTTGAGAACTTGGAGAAGGCAGAAATTTTAATGGTTGAGCCGCACCATATCTCCATATCTTCCAATGGGGAGTTGCTTACCAACTCTAGCCATGAGATTTACATTCTCATTGGAATATGCATTCACTTTAGTTTGAATCTCTCTCTCTCTCTCTCTCCCTCTGTTTGTGTGTGTGTGTGTGTGTGTGTGTGTGTGTGTGTGCTCTCTCAAGTGCGCAATGCACACGCACACGCACATGTGGACACGGGCATGTCCATGGGTGTGTGAGCAACCACTTTACCACCTGGAATATATCTCAAGCCCTGTTTGTGCTTTGTAGCTTGATTCAGGATCTTACCAAGTTGCCCCAAGGATCCTTCTGCCTCAGCCTCACAAAGTAGCTGGGATTACAGACTTACACAATCAGGAATTTTTTTTTTTAATTTTGACCTTGACTTTTTTTTTTTCACTATTTCAAATAATTCAAATAGCATCTGAGAATGCTCTTAACACGTTAGATTAAACCCAGAAGAATGTGCTTGTGTGTGTGTATGTGTTTATTTCCATATATGCTTATGAAGTTTTCCTGTTTTACCTAAAGATATATCAGAATCTTCCTCTGAGACATTAAGTTAGTGGGTACTCTGCTCCCTCCAGTCATGTGTATCTATATAACTGTGTATCAATATAATGTTTCCTATACATACATGCACGAATGTAACGTTTCTTCCATTGCATTCACTCACTTATTATGGGTTGTAGCTATAACGTATGCACCTTAAGTAGAACAGCAAAGCTGCTACCAACTTTTTTCATTGTATGATTTTGGCTTCTTTGTCAAAAATCAAGTGTCTTGTAGGAAGTGTGGGTTTATTTCAAGGTCTTCTATTCTCTTCCATTGATCAACCTGTCTGTTTCTATGCCAATACTGTGCCATTTTTTATTGCTATTGCTCTGCAGTACAGCTTGAAGTCAAGGATGACGATCCTTCCAGAAGTTCTTTTACTGTACAGGATTGTCTTCGATATGCTGAGTTATTTGTCCACGTGAAGCTGAAAGTTGTTCTTTCATGGTCCAAGACTTATGTTGGGATTTTGATGGGGATTGCATTGAACCCAACTGCTTTTGGTAAGATGACCATTTTTACTATGTTAATCTTACCAATCCATGAGCAAGAGAAATTGTTCCATCTTCTGAGATCTTCCATTTCTTTCTTCAGAGACTTGATGTTCTTGTTGTACAGGTCTTTCACTTGCTTAGTTAGAGTAGAAAGAGATTTATATTTATGACTATTGTGAAAGTTGTGAAACTGCAAAGCTTGTGTAACACAAAGGTCACCATCAATAGAACAAGACAGCAGCCTACAGAGTAGGAAAGGATCTTTAGCAATCCTACATCCTACAGAGGGCTAATATCCAAAATTATAAAGACCTCAAGAAGTTAGACACCAACAACACAAGTAACCCAATTAAAAAAATGGGGTACAGAGCTAGACAGAATTCTCAACAGAGGAATCTCTAATGACTGAGAAGCATTTAAAGAACTATTCGACCTCCTTAGTTATCTGGGAAATGGGAATCAAAACAACTCTGAGATTCCATCTTACACCCATCAGAATGGCTAAGATGAAAAACTCAGGGGACAGTACATGCTGGCGAGCATGTGGAGGAAAAGGAACACTCTTCCATTGCTGATGGAAGTACAAACTTGTATAACCAATATGAAGAGAAATGTGGAGGTTTCTCAGAAAATTGGGACTAGTTCTACCTCAAGACCGAGCCTTATCACTCCTGGGCGTGTACCCAAAAGGTGCTCCACCATCCCACAAGGAAAGTTGCTCAACTATGTTCATAGCAGCTTTATTCTTAATAGAAACTTTCCAGATGTCTCACAACCAAAGAATGGGTAAAGAAAATGTGGTTCATTTACACAATGGAATACTACTCAGCTCATTAAAAACAAGGACATCATGAATTTCACAGGCAAATGGAAGAAACTAGAAAATATCATCCTGAGTGAGGTAACCTAGACCCAAAAAGACATGCTTGGTATGTACTCACTTACAAGTGAATATTAGCCACAAAGTACAGAATAACCACACTACAATCCATAGAACCAAAGAAGCCAAATTACAAGGAGGGCCAAAGGAGGATGCTTCAACCTTTCTCAGAAGGGGAAACAAAATGGATATGAGACAGAAGTAGAGAGCTGAGTGGGAGAAGGGATGGAGAGGAGGATGAGTTGTAGGGATCAGGTAGTGAAAGCACAGGAGAGAGAAAGGAAATCAGTGGTGAGTGGGTAGGCAGGGGGTGCATCCTGTGGCAGGATTTTCCCTGTCCAATTACATTAAAATATTTGTGCAGCAGGGGGCCTGTGATTGGACCAGGAAAAGGGAGGTGGAGCTAAGAGTTGCAGAGACCTCTCAGGAGAGAGGGAAGAATCAAGATATAGGACAGACAGGAAGAAGATCCTGAACTAGCGTGGCTTTAAATAGCTATCGATGGATATGATTTCATATAGGGATAGAATGGTTGAGATAACTTGTCTATTCTAGGTGGGCAGGTTGTACCATTATCAACTGGCCTTGAAATTATTGTGTGGGCATCTTGTGAATTGAGAATTTATTGTTATATAAAGCTGACTGGTTAACTATACGCTTCTAGAGTTTTGTTTTACTGGGTTACTGGAAAGTGGGACTGCAGATCTCAGTTATGGCTTTGAAGGAACTAGCAGCTCTAGAGACAAGCGAACCGAGGCTGGGAATACCATGACTGGTCACTGCGGGAGTTAGAGAGAGAGGTAGTGGGACCACACCAGGGCTGAGAGTTGCAGGCATTAGCACAGGAGTCCTGCCAATCCTTCTCATTTTTGATACTTCCCAAAACACATCCTAGGATTTGCCAGAGGTCTAAGATAAGAGAAGGCCAAAAGGAGTCTATGGGAGTGACTCTTGCTGAGACTCCGGAGACAGTGGGGGAGACAGAACTGACTGTGGCCATGTCCTGTAGCTGGGCAGGACTCCCAAGGGAGGAATAAGAACAGCAACCAACCCACAAAATCTTTGACCCAAATTGTGTCCTGAATTCGAGATATACAGGGACAAAGATGGAGCAGAGACAGAGGGAATGGCCAACCAATGACTGGCCCATATTGAGACCCATCCTATGGGCAAGAACCAATCCCTGACACTATTAATGATTCTCTGTTATGTTTGCAGACAGGAACCTAGTGTAACCGTCCTCTGAGAGGCTCCACCCAGAAGCCGATGGAAACAGATGCAAAGACCCACAGCTAAACATTAGATGATGCCCCGGGAGTCTTGTGGAAGAATTGGGGGAAGGATTAAGGGACCCAGAGAGGATAGGGACTCCATAGAAAGACCAACAGAGTCAACTAACCAGGTCCCTGAGGCATCAACCAAAGAGCAAGCATGGGCTGGACATAGGCCCATGCATGTATGTAACAGATATGCAGTTTGATCTTCATGCAGGCCTCCAACAACTGAAGCAGGGGCTGTCCCTGAATCTTTTGCCTGCCTGTGGATGATTCTGTTCCCCTAACTATCTGACATCAGTGGGAAAGGAAGTGCCTAGTCCTGCAGTGCCTTGATGTGCCAGGGTCGGGGGACACTTGGGGGGCTCGCCCTTCTTAGAGGAGAAAGGGAGGGAGAATGGGGGAATGAGGGAGCTGTGTGAGGGGGAATTGAGATTGGGAGGGTGCTGATACTGGGATATAAAGTGAATAAATAAATAATGAAAAGAAGATTGTGGGTGTATGATGAAGACCCTCTGACACTGAAAAGGGACCCTCTAATCACTGACTTCTTAAAGGAGTGAAGCTGGGAAGTAACTGAAAATGGGATCTTGTAGAGACAAGTGACCTCGCTGTCCATGTGTCTTGCATGTCTCTGAGTTGTATGGCTGTTCATACTGCCAGGAAAATATTTTGCTTCACATTATCCCCATGACAGTCAATGTATGGCTATTGTAATTATTAAGAACATTTTTAAAAACACATCATCAACCAAAGTGTGTTTATTTCCAAATATCCTTGTGCAATTTTTCTTACTACGGTTTTATCTGTGACAGAATCTTCCACCAGGACACGTAGTAGACAGTGGCTACTCCAGATAGGAAATCTCCTTGGGTGTTTACAACATCAAATACCTTTTGCACTTCAGGAAAATGTCTGTGGTAGATGCAGACTTAGGAAGCCTTTGAACACATTTGTGGATAAAAAAGATAGGGTCAAAGTTGGGACTAAACACGTAGCCAATGAGTTGGCCAATAGGACAGCCCTACTTCACTTTCATTACCTCTAGCTGGAGGGTGATAAATTGAAAGAAACCTGTGATTTAAAAGCCTGTGCATACGTTTAAATTGTTGTAGAAAACAATTAAGGACTCACTACTTTAAAGAGAATTGATTATATGCTATGTTTCAGATAAGAATTTCACTGGTGAATCTTAAATACGATTTAACATCAGGGTAAACGCATTGCAGTGATACTTTCTTCAATGAAACAAACTTGGGCACTGGGGATGTAGCTCAGTGGGAGAGCATAAGCCTAGCATGTACAAGGCCTTGGGAGTTTGTGCCTCAGCCGTGTGTGTGTGTGTGTGTGTGTGTGTGTGTGTGTGTGTGTGTGTGTTATGTGTTGTGTATATTGTGTGTATGTTCCTGTATGTGTCGGTCTATGGTGTGTGTGTGTTACTATCTGTATCAACTTATGGCACATTCTATAATGTTGTTTTGGTGGCAAATTTAATCCGTTTTCTTTGTAGATTCCGACTTGGGGAAAGTTAGGCAAAAAACCAACTAGCACCTTCTATAACACTGTGGCATATTAAAGCTGATTTGTGAACATTAGTCAAGTATGATAATAGAGAAAATAATATCACTTTTATTGAAAACCTTTAAGACATATTATTGTGGATCTCATAAATGGAATACACTTGTATTTTGTATCCATTTGTCTCCTGTGTTTAATTAAGTTTACAGCCCATTCAACATAACATGGTATATATAAAAATTTGGGGATAATATTTAAATTTTAAAAAATGTGATAACATATGAACTATATCAACTTAATCTTACCTCAGCTGGTTGCACAGAGTCAAGAGAGCTCTACCACAGCCCCAGTAATGCAATGGCAAAGAGAAGATGTGGCAAGCCAGATGTGAGAAAATTTTAGATCTGAAAGTCTAACCCAGTAGAACTCAATATTATCTGCATGGGTTTTTTTGTTTGTTTTTTAAAGAGGAGCCAATTATTTGTGAACATTGTGAATAATTGTACTATTTAAAGGTTATCTGAAATGACTGAATGTATTTTATTAATGAATATAAGAATAAAACCCACTAAGCCAAATGCTATTTTCCAGTCTAGACTTCAGAAGTGTTTCTCATATGTAGATTCTGGTAAGTGCTCTTATTCTTGCCCTAGCCCCATCATAATCAGGCTAGCCTCTGGAATATTATGAAAAACAACGAGCTCAAATCTTGACTCCAAAGCCAATTCTACATTTAAACAGAGCACCAAAACTCTGAGAATGCATTCTTTGAGGTGAACGCTTATTTCCAACCTGTATCAGGTGGCGATCCCTTTAGACACGTTAGAGAAGAGTGATGAAGATGCTGAGTATTTCCCAAGGTCATCCGGGAAGATTACCCTGTGGTCTATTCTTCTTAGCCCCTGAAGCATCCAACATTGTTGGTGTGCCATTAGAATGAGTACAGTGTGACCAATGCAAACAGTTAAATGCTCCATATAGAACTCCCAACTTCAACATCCCTCAGATGCTAGCAACCCTAGCTCAGCTACAAATTGCCTCAAAGCGGAGCTATCCTGTCTTCCTCGTCACTTAGTTTCAAAGAGCAGAAAGCCTGCGAAGGTAGAGAAACGCTGGTGGTCCCCATGGAGGGCACCGTTGCCCATTCTTAGCCAGACTTCATCTCCTTTGGCCAACTTCAGCACTGCATGGTTGCTGGACGTATCTGATTTTCCCTTTGTTTCATAGCTGGGAAGAAAAAGAGGGACACACTAATTAATCTTTGCAGTGCAAACCCAGGTCTTGAGCATATTCTGTCTACATCTTCCCCTGTGCTTTAGATGTAACCGTGTGTTCTCTAAATGACATGCGAGTGGAAGTAGCATGAACCACTCCTAGAACTGTCCAATAAACCCTACCTCCTTCTTTCCTTTCCCTTGCCTCTAGATTATCAACAACAATTACTATAATGACTTTGAAAGCTGTTCATAAAGATCTGTGTTCTTTAAGATTACTATGTAGAAGAGAGTTCTCCTACCCCTGCTCAGAGTGGGAACATACACCCAGGATTGTCTTACCAAGCCACTCTGGACTGTTAGATGAGGAAGAAGGAAAGCTCTACTATCTTGAACCTTTACATAGAGTCTTTATTATAATCATTTATTTCCTTCTTGCCAATCTGGAATCTGTTATTCAACAAATATACTGTCAACAGCTAAAATGAAAATATATTACATTTGTTAACAGCCAGACAGGAGGCAATGTGGAATTAAACATTGTGAGCTAGAAAGATAAAGACTGGTGTGTGTGGTGGCTTGGATGAGAATGGCCCTCATAGGTTCATATATTCATATATTCCTAGTTGCTGGACTGCTTCGGAGATATGGCCTTGTAGGAGGTGTGTCATGGAGGGACGGCTTTGAGGTTTCTAAAGCCCACATCAGTCTCATTCTCCCTGACACTTGTGGACAGGATGATGTTAGCTCTCAGCCATTGCCTCAGTGCCATGCTTGCCTGCCTGCTACCGTGCTCCCCACCATAATCTTCATGGACTTAGCCTCTGAAATGGTAAGGAAGGCGTCAACTAAGTGCTTAGTTATATAAGTTGTCTTGGTCACAGTATCTCTTCACAGCAATAGAACAGTAACCAAGACATGTTATGCTTAGAAGACATTGGGAAAGAGCATAGTAACATAGACCACCTGGTATGCACACACCACCTAAGACAACGTGTTCAAAAGAGGCAAATACTCTTTGCAGCTTTTAGAAGATGTTTCTTTAAAAGATGAATTTGGAGAATAACAACATGCTTGAGAAATAGAGTCTAGACAGTCAGGGTCCCCAACAAGGCTGAATAATAAAACCAAGTACTTTTATGCCTGGAAGAGGAGGGATAGAACCAATGTGTTCCCATTAGGAGCTTTCATTCAGAGTCACACTCTATGTATCTCATAAACAAAGAATGTTGCCTTTGTAACCAAATCTACCACTTTAAAATGTCTTCGGTAGTAATGAATATTTGTATATTTGGAAAACGGCAAACAACAGGTCACAAGATTAACAGGCTAAAAATTGTCCAAAAGTGTACTGGATATGATTCACTAACATATGTCACTGACTGGGAGCGAGCAGAGCCTTATGTATCTGTGTCTAAAGAAACTGCTGTCGAGATCCAGCCTGGTTAGAAAGACTTGGAATATTTGACTTAGTTCTCAGATCTACACCAGCAGGAAGTGGAACATGAAAAAAAAAAAAACCCTAAAATGTACCACTCCACTTTAAATGTGGCCATGGAGAAAAGTAGGGTGGAAGTATCTCCCCAAAGAACAGAATCAGAAGCCAGAGAGAAACCCAGCCGAAGGGTTGATATATGGAAAGGACCATTCATCTCTGACTTCTAGCTTTGAACTGGTTTAGGGCCATCATCTCCTATGGTGACCAAGAGAGAAGTGTGTCCTGTGACAGGAAGGAGGAGGAGCTGGACAGGTATTTGGACATCAAGGGCCTGGTGAGGGCTAAATGTTCACCAGAATTTTGATAGAAAATGTCCTGCACAAGCTCATCTGTTTCAACACTTGGTCCCCAGCTGGTAGAATGTTTTCTGGTGTGGTGTGGTGTGGTGTGGTGTGGTGTGGTGTGGTGTGGTGTGGTGTGGTGTGGTGTGGTGTGGTGTGGTGTGGTGTGGTGTGGTGTGTGTGAGACAGAGAGAGAGAAAGAGAGAGAGAGGAAAGAGAGAGAGAGAGAAAAGAGAGAAGAGAGAGGAGAGAGGAGAGAGGAGAGAGAGAGAGAGAGAGAGAGAGAGAGAGAAACTTGTTCCCAGAATGCCAGGCTCTATATTCATGCTGGAGATGGTAAAGCAAAACCAACATAGACATGCCAAGAGGTGGTAAATCCTTTCATTTCATGGGTATAATGGACTGATTATACCCATGTCTTCTAAATCTCTATTTTCAAATGTAGCCCTGACTGGTATCTCAGAATGTTACTATATTTACAAGTATGGACTTTCAAGAGATAACTAAGTTCAAATGAGGTCGTAGGAGTGGGTCCAAATCCAATGATTGATTTTCTTATAAGAGGAGATTAGGAAACAGACACACACAAGAGGGAGGATCATCTGAGGACACAGGAGGAGGGAGGGAGGGAGAGAGAGAGAGAGAGAGAGAGAGAGAGAGATCCTTAGCAAGCAGAGCCTAGCTGGAGTAACAGGTTACAACAGTGCTATCTTTTTTTGTTGTTGTTGTTGTTTTTGTTTTTCGAGACAGGGTTTCTCTTGTGTAGTCCTGGCTGTCCTGGAACTCACTCTGTAGACCAGGCTGGCCTCGAACTCAGAAATCCGCCTGCCTCTGCTTCCCAAGTACTGGGATTAAAGGCGTGTGCTACCACTGCCTGGTACAACAGTGCTATCTTGAGTGCACATCAGCCCTAGATCCTTCCTGCTTGCCTTTCCCTGTCCTTGGTCCACTGAGGCATGAGGAGCGTTACAACATGCAGCTCCTACAAGGAACTCGTTCATGCCTTCCTTGCTGTGCCAGGCTGCAGCCTCCCAATCTATTAGACAAGATAGACCCTCCCTTAAGTCACTTCTTCCCGGGTCCTTGGTCACAGAGATGAGAAAAGTAGTGAATGTTCTCCTGCACACTGACCGCACTAGTTTCTTGCCGCTCCTGGGCTGGTTAGCTGAGGTGGGAAACAAGATGATAAAGAAAACTGCTACATTCGGCTGTTGATGCAGCAGCATTCACGAGACCTGTGATAGAAGACATGGCGTACCTATACATGCTGAAGACTGTGTTGCCGTTGTGCATAAGGTACACATACACTTCCTCCACGTCCTCATGCTTCATCATGCTGAAGGTGAAGAAATACACACCTGGAAAGGACAGGGATTTACTCATTCACTTATACATAGACGGCAAGTCACATGATCTATAGACTGTAAGTCACATGATCTTGCACATGGCTTTGTTATTTTCTGGGTATTGTGCAGTTTCTTCATGGCCTGCTTGTATGAATATCCTTTCAGTTGCTCACCTCAAAGGTGTTTTATTCTTAACCTTCCTAATGTTTTTCCTGTTTATACTTAGTAAGATTTTTAAAAATCATCAATAAAATGAGTAATACATGACATTAAAATGAACAACTGCATCCCACAAATGTTATGAAATATTGGAGCACAGAGTAAATGTTTTATAGTTCTAAAGAAACAGTTCAGGAAATTTCTCATGTGACTGCCATAAATCAGTAAAGTGATGTGTAAATAGAAATATACAACTTTGACTCAGCCACAACACTTTGTTACTAGAAGTATATTCTTACTGATTTCCATGTTACAGTTTTGGAACTACTGACTATACAAGAGAAAAAAACCAGAAATATCTACAAAAGAAAACTAAAGAAGTAATGAGCCATTCCTATTTCTATTCAAATATCTGTTTTCTATAAAGATATCAGCTTGAAGGCTGTCATAATTCTTCCTCCGATGTTGAGCCAAGTTGCAGAAGAACAATTATGCTTTGTGAAGTGTCAGAGATACATATTTGATGACAACCAGTGATGTCTATTCATATACCTAGAGACTGGGTCATAGATGAAAGGCAAAGACAGATGAAAAATAAAAAACAAGAAATAACTTGTAGGTGTTGAGAGTGTTTTACATTTTATAAGATTTCATTTCACATACACATAACAACTTTCAGTACTTTCAGAAAATAAATCTATAACCAAAACGACGGCAAAATACGTGAGTCTTCCTTTTTAAAATGATGCTATGAATAAAAATAGATTGCAGAAGCACTTTAGAGTGAGCAGATTAAGAAACCAGATGGCAAATGATGAAACCCTTCTGGTTCTGAAGGGCTTTGGCCGCTCCAGCCTTCCAGTTCTGCTGGAACCTGTAGCAAACATGGTTTCTCTCTTGGGGCAGATCCACTCGGTGCCTCTAACTTTCCTTGCTCAGCCTCAACTTTCGTGGCAAGTCCAGCACCTCCAACATTCTAGGGATTTTGTTATAATGAGCTTAACCTCCACAGCTTCATGAAGTGGCCTGTCCAGTCCTCCTTGTAGGAGCTCTGGCCAGGCACACACTGTATGGCTTTGGTGGCTTTCTATACCCTTGACACCGGACCACAAAACAATCCACAACCCCTTTAATTTCATGTCTTTAATGTCTGGGGGAAAAAAGCCATAAGAATAGTGCTGCCAACTTCTACTGCCAGCTCGAAATATAGGCTAGCCCACCTAGCACCACAGCCATAGTAGCCTCTATGTGCCTTTGAGACTGACCCTGGGAGAACTCCTCCCTGAGTGGCAGTATTGAATCAAGAACCTCTTTAGCTCCCTGTCCACACCCCCTACCCCATTAGCTCTACATTCCTATGAGCATTCTGGCCTTCCAAACTGCCACCAGAAACCCCATTATGTCCTACTGACATCATTCTAGGACTTTTGTGACTTGCGGTTCCAAACTCTTCCACAGTCCTCCTACAAAGACGCTCCAAATGCTTTAGTGAGAGCTGTGTA
Source organism: Rhabdomys pumilio (assembly GCA_030674055.1). Taxonomy (NCBI): domain Eukaryota; kingdom Metazoa; phylum Chordata; class Mammalia; order Rodentia; family Muridae; genus Rhabdomys; species Rhabdomys pumilio. Next base: position 47,580,552 of record JANHMN010000014.1, on the reverse strand, counting down.
GACAGGCTGACCACAGCAATGGCTACCTTCCGAACCATACCAATTTTCTGTACAACTTTTCTCATTGCTTTTAGCTAATACTTGACAAGGAACTGCTTTGTGAGGAGGGTCATTTATTTTGGCTTACAGCTTAGGAAAGGATACAGTGCATTACTGCTTGGAAAGCTAGACATCCAGAGCATGAGGCAGATGACACACTGCCTCTGTAGTATGAAAGCATAGAACACATAGAAGTGACCTGCCCCCAATGGGCCTCTTCCTTCAGCAAGACCAACCTCCTAAAGGCCCCACTTCCTTCCAGATCAGCCACCCATGGGGACCCAGTATCCAAACATGCAAGCCTCTGGTGAACACTCCACATTCAAACCACAACACTGATGGATTCTGAGTAAATCCCAAAATCCGTGACAGTGTTGCGCCCGGTGAATTTATTTGTTTTGGTAATCAGAGTTTAGTTACCTTAAATGTAAACATTAGAGGCAACAGACTAAAGTGAATTTGAAAATTTGGCAACTTCTTTGTAACTTTTATAAGTCTAAATAACTTTAACGTTAAAAAATTAAACAGTGGGGTTTTTGTTTGTTTAGCTTTGCTTTTAATCTGTCAACTGTGCAGATGTTTCAACGACTTTGCTGACATCATAGGGAAATATGTGGTTCCCTCTTCTGACAAGAGGAATATATGGTTACAGTCATAAAAAAAAACCCTCATCACATGGAAAGATTTCTAAATATTTGGCAAGTCTTTCTTTAAATAAAACAAATTGTATTTAGAATATAGGGTATGCTAGCTTTTATGTAATAGGATTAAATATATTTTTATAAACTATATTTTTTGCATTTTTCACTCAATATTTTTAATATTAGAAATAGAGAAGGCTTTCTTTGATGTAGTAACAAAGCAATACAGTTATTACACAGTCAAACTCTTGAGAATTATGTTCTGGGGTCTTTGAAAATCATGTATGCCCAGGCTGTCTCAGGAGTATTTGGTTCCATTCAAATAAAAGCTAATAATCTTTGTAATCACAGTCATCATTCAGGCTCTTTTTTCTCCGTTCAGATTTTAACAGATTTACCTGGCCTTCAGAAGACTGTATGAGCCGCTTGCTTTCCTTCCTCTATTCCTCCCTCCCTCCCTCCCTTCCTTCTCCCTTCTCATCCTCCCTCCTTCCCACCCCCTTCTTCTCCTTCCTCACTCTCCTTCTGCCCGCCCTTCTCTTGTTTTCATCCATTTTCTCCTCTCCTTCCTGCTTTTCTTCTTCTAGTCCCTTCTCCCTCTTATTCCACTGCCTCATCTTCTTTCTCTCCCTCCTGCCTGCTTTCTCTTTACAATGGCTTCATCCGATGACTCTTCCATCTCACCTGATACGGGGGCCCCAAACCTCCCAGTCATGACATCGAAGAAGTTTCCAATGTTGGTCTCGACGCTGCTGAAAATAATGCCGCTGTTCTGATTGCTGAAGTGAGTTGCTAGCGAAGCCATGAATGCAATCTAAGGAAAGAGCTGGTGGTCAGTTTGTAGGCAGGTTGTTGTGAAGAAAGACATTCTTAGGCACATACATTTATTTCAATATTACCTGTGATGGTAAGTTTAAATATAAATACCAAGCAGTAGGCAAATAAGTAAGTGAATTATAGTAATTTAAAGTGTTTTATGCTGTGTGATATTAGTCTGCATTAACAGTTCTAAATACAGTTCAAAAACTACTAGCTTTTAAAAGCTACATTTTTAAATATCAAAATTCTGTCATCAAGTAAAACTGGAAAATTTTGGATAAAATTCTCAGACTGCAGATATTAGAAGTAGACTTGTATATTGAGCCATTAGAGAAACTGACAATTTAATTTTTAATTCAATTCTTAATTTTGTTAGCCCTAAAAAGTAGGGAACACAAGATTACTATGACTTAAAGTCAGACTTTGTTACCTGTGTCTTCGTTAGTGGAATTGTTCTGTAGTCAAACTGAAAGACATATCTCTTGAGAAGATGCACGAATGGCTCCTAAGGTGGCAGAGCAGGTGAGGGTGCTTGCTATTAGGCCTGATGACCTGAGTTTGGCTCTCGGTAACCCCATGATGGATGAAGAGAACCAACTTCTCCAAAGTTGTTCTCTCCTCTGACCTCTCTCTACCCATATGCAATAGCAGGTGTATGCCCCCTCCAAATAAATAAATGTAATTTAATTTTTTAAAAAGAATAGCCACAATATTACTACTGACAGGGCTCGTGGTCCCCTGTAAAAATTTTTCTTTCTTATTACAAGTATAGTTTTCACATGAGAATGTATTTTATATCCAGAAAATATATTTATTTTAATATTATGGAGTTTTGTTGATTTATATGAGTAGAAGTGTTCATGAAATAATGGCATTCATGAAACAGTAATAAATAACACTGAATGCTCATATATGTTTAAGAATATTGGCTGGACTTGGCATAACATGGCAGTAATTCTAGAAGCTCGGGAAGCTGAAGCAGCAATCCATGCCTGTGAGTTTGGGGCCAGCCTGGTGAGTTTCAAGTTGCCTTCTGTGACTGTGGTCCTTGTGCCACAAAGGGCCTCCTTTTTTAGAAAAATAATTTAGTTAAGTTACTTGACTGTATACTATAGTGATTGTCTCTGGACTTGTTTGATTTTGCACACCTATGTTTTATTTATTATTTTTCTTTACAATGAAAGGGTATTGTATGAATCATCTTTAAAAGCAAGAGACATTTGCAGTCATCCAAAATATAGAAAAAAGTGGTTAAATAGAATCAGAAACCTCACTATTGGAAAAGCAAATTTTCCGAGCATAATTTTGCATAAAATATATATCAAATAAATTGGAGCAGAAAATTCAAGAGAACCAGAGGAACAATTATTGTGAGCAGCCCCACCTGTGGCTCATGGCTAATCCCTTGTGTCTCGGAAATGCCGACAGCCTCAGCTCAATCTATGAGAACGGCTATTTTAAGAAACCTGCGCCTAGCTCCAACCACACGACCCAGGGACTTGGGGAGTAGTCTGTCTATTTGAAGATATGATATTGAGTCTTAGCTTACATCTGAAACTCAAATTTCTGTGTCCCTTCAGTGGAGAATGAGTCATGGTTATTTCTCCATTATTGCTGTTGCCATTGTCACTGCTACTGTTGTTCTAAAAATAGAACTTGAATAATTAAAAGAGCTTTAGAACAACTCTGTCTATCAAGAAACGGTATTACTTGATAACAGTATCGGAGGACTTTTGCAAGTCACTGGCAATCTCTTGAAAATAAGTAGGAGTGAGAAGACAATTCTAAGAAGAACATCTTTAACATCCAAAGGCTGTCCAAGCCCCTTCTTCATAAACCTCCTTTTCAATTAATTTTTAAATTTGCAAATTTTAAAATTAAAATGTGATTCCTTTTCATTCTCCCGTGCCCTCCCTCCAATGCCTCCCTTCCTATGTTCCCCTGCCCTCCGTCTGCAGTTCTTCTTAAATGATTATTGTTACATACGTAGCCGTGCAAACATATAAACATAACCTGCTGACTCCTTTTACTGTTGTTTGAATGCATATCTATTCAGGACTCGACACTTAGTGTTGGATAACCAATTAGGGGCTCATCTCTGAAGAAAGCTGAATCTCCCTGTGTCCGTGGTTAGTCGACTGAAGCTCGTTGTCTGGAACTGTAGCCTGAGAAATTCAGCCCTCTCGTGTTAGCCTGTTGTCTGTCAGAGATATCATTGTTCAGCAATGTGGATGAGGTTTTATAGGCATATCTTTCCAGTTATTTCTAGGAGACACAATTTTACAGCACACTCCCTGGTCCTCAGCTCTAGCAATCTTTCTGCACCTCCTGTGATGTTCTCTGAGCCTTAGGTGGGAGATTGTGTTGAAGATGGGTCAGCTAGGGCTGGGCAGCTCACAACCAGTCACTCTCTGCATTTTGACCAGTTGTCTTCACAAACATCTTAAGTCTGTCTTCCGTAAAGCATGAGAAAGCAACATCCCAAATGACTGTATTGTCACGGTAAGGTAAAGAGGTTAATAGATGAAATATAATGATTTCTCGGTGTGTTCTCCATTAAATTATCTATTCTATAAAAAGACCTTCTATATGCTCTGTGTTGCTAGTTTTCATTTATATCTAGACCATCATATAAAATACCTTAGCCAAGATGGCTTCCCACCCTACTTGTTAATTTGTACTGGCATATGAATCCCAGCATGCTGAAATTATTAAACAGTATTTGTTTAAAGATACCCCCTGAGTCCCACAATCAGATCTAGAAACACATAGGACATCTTATTTTACACTTGCATAAGAGGAACCCAGAAGAATGATGCAATGTGTCCAAGAGTAAACATCTCTGTATTTGCCCAAACAGCACTCTCCTCTGATCTTTGAAACAAGGACAGCTTTGGATGACAGTTCTCAAGATGTCTCTTCTGCTACAGAACTTGCTCCCAAATATTTAATTTTAACCAATAATTGCACTTTAAGGAAGACACATTAGCCAGACACAATCTGAATAACAATAACAAAACCTAGGTTACCATGTTGATACAGATGTCTTCTAGGAGAATCCATCTCTAAATATTAACAAACTTAAACTTAATCATTTTTCTGGCCTAACCTCAATATTTACAAGTTTTAGATGCTGTAAAATAAGTTAAAAGAGAAATAAAAAGTACATAAATTATAAATGAATTATGGCCATATAGTAGGTTTTTTAAAAACCTCATGCTGAGAGAAACATAATCTGGTCTAGCAAATTGAATAACTCAAAAATAAAATGTCCCCCATGGACAGAAGAGTCTGACATAAAAAGTTTAAATAAACATAGAACTGCAAAATCTGATTTAAGAGAAACAATGTCAATCTACAAAGATGAAATTTTATTACACAAAGTGGCAAATCAGCACATAAAAATTTAAGTAGATGCTTAGCCATTCCATTTATATACTTAACTGTTTCAGTGTTCAAATTGGTTTAAACCCTCTTGTTTAACCCATTGTCTCATCTGGAAAATAGGATATGAGTTCATATTATGGTTGCATCGTATTAGGTCCTATGAGAGAGTTGGATTTCACACTCAGTAAATTCCCTGACCTAAGAATATTCTCAAAGCTGTGTTTGACAGCACAGGCTTGGTGCAAGCATCCTGCCATGTAGATGAACCAACTGAAACTGAGATTTCCTCAAGATGAGCGAAGGCTTGTTCACTGAAACCTTTTGGTCCCTGGTCCCTAATGTTCAGGCAAGGTTAGCAGTCACCTGGAGAGTGGTTTACCTGCAGTTCTGGTGGCACCCCTGGGTAGCCCTTCTCTCCTTTGGGGCCATGCTGCCCCCGTTCCCCTCGAGGCCCCAGGTCACCTTTGTCTCCTTTCTCACCTTTGGCCCCTTCATGGCCAGTGGCTCCATTGTTCCCATTGTTTCCATGGTTTCCTTTAAAAATCAGAAAGCATATGAGAAAACTTGGTCGCTCCTCTCAGAATGTATTTTTTTTTTTTCAGACAAACACAGCCCTTCCTTCAAATATATCCCAACTCAGTTGTAAAAGCATTTATAACAACCCTGACCGTAGTACCTGAAAGGCATCAGACAGACTCTTTCACTAGGCTCTGAAAAGAGCATTAGAAACCACAACTGCAAAGCATGCTTTTCTGTAAAGCAAGGAATGAAGGAGAGACCGTGTGGAGGACTCACCACCACATCACCATCCAACACAGTGAGGAATTTAAGAGCGCACACCCACCAATGCTAGAATGTCTACATTTTAGCAATGGTCTGTTCTTACCGTATTTTAAATGATCAATGTTACATCAGTGACATCTTTAGGTATACGTTCATAAATAAACAGGGGTGACATGGCACTGTTTCAGTGTGGGTCGTTATGTTTTTACATATTACATCATAGAGGAAAAACTAACTAGTTTTATCCTCATTCATTCATGTGTTTCCTGAATGGATGAGACACGGGCGATTTTGTGTTGTTATGTATATTTTTCCATCTCCTTCACATTTTCTAACAAAGGTTTGAAGCAATTCTATAATTGGTAGAAAAACTCATAAAATATAGCCATTTTAAAAACCAAGAGTCAGGTAATAAATTCAAAAGTTCAGTTTGTCTCACAGAACGATCCCTTCTTGTATATGCTAACCTTCAGGCCCTCTTGCATTGCACTTTGTATGTTACCTTTGACCTATTACAGGCTTGCAATGTTTTCAGACCAATGAACTTTGACTGTTAGATTAAAGTGTTCTGTCCCAAGGCACTTTCCAATGGGAAACATTTAACCAAAGCCAGCTTGCCCTGTAACCTCAGAGGAGGTCAAACAAATGTTCCAGAAGGGTCTAAAGATGCTTTGCTTCACATCACAGACCCTGTGAATCATTCATTGCCTCTGATAGACAAGACAAAGGTTTAAAGGATAGTGTTTTGTCTCTTTTTTTCATTATAAATTTGGCCTCACATGAGAACTTATCTAAGAGTGTACAAAAGTTAATGTTTTTGACAAATATTAACACCAATGAGGGAAAGTCAAACCACACAAGTAGACTTTGGCCAAATCTGAAAAGAGGTCTTGTCAAAGGAACTCAGTGAAACACTGGATGGTTTTAGACTCCTCAGAGGTGGGTCAGGTAGGAAAGTCCGCCCTTTGCCCATCCAGTTCATTATAGTAACGCTCTGACAGAGTGCCCTTTAGCCTAAGTGGCTGGAACTATATGACACGGAAGGCTGGCCGTGGATCTAGAGTAGCAGTAGCTCTTGACCTGTGTGTCACGATCTCTGGAGGGTCAACAGACTTTTTCATAGGGGTCACCTAAAACCATCGGAAATAGTAGATTTTTATGTTTTGATTTGTAACTAGCAAAATTACAGTTACAAAGTAGCAATGATGTAATTTTAAGTTGGGGGGGGGGTGGTCACCACAGCACGAGGAGCTGTATCAAAGCGTCACAGCCCTAGGAAGGTTGAGAACCACTGCTCTAGAGGGATCTGTTGAGCTCAAGAGCAGTCGCTGTACTGCTGTGCGCTGTCAGGGGTCAAGATGTACCCGTGAGAGCAAATAAGGCACGAAAATCAGCCAAGAAACAGAGACTGGGGAAATTAAAACAACAACAACAAAACAGACGAAAAACAAACAAACAACAACAAAACCCAACCTAAACCTAAAATGACACAGAAAGTTAACACTCGTCAGTGGATGTCAGGAAGAAACCCAGCAAGCTTCCCTCTGCCTCTATTTAATAAGCTTTTAAAAAGTTACTGAGTGCCATGTAGAATACATTATGGCAGAAATGCTGTCTGGTGTGACTTAGATAAACATCTCCCAAAGTTCACATGTTAGAGGCTTGTTTCCAGTACTGTGCTGTTGGGAAGTGGTGTCAAACGCAAAGGGGTGTGGTCTAGTTGAAGGTTAGAGGTAACTAAGGCTAAGGGTGTGGGGTTTGACGGAGGTGGTAGGAACCTGTTTCCTTCTGCTCTCTCACTTCCTGGCTGCCGAGAGGGGAGTGCCTTCGACCCACTAGAGTTCCCTCATCCTGAGGTAGGACTTCACTATGGTCCCGAAAGTAGGCTTAGCCTGCCAGAGGAGAAGCCTCTGGACACATGAGCAAAATAAACCTCTTCTGTAAGTTACTTATCTCAGGGATTTGCAACAGTAACAGAAGGGGACTGGTACTTAGGTGCTACTGTGTTTCAATTCCCAGTAAGTGGTTCTGTCGGCCAAGTGGTGAGGAGCCTCTTTTTCCTGAAGCCTTAGTTCCTCAACCTAGAACTGACCTAAATACGTGCATGTAATTAAAAAGGTATAAAAGCACAAAGGGGGGGGGGTGAGATAGGGGGTTTCTAGGGAGGGGAAAGAGGATGACATCTGAAATATAAGTAAATGAAATATCTAATAAAAAAGAAAACAAAAAATATAAAAATAAATAAAATAGATTCTTGGAGTAGTGTGGAGAATACAGGCTGTAAAGAGGTGTTCCACTTGAACTGGCCCCAGAAAACCGACTCCCAGACAGAAAACCCGACTCCCCTGCCAAGTTCTTTATCTTTCTGTTTTGCATGCATGCCCAGTTTACTCTTGGCTCCTAGTTCTCATCCACTCTGCTACTGACATGGCAGCGTCCCTTGCGGGTCCTTACCTGGAATGCCAGGAGGACCTGGGGGTCCAGGGGGTCCTTGGTAACCACGGAATCCATAATCTCCATGACAACACTTGCTGCAGTCTGGGGGCAGTCCTCCGGCTTGTGGAGACTAAAAAATAATGATGGAAAAAGAAACTTCAGGTAAAAGAGAACTTAAGAATGTTATAACTTCCTCTGGCCTCAGATAAGTTTAACTTCAGTCAACTCACAGTCACGTTCAGAAAAGACTTGAATGCCTGAATATCTATGGCATGGGGGCTAGGGAGTCGTTAAGGCGCCAGTGGGTGATCAAAGGCACAGGAAACAGAAATTCCACAGCAGATGTGCTGAGTTGTAAGTGCGGTTGTGCAGAGAGAGTGGCAGTCTTGGTCAGCTGCTGCCCATGTCAGCTTATGACAACAAGAGCAGGATTTCATTCCAAAAAGGACATGGAAACCTCCTCTCTCTCAATACCCAGAAGCCTCAGGTACAGTTAGACTAAGGTAACTCTCAATACAAACAACCAGCTACTTCAACTGGAACACCAAGACACCGCCTCCCCCATCCCAGCTTCAGTAGTCCTAGAAACTCTGTCTCTCCACTTTCTCAGTCCTCTGAAGCACACATACTGCTGAAGAAACAAAGTGTATGTTTACTCACTTATTTTCTTAATTGAGAAGTAGAAATATAGTTATCATACCTAGCAGCTGTTTGAGATTTGCATATACGTTCTTGTTGTGCGGCTAGTCGACATATGTATTACCTCATCTGCTTCCCTAGGGTGACTGCATTCAACATCTACACTCTTGACAGTTTTCAAGAAGACAATACACTGCTATTAACTGCATTTGTCCAGTGGATTTTTGACATCCACACACTGAGCAATTTTAAGCTCAATATAAGTATTTAACATCTCACACATCCCGCTCCGACATTTAAAGTGACTAGCCTAGTGCAAGAACTAATATTTAGTGAACACCAACAGGCACTGAGTATGCAAAAAGCTGTGACTTCCAGTAAAATGCTTATTAATAGAAAGAAAACAGTTTAAAGTGTGTGCTTGCTGTGAAGGAAGACCCAGGGAACTGAGCGGAAGGAGAGTCAGAACTTGCAAAATCTGGATTCTCGTCTGCACTGGCAACCTGCCTATTGATTGTGTCATGCAAAATACTTGTGGAAACTTTCCTAGACACCAGCTATAATTCAATGATTTTGGAAATAGCACATTGTTGCTAAGAGATTCAGTGCGAAAAGAAAAAAGGAGGGGGAAATGGAGTGGACAGAGCAGAGGACAAAGGTAGTGAGGGATGGAGAAAAAACCTGAAGGTTTCCACTCCCCCCCACACACACACACACTAGACACCTTCTCTGGAGAAAGCTGGATTACTTCACTCCAGTGCACATTTATGCCTCACTTTTAGTGGTTGGTCTTCGAGGTCCCTGTCCTCCCTATTCCCTACAGTCTTCCATAAAACTATTGAGGGAATAGCCCGCCCTGGTCCACACCTTCTGCCTACACAGCTCAGAAGGCAGTGTTGAGGGATGAAGAGCTCAAAGCTGGAGATAACTCTTAGCTTTGCCTCTGCCAGGACCAACCACAGACAGATAGAAAGAATTAATGGGTAAGGAAAAAAATCAACTAATACACATGGATCAGAGGTGACAAAGCTTGGAACTCAAACATCACAGCCAACCCCAGCTTCCATGCATCTCACAGGGTGGTCACCTCCTGCTGTGCTTTGCTAATGTGAAATACAGCTGCAAACCCCCAGGAAATCCAGAGCTTGGCCAATGATGGATTTCGTCAATAGATAAATGGGGCAGGGTATGGAAATCCTTGTGTAAGCACATAATGAAAATACTGAAATACTTAGAACTGTTAGAATAATCACTTCACTGGGACCATTGTCCCTTCTCAGTTCTGTGTGGCCTTAAAAGAGTCATCACTCCCAGATATATCAGTCTGAGTTGGCCCTGAATTTGTTTTCCAGCTCTAAGATGCAAGCAAAAAAAAAGTTGCTATTTTGATTAACTTCCAATAACAATTTCGAAAGAACTTTAAATTTTTGTTATATTTAAACAATTTTATTATATTTCTTTATTATATGTGTGGGACATGTGATGTGGCCATCAGAGGACAAACATATGAGTCCTGGGTAATAGACAATTGGGCTTGGCAGCCAGTGCCTCTGCTTGCAGAGCCAGCTCAGACAAGAGAGTCCTGATGTAAAAGTCTAGTATCCGAACACAGGGAGGTGGTACTCCTCAATGCTTAAGCTAACAAGGATGAGTGATGAATGTACAAGTGAACTGGGGGTAACCCTGGGAGCACAGAGCTGTCACCAGGGCAACAGAGTCCTGGTTCTCATGGTTGAATGTCTCAAAGGGACCCTCCTATGGCATTTCACTGTGTGTTCTTTCCTCTGCCCTTGTCTTTCAAGGTCCAGTTCAGAGAGAAAATGGAATAGTGCAGTGAAGAGGGAGGGAGGAAGGGAGAGAAGAAGAGATGGAGGGAGAAAAGGGAGAAAAGGAGGGATGCAAAGTGATGTCAGGAGGGAGAGATGTTTATTTGTTAATGTAGGTGTGTGCTCTTGAGTGTGCATATGTGGGGGACCAGAGATCAATGCTGAGTATCCTTCTTCCGCCATTATTTTATAAGACAGGCACTGAACCTGAAGCTCACACATTAGCTAGGCTGGCTGGCCAGTGAAATTAGGGATCTGCCAGTGAATGCAAGCCTCCTCCCACCGCTGGTGCTGGGTTACAGGTGCACAGCCTCACCTGGCTTTTTAAGTGAGTGCTGGAAAGCTGTACTCAGGTGCAATGCTCGAATAGCAGGCAGACTGAGCCATTATGGTTTTTGATGGACTCAGAAGTTGGACAGGATGTGGTTTAGACATTTTATTCTCACTAAGGAAGAATTTGCATATGGGAAGTCATTATCCATGGCGTCTTAAATGTGTCATCTTCCTTTCCAAATCTGGTCATTATACAGTAGATACGCACAGTTGAGAACATAAGAAGAAAGTGATGTCTGGAAGATAAGCTCCATCCATTCTACAGAAGGAGCCCCAGAGACAGAACTGAGTTCTGCTGTTAATAACTAGAGAGAAAGAACACACAATTCCTTTCCTGGGGAAATGAGATGGCAGGAAGAGAAAGGAAATGGGAAGAGAAGGAGAAAGGCTACAGTTGAGAAAATGCCAGAAAAAGACAAATGTAGATATGTAGATGTCTTCCAGCTCCAATCCACCATGGACTCTCTAGCCAGCCCCTTTCCTGGTACACTAGTTATATTACCTCACTGCCCTGTTTTGACAGACAGAACTTTCTGGAGCAAAGTTGCGTCAGAACTCCTTCACTAGTTAAGACACTCAGATCATCTGCAGTCTCCCTGTACAGCACAGGGTCCAGACACACCAGCCGCTCATGGGCTCCCTCAGTCCTCAGTGGAGCACAGGTTTTTATCTACTGCTCTCTAAACCTCCGCTCTGGGCGGCCATCTTTTTTATCTCCTCTTTTTACTTTATGCTTTAAAGACCCAGTGACCGGCACAACTTTCTTTTTCCAGAGTGTTCTTTGTACATTGACATTGTTTACCACACAGAATTTAACCAAGCTTAGTTAATAAATTAACAACAACAAAAACAAAAAGATTGGGTGACTGTGAGTAACGTACCATTACTGTCATAATGAAACCCATTGCTTTGTATGCTAACTTTTAAATGTGACAAAAAATTAAATACAAATAAGAAGAGATTAAAGAAGATGAATGCATAAATGAGTGAATGAACAAATAAACGACAAAATTTTGTTTCTAATAGAGCGCTTGAGGGTGGCTTGAGTGTATTTATGGTCTCAGTCTCCGTCCTGCGACTCAGAAAAGGTAGAAGCTGGGAAATGCTTGGGGAAGAATTGTTAGGGAAAAGGAGAATTAGCCTAAGGAAGCGGATGGGAGGAGTAGGGAGAGAAGGAAGAACTTCCCATGGTCCCAATTTCAGTCTGTGCGCTCATCCATTTGTAGAGAAACGATACCGGAAGCTTCCGGGATGCTACTGGCTCTGAATCTCCTGAGTCGCTCAAGCAGGTCTTTATCTTAAAATGCTTCAAGAATTCAGGGCTGGAGGACTAGAATGAGTGGAGCAGAACCATAATTTGGGTTTCAGCAGCTTGGTTGGTGTTGGTTGCCAAGAAATAATGAAAGAGAACCTGCCGCACGTTAATGGACAGCCAAGAGAGACATCATCCATCCAGCTGAAAAGCCCAGCAAAGCAAGCATCAGAGACAGAAGACAGTCTCTGAAAGAGGCGTTCTGTTGACATCTCCCCTTGACAAAGCCCCATGGAGAGACTGGGAAACTGCACTGTGTAGTCCTGTTAGTTACATGTCTCAGGCTGTGTGGGATTCTAGTTCGACCACAGGACCAGATGATCAACGGAGACTTCTGGGTCTGTGGCTGGCAGGGTAGGGGTTTAGATTGCAACTGTGTGGAAAGAAGTTCTGAAAACTCTCCAAATCACAAAAACTGGTTTTTGTGGTGATGTAGCACTGCTTCAAAGATTGTGCAGTCTAAAGTAACCCTAATTCCCATTCCAGCTATCTTCAGCCTTTTTTCATGCTTAGGCGCTAAGTACAAAGACGTTTCTTTGTGGTTTTACTGCTTTTGATTACACTGAAGCTTAATGATTCTCAGCTTACTACACCAAAACCTTTACTCACTCCTATGGTACCTAAAAAATAGAGTTAAAGAAATGTCCTGAGATGTTGAGCTTCTGGCTCAACAAATGAATCAAGTTTTGTCATCTGGAAACACTGTATGATACAATACAGCGTGTAATTTAAATATGCTCTTTTTGCTTCCTTTCCTTTTAATGCATTAATTTTGTTTTTACAGAAAAAAAATGTCAAACAAGAAGTCATAGCAACCTAGACCACTCCAAAACAAATAAACAAAACTGGAGGAAAATGTTACAGAAAATCCACAAATCCAAGTAAAGCAGGCTTAACGGGTTTTGGCAGAGGCAAAAGGCAGCTTCTGCCTGCTGGGGAGGATTAAAAAGAATTCTCCTGGAATCAGCAAATAATTATCTACAGTAATGCATCCATCCACATAGGTCAGCCTTTTTTTTTTTTTTTTTTTTTTCCTCCATCAACAGAGCACTTTTTAAAAGAAAAAAAAGTCACAACAACACAAAAGGAAGCTGACTCCTCTGGCTCTCTTTTGTCATGGGACAGTGTTATAGCCACTCTGTCCCAGCACCTCATGCCAACGACTAGGAGTCCCTGTTGAATCCCAGGACAACCCAGAGACGCTCCCAAACAGCTTATCAAACTGCTCACAAGCTCCAATCCTACAAACCTTAGTTAAAACAACAGTAACCACAGTCATTAAGTTTTCAAAGAAATCCTTAGAAGAGAATTCTGAGTACCTGGCCCCAGAATGGGTTGATCTGGGCTAGGTCCTCTACCTCAGGGTGCGGAAGCTCATCTGGTCTCAGGGATTTTAGGTCTGTAGAAGTGTTATTATCCACAGTCCCAGTTTTAGCTTGGCTCTGCTCTCTCACTTTCTCCCTCCTGGAGCCGCTACGGCCAGTCTGCTGGTGGCTCTGCACTATCCTGGCCACCGCCTTATTAGTTCTTCTGCTCACCTCCATGTATTCATCTTGACACAGGCAAAATGGGAGGAAAAGCAAAGCCAGCAGGTGCCACCAGATGAGCTGCCTCCTGAGCATGGCTCGCGACAAATCGACAGTCTCCCGGGAAGCTGATGGGGGCTGTAGGCACCGTGGTTCGCCTCAGGCGAATGCCAGATTTGGAGATGAGAGCTGCAGCCGGCTGTGTGGTTTTATACTTTTGGTGTGTAATAAATAAGGCTGCAGTCATGCCAGAGTGACAGCAGTTCTCCTCCCAGACAGAACAGCCCCCATTCATCACATTCCTGCACCGCAGGCAAGACAGTTTGTGTGCGCGGCGTCCAGTTGGTGGGGTTTATAAATGTCACACCTTGGCATGCTTTTTTGTATAAGACTGACGAAAATGTACACAACCAGCTGGAAACAGAGTATGTGTATCCAGTGGTTTGCCTTCATGATTAGACATGGAAAGGCTGTGCATTTGTGGTCTAAAATGACTCTTGGTTTTTCCAGCCCTTGTGCTTGCCAGGGAATTCAGCTCAAACTGTATCAGTTCCTGCAATCACAGCAGGATACCATTCAAGTCAATGGAGGGAGGTCTTGCTTTGCATGGTACACATCACAATTTTGCACTTTGGGCCACTGCAAGCAACTCATTGTCCCTTCCAGATACCAACAGCAGCCTACAGATGGCTGACCAGGAAAGACCGACTCGAGTTCAAGGGTAAAGGCTGAGTTTGACCAAGATATTCCCCCATGCTAAGCTCCATTTTCTTCTTTACATCTGTAAAAGCCAATGTTAGAAACCAGCTGTTTCTTGCATCTAAGTTCTTGCTAGATGGAAGTACAACCTACTTCCTTGTTAAGAGATATTTTCCTCTGGCTGCTCTCTACCTGTGAAATATTGCTGCACAAAACCAAAGAAACATGAGAAGCACCAAAACAGATACACTATTCCAAATAGCTCAAGATTGAAAGAATTATTATAATTATTAAATAATAATATATTATTATATTATAATTATATTATATAATAATTATATATAATAATGTATATTATATATTATATATTATTTATATACTATAATATAATTATAATATATAATTACATTATATATAATTATTATAATTATATTATTATAATACTTAATATGATCATTATAATTAATAATTGATATAAATAATTAATCATTGATATAAATAATTAATATGATGCTTTTGCCGATTAAATCAAAGAACAAAAGGATGCTCCTAACCTCTTTGTGATTATAAATTTAGAGAATTAATAGCATTGCTTTTTATAAAATGCTCTTATTTGTAGATCATTCCATCACTACTCACCCCGCTCCCTTGAGGCTTACTGTGATCCTGAGTTCTTAATGAAGATGAGTGGGCTAGTGTCTGATTCTGGGGGCTTCAGAGAAGCTCTAGAAAACAGTCAAGGTGTATAGAGAAACCATGGTTTCGTGCTGAGCAGTCAGAGAGAGTGAGGGAGGAACTGCACCACTTTCTGTCCCAGCAAACAGAGTTTGAGAGCCATATGCTGCCCCTGAGCTGGCCAAAGTGGCAAATACTACCTTGGTCACTCCTGACACTCATCACCTGACCAACTGCCTCCAGAACCCACATGAACCCAAAGAAAGTGTTGGGAGCCAGTGATAGTCTTCCAGTGACAAAGCTCCCTTGGTCACAATACGGGGTAGGGTCATCATTACTCAAAGTAGGTCATTCTCACCTTCTAGGCAGGCATGACCCAGTTCACCAGTGTGCCAGCTGTGCCTCAGCTGTCTTCCACAGAGGTTTTTTGAGCCCCCACAAGCTTTGGTTCAAATGTAGGCAGCACATCAGGCAGTGGTCCCGCTTGAACTATCCCAGGGATCCCTTCACAGACCAGGGTGCCATTCTGGAATACAAGAGCCTGTCTGAGGACAGATTAGTGGTGAAGACTCAACTGTGTGTCAGAATAGCCCAGGACAGCGTCTCAGTGGGAGGCTCCAACCTCAAGGAGGCTTGGGGAAAAAAATGTGACAAAGCAAGAAAGAGTTGTGACAACTGGGTCACCTGATCCCCTGGTGTTCCAAAAGCTGTGCCTAGCCTTATCTATCAGGCATGAGCTGTTCACTCCTTAACTGTAAATGGTCCTCTCTGGACTTCCAGCCTGTTTTATCCTTACCATCCATTCTGGTACTTCCCAAACCTAGATTCCCATTAAAATAAACCAAGAGGTTCTTAGAAATGCCAATGCCTTGGTCCCACCTCAGAACATTCAGTCATAGTGTCCAGGACACTGGAGCCCAGGAGCTTCCAGGAGTCTCCACCACAATGAGTGGGGGCTGGAGTCATCCATCCATACTCTCTACAACCTGAGAGGAATAAAAGTCGTAGCATGATTTGTTGATAGCACGTGAAGGCCAAATACTACCTTAGCTCACTGACTTCTCTCAGCAAACCTATCTTCTCTATTTTATAGAAAAATCAGAAGGGTCACGCAGTGGGAAAGGGATCACAGGGAACAGACCTTGTCAAATCTTCTAGTCTGTACTCTGTGCCTTCCTACAAAGCAGCACAGAAAGGTAAGCATAAACTATTAATTCCCCAGCTGCTAGGGAGCTGTTCATAACAAGCAAGCGTCCCAGAGTGTCATGGGTTGATTGTGTGCAACCTAAAGACAAAGGTAGTGCAAAAACCCCTACACTTGTGACTATGAATCTACTTTGAAATGATGTTTTCATAGATGACATCAATAAGATCCTTGGAGAAGATGAAGATGAGGATTAGGGCTATGCTTTTACAAGCCGAGAGATACCGGAGATTGCCAGCAAGCTTCCCAGAGCTGAGCAGAGGCACAAGACAGTCACCCATCCCCTCAGGTCCCTTAGCAGAAACAGCTTCAGTGACATCTTGATCTCCAATTTCCCGTTTTCAGAATGTGACAAGAAGACTCTCTGTGGCACTTTATTCAAGTAAATAGAGATGTGGTATATGATAAGTTAAAGAAAAAACAAAAACAAAAACCAGGAGCACCAGTCCTCTGTTGTGCAGCACTGCAGACCAGCTATGGTCAGCAGCATTTAATAGTCTGTTTCAGAATAGCTAATAGAAAATATTAAATGTTCTAATGTAAAGAAATAATGAATTTTAAGATGACAGATATGTCTATTGTCCAGATATTTATTTGTTGTATACATATATTACATTTTACTCTATTTTCTAAGTATATACAATTACTATGTGACAATCGAAAATTAATTTTAAAAGTCAGCAGAGTCTCAGAAGATGCTGTACCCAGATCCAGGCCCTGCATGACTGGCTTTTCTGGGCATTGTGGTATACGTCCTTAATCCTAGCATTCAGGAGCCAGAAGCAGGCAGATCTCTGTGAGTTTGAGGCCAACAGAGTTTACAAAGTAAATTCCAGGCCAAACAGAACTATGTAGAAAGACCTTGTTTCATAAAGGAAAAGAAAAAGGAAAGAAGGAAGGAAGGAAGGAAGGGAGGGAGGAAGGAAAACGACATGTATGCATGCCCCCATCCCTAACCCAGAAGCTATCTCCAGTTGGTAACTGCTTAAAAGGAAAGTTGTTTTCTTGAGGGAGTCTCAATGGAGAAACAAACTACTCTTGAGGGTACACTGCATGCCCAGCAGTAGGTGGCCAATGGGAAATGAACTCAACAGCTTCTTTGGGGCTTCCTTATCTCATTAAGCATTGTCAGGGCTTTTTTTAAATTAATTTTTACTTTGTTTTATTTATATTTCTCTCTATCCTACAGGTCTTTTCTGTATATATTATGACCTCCAGTTTATCGCTTTTATGGGATTCCTGACTGTGCAAACAAGAAGGTCTCTGTGTGTAGAGCTGTTTTCTTCAGCTCTTAAAATTCTGTTTGTTTTGTCCTATCTGTGTGTCGGGTTTTGTTTTATCTTATTATATTTTATTATTATCACTAAGAATCCTGTTTGTTTTTGAAGGAGAGACAGAATGAGGTAGGTCTGGAGGGGAGGATGGAACTGGGAAGAGTGAAAGGATATATTACATGAGGAAAACATATTTTCAATGAAAGGAAGACCCTGCAGACTACCATCTTACACTTGAGACGGGAGTGTGATGACTTAGCCAATTGCACAAGTCTAAGGATGATGGATGGCAAACCTGCTTCAAAGAGTACCTGGAAATTTCCATTCGGTTCTTGTTTTCCTTTACTCTCGTATTTCCCATCAAGTTGGCTTAAGCCTGAGCTTATTATTAAATATTACTTGTGGTTATCATTTCATATATCTCCCGGGATGTCTCTTGTACATTCAAAAATAGTATTTAAAAACACAGACTTAGCTATGATTCTTTTCTATGGTTTAAGTATCAACAGCATCTGGAATCTTCTACCTCCTTGTAAAAGATGGAGTACCAGTTACGTATAACTGGCTTGGGCTCTGAGAGGTCTCAGAGGATGTATGCAGGCATTGGGTTCCTAAAATATCCAGGACTGCCCCCCTGCATCCTGCCTGTCTTTCCTCCAGGATTCCAGGCAGGATGTTGGTACAGCTTGTAGTATAAGCAGCAAAGATGTGGGTGTATAGGAGTGTATGTGTAAAAACCCAGTCCCATAGCTCAGCTTTGCATGTTGGAGGCAAATATTTGTTTAGCCTTACAAAGGAGGCTGTTGTGAGATGTGTAGGTGCCCTGTGGCCTCCCCTGCTGTGCTCCAGCATGATCTGGGTCCAAAGAGATCAGTTATGGTCTGTCAGTAGACAGTCAAGGATTGTCCTGGATTCAACGTCTCTTTATATCAGGGCCAACTTAAAGAGCAGCTAATGAGGGAGACTATTTGGCGGATTTTCAGAAACACTTGATGAGTAGCCCACATTTCCCTAGTCCTTCTGAATAAAAAAAATACTTCTTGTACACAGTTGAGTGAATTCAGAAATTCTACAATCAAGGCTTTATACGTTTAATTGAAAATATAGATGTACTAAACTACAAACAAAATTAAAATCCTCCCCCAGAAGAGACCATTTAACGAGATTGGTCATTTATACCTAAGCCTTCTCCAGATCTTTTGAGAAGTGTTATTTGGAGAAAATTTTAAAGAAAGAATCAG
This sequence comes from Rhabdomys pumilio, assembly GCA_030674055.1. Classification (NCBI taxonomy): domain Eukaryota; kingdom Metazoa; phylum Chordata; class Mammalia; order Rodentia; family Muridae; genus Rhabdomys; species Rhabdomys pumilio. Next base: position 47,561,718 of record JANHMN010000014.1, on the reverse strand, counting down.
GATCAGGAAGCTGGCATTGCCCCTAGATAGGAGATATTGCCATTTGCAGAAAAGGCAATCCGTGCTTGCCAGAAGACTCTCACAAGCGTGGACGAGACAAAAGGAGCAGAGGAACATGGAAGCATGCTGCTCAGTGAGCCAAAGGTGCCATCACCGTGGTTGTATTACATGGTTCAGGAAGTGATCTTGATCTGCTCAGCATCAGAATCTGAGTAATGATCTGTTTCTATGACCAAAACAAGGCAATGAGAAATGGATGTGCAAAGACCAGCACTTAAGTAAAATCTTTTACAGTGAAAAACACAACTTCCTGTTGATTACATAAGTTATAATATTAAATGAACAACACCTTTTCTGTAGGCAATAGACAAGAAGCCAAATCTGATTAGAGAAGTTTGTGATGGGGTGTGTATGTCTCTCTCTCTCTCTCTCTCTCTCTCTCTCTCTCTCTCTCTCTCTCTCTCTCTCTGTGTGTGTGTGTGTATGTGTGTTTAAGGGAAATTGTTGAATATCATCAAACATTTGTGTTAGTCAAGGACTAAACAGAAAAAACAGAGCCATGCTTGCTATTTTAACAGAAAGACGTTAATAGTAAGAACATGATCAGCAAACATGCTTTATGTTGTCTGAATTTAGAGAAGGGGATCTGCAGAAAGGTTTGTAGGGGAGGACAACTGTCCAACTAAAGATGCCACCTCTGCTGGACCCAGTGAGATGCACTTTGGAAATATGAACAGGTTCTGACTTGGAGCCTGCAGCTGCCAAGATGAAGGTGATTGTTCTAATGATACAAACAGCCAACAAAAGAAACAACAAATGAACCTATTAACTCTCTAGCATCTTCTGGTACTCCATTACTTGAAGAAGAATCTCCGAATCTTGTGAAATCCCAGTCCCTCCATCCTAAAATATCATTTTGAAGGCTGTATCAGAGCCAAGCGACTACTGCCCAATTTCAATGACCTGATGCTCCAGCCTCTTCCCTGGGAATGTTCCTGCCACAAGGAACCCAGGCTCTGGGTCTTAGGAAAGTATCAGAGACACATCTGCCGGGCTTGTTTGTTCTACTTTCTTTCATAAATACTATTTAGGTTATTTCTATTTTCCTATTAATTTGTTTCTTCACACAGAGGACAATGTAATTATTTATATAAAAGCTTTATTTCCCCTGGAGCTTTGTCCAAGACCTCCCTCGGAAATCAATCCCATGTCTACAGTTCCCCTTCTTTTAGCTTCTAAATTCAGACAACACTAGCATCTCCCTGTTCTTCATCCTTAAGGGGCTGGTGTTTCTTTTAGTCACTATGTTTCTTGAATGTATTCCTTATTGTAAATTATTTGTTGAAATGCCAAATGTGACTTTGTTCTTCTGTTTAGTCCCTAATGGATACAAATGCCTGGTATGAATACATCAGCCATAACACTAAATATGATTGAATTTGATGTGCTCAAAAACTATCTTGTATGTCTCATTAAAGTGACCTATAGCTTCATATTGGACACTCCAGTGTTTCTTTTTCTTACTGTACTGAAATAACTGTAGTGTACCACACTAAAAAAACTTAAGGGAGGACAGATTTATTTGGGCCTATAGTTTGAAGGTACAGCCCATTGAAGAGAGAATCTCTTATAAGCAACACCTTTCAATAAAAAGACCTATGGCCAATGAGCTGAAGCAGGAAGTGGGAGGTGGAACACTGGAAGGAAAAGAGAGGATTCTGGGAAATAGCAAAAGGTGTGAGATTCACCAGGGAACATGGAGGAGGTCAGAAGCACGGGAGTTGAGCAGAGGTAACAGACTATATAGATGAGCTCAGGATAGAACAAAAGGAGAGATTTGCCTGGGAATGCTGAGGAGACAAACGCAATCCAGCCATGTAGCTGAGTGAGGGTTAGGATAAAGAGAGATTTGGGCTGGAAGGCTGAGGAGATCAATGTAGACCAGCAGATAGCTGAACTCAGGATATAATAAAGAGGAGATTCGCCTGGACTTGGATGCATGAACCTGGAGAGAGGTAACTAACCATGTGAAAGACATAGAATAGTTTGAATGGGTTAAATAAGTCATGAGCTAGTAACAGAGTGAGCCAAAGCTTGTGGCCTAGGCATTTATTAATAAATAGTCTCAGGGTCATCATTCTGGGAGCAGGGGACAGGGATGAAAAATGGATTTACTTTTAGCAGTACATCATGGTAGGGAAAGAATAGCAGCTACAGAAAGAAGAGAGAAGTAAGGGCTGGCGCTCAGCTTGCTTTGCCTTTGTTTTTTTATTATTTTATAGTAATTTTTATTATTTTATAGTATATACACACACACACATATACAATTAGACACAGAGCCCAGAGGCATTGGAGCCCCCTAGAGCTAGAGTTTTTCAGTAACTGTGATCTGCCTAACATGGATGCTGGGAAGCAAACTTGAATCATCTGCAAGAGCGTGGTGTGCTCTCAACCACTGGGCCATCTCTCCAGCTCATTTCTCTTGTTTATTCAGCCTAGGATCCCAGTCCATGGGCCGGTGCTATCCACCCATGTTTAGTGTGAGTCATCCCACTTCAGTTAGCACAGTCTAGGAACCCCCCACTAATACGCCCAGAGGTGTATCTCCTAGGTGATTCTATATCATGTCAAGTTGACACTATTAACTATCATGGACACTAACATTACCTCTCCAGGACTGGCCTATTTAATGCCACTCACTCACTGAGAAACGGAGGTTCCCTGCCGTATGTAGAAGCAATTCAATATGTAAATTAGTGCAATCCAGGCTTCAGTGAAGTCAGAGGTAGAAAAACACTTAGGATCCTTATTTCCCAGAAGGACTGGCACCCTAAGTCATTGAAAAGCAAACTGTATTCACAGTGAAGGGGAGACACGCTTTCACCCATTAGGCAGTTCTGTCTATGATCCATCAATCCTAATGTGTTCTCATATCTTGATCATTGTCTCTCCGGCTAAAACACTTCTCATTCAGTAATGTTTCTTCAAGATTTTCCAATGCATTTTTCTAATGTTGAGATACATTTACAAGCTGTTCATTTATAATTTAGCATGATTTATATGACAGATAAAATTTATTTGGGGCTTGGCAAATATTATTCTCTTCCTTTCTTGAAAAAAAAAAACAGTCTCATTCTTGTTCTTTCATAAGTAAGTCATGGTGTGTTTGATATTCTGTGGTATGAGAGACTCCATCAGGATGCCTTTGAGATAGATTCTCCATAACACTGTCATATGTTACATTGGACATATAACGTGAAATGTACCTTTGCTGTCTCTTTACTGAATGCTATCATTCTTACCTGTAAATTGAGACAGTACAGAAACCTATAGGATTCCAGAACAAGATGTTGGCATCTATAAGCCACTGAACTAGCCAGATCTAAAGCCACTCAGTTGTCTTCTGTGTGAGACATGTGGGTTCTGTGTTCATAATTTGAGACGTATTAAGTCTGACATCACCATCTTACTCCTGAATGCTCCTTATATAGCTGCCTTTTCAACTGAGAAGCTGATAGGAATAGAAATAGCATGGTTGCCATGGTACCTTGTTCTGCAACTGATGCATCATAAGCATTTCATCAATCTCCATCAAGAGAATATATTGAAAATATAAAATAAGTTTACTGATAATAATGAGCTGGCTACTTAAAGACTGCTTAAGGTTAAATGTGTGTGTGTATGTGTGTATATCCTAAGATATATAAATATATGTAATATATTTCATATATATAATAATCCTGAGATCCACTCTGTATCTGTATACACACATATTTAGTATATATTTTATAAATAAATAAATAAATAAATAAATAAATAAATAAAATAGGTGAAGGAAATCCTTCCACACTTTAATAACCCCCCCCCCAAAATACTTCTGGCAGAAGTAGAGTAATTTCTCAATATGGCCAGTCACTTTTCCTTCCTGGAAGCCTTCAGAAGTTTCTCTCCACAGACACAAATCTCTGCCTTCAGTCAATCATTTTCTTCCTGCACCCTTCTCAGCCTCCTCTGAGGTTACCCGGGGGCCATATGGCTGGGTTCTGGCCAGTAGATATAAGGGGCAAGCCACTTCTGAGGTTGGCCTTCAACAATATGAAGGGAGACCATATTACCATTCATTTTCTCAAACACTGTATGTATTCTGTATGGTGAGGCTGTGGTAGCAGAGCCTCTGCACCCTACATTCCTCAGAAACTGGCTGCAGATGATGCTTTGCTGACCCTAGAAGACATGTACTCTAGTGAGGGTTCTCTGTACCACCATTAAATTGTCACTATAGGCACCAGCTAATATATATCCTTAGCTAGCTGTCTTGTTTCTTGGATCCTCTCAGAGTACAAAACATTTTATCATAAGATTTCCAAATTTCCAAATTGAAAATTGTATTTATTTGTTGTATTCTTTTATTTTGTTTTTTTCTTTCTGAGATATATATATATATATATATATATATATATATATATATATATCATAATAAAAAATTCTCATTACTGTACTTTTTTTTGAGACAGGGTCTCATGTAACCCAGGCTGGTTCCAAACTGGTTATGTAACCTAGGCTGGCCTTGAACTCCTGATTCTCTTGCATCTTCCACATTACTGATACAGGCATTAGATATCACACCTGCCTCACTATTGTATTTTTAATTACTCCACATGGTGCTAGATATGATAAATCTGGTATGAATTTGCTAATGAATAAGTGGACGTGTGGACAGATGGGGATTGATTTTAGTGTCAGATCCACCTGAGTTTGAGTACCAGCGTCTCGATGTTCTGTCCTGGCTACCTTAACCATTCTAAGCTTCCATTTCTCATTAACAAACTGAAATACATAACTTAAAGAGTTGCTTAAAAGATTTGAAGGGTTAGCTAAGCCATCTCTATAGCATCAATCCTGAGATCTGCTATCAACAATGGCCCTTGTTAATTAGAAGTTATTAAGAAGGCAATGTCAAGTCAATGTAAGTTTTGCTATGCCTCACACAAATGATTTACCAATTGTACAATTGTAACGTGAATCAAGGAACTGAAAAGAAAAAGAAATTGTTTGTTTAGTTCACAGGAATAAAACAGTCTCTTTCTGTTTATTTTAGTTGGCAGTGAGAAATTTCACTTCATCAAATTTCATTTTTAGATATTACTGGGCGTTGGTGTTCAATAAATAGTTTGGGAGTCTAATACAATTTAAAAGTTTGTCCTTATTCACTTCATTTCTTAAAGTTCATATTTGAAAAAAAAAATAGTGATGGCTCTCTGGATAGAAACAAAGACAAACATCCTGAGAGGGAATAAAGCTAAGTTTATGAAAAATCCATATGAAATGTTGAGTTTGCCATCAGAATTAATCATTGGATCCTGCCAATAATGGCGCAGCTCTGTCTTGCCTGCTTTCATGGTTTGCCACAGTCTGTTCCAGGACTTTGCAAGTAACTATTAAGGAGTGGAATGTTTCCACATGAGTAATGCTGGTGCTAGACACCCCACCCGAACCACAAGGGGAGCTGAGCTGGGGCTGGCGTCCCAGATACATTTCTTTATTCCCAGCCTTAAACTAGACAATAAAGGAAAGGCTCTTGGATGGTAAACCTGGAGTCTCCCCAGCCTTGTCCCATCGGTTCCTGTCTGCTGGTGTGGCACGCTGCTCTCATCTCTCACCTCCGACAGCCTCACTTGTCTGCATACTTTTCCACAAACACAGTCAAGATCCACCATCCAAGGCAGTATCCCTGGCTGGCCCATTTAGGATAGACTCTGATGCAAAAATCAGGTGATTTTTATGTGCTTAATGGAAATGTGTACTGGCTGAGAGATTACATGTTTTATAAGCAGTAAGGGCACCCAGAGATTTTAGGAGATACTGCAGTCCACTTAACTGAAGTCTTCCACCTTATTGGTACAAACAGTGGCACGAAAAGGAGAAATAACACAGCCTACGATACAGCTATTCCGTAGCAACACCAGCACTAAAACATAGATCTGTTGACAACCAGGTGAGCATTCTTCACGATTCATGCTAGATGTGGTTTGTATGTACCACAATGAAATATTGCCCTCAGTACAGTTGTCTCCCAGACACCCAAGTCATTTATATACAATGCACAGTATTTAAATATTACTTGTGATTATCATCCCATGCATTTAACCACACCTAGATGACTTATGATATCTAATACAATACAAAAGCTATATTATTTGCCATTACATGATACTGTTTCAGAAAATCCTTATCTTTAAAAGTTTCTGTTTCCTTTTAAATTTTTTTCACCTTTTCTGTTTCTCCTTACCAGTTTTGATTGTCACCATCACTGCTGACCATATGTAGACCAAAGCCATGTGTATTAATTCGAGATTTGGAGATAAACAAGAGAAACCCTCACAGGATGTCTTAGGCAGAAAAGACTTGCCCTGGGAAGCTTTAGGGATTACAGGCTTATTGGGAGGTAGAAGCTCAGACTTCAAAACGTGTAAGAGAAATAGTTTGGAGAGTCCTGGACAAGCAGTTGGTTATTTTTCCATAGAAGCTGTCAAGCTGTAATGTAACATCCATTGAGTCAGACGCTACATACCCCTGTCCACTCGTGAAGCTGTCAGGACAAATTCTGAACCTTTGTTGACTGATCCTAAGTAACATACCCACGCCATCGTTACTGCTTGAAAAGAATAAAAGAAGTCACCATACTCAATGGTGGAGGCTAAGCTTTGAGTAGTACAATATAAGGAGGAATTCTCACATAGAAAGGAGTCAGACATTGAATGACCAACACAGTAACAGAAGGCAATGAGCAAAGACAAAGAATTCAAGGTCCATGAAAAAAACATCTGAGGCTGACATACTAGGGGAAATCTAAACTGACCACTGTCTTATTACTTACGTTTTGCTTATGAGTTCAGGCAAAGGTGAGAGGTATATATTGTCAATGTAATGAAATTCCCACTGCTATAAATGGATTTTCAAGATGCAAATGGAAAGTGGGAGGCTGATGAATTATCACCAACACAGATTCCTGACTGTGACCCTTGATGCTAAGAAACCAGCATCTGTTGTCTAAGCCCAAGGCTTTACTAATAAGTTAAGCTCCAGAGAGGGATACAATTCTCCAGCAGTCATGCCAATCAATGTCTCATATTTTCCAAGATGCGCTGGGAAATCTGCATGCATCTGTCTTCGGCTCCGAAGCACACAACAGCTGTGAGACAGCTGTTCAGCCTTGAGAAGATAGGGTTCATTGTCCCCTGGTATCCCCCACTCAAAATCTGGTCCTTCTGCTCAAACCATTACAGTTCTAGATACCAGAGACCCAAACAACAGGTTCTCCAAAGATTAACTACATTTGTTCAGAAGCATTAAAATGGGAATCTGTATGTCATAGTAAATTATGGACATATTCCAGAAGGACAAGATGATGGGAGACTTATAAAGGTGGAATGAGGTCTACAAAGGCGGATATAGAAGAATAACACATGGCTATTATAAGGTTAATAACAAGGGCAGTGTCCAGTTAACTGAATAGATGATTGGTGAGTAGATCTTGCAAAAAGGTTTTCTGTGTACAAGGCTATTGTGAGGGGGTATAATTGTAATCATACTGAAGTATTTAGTGCCCGGTCTTTATATTATTCATAAGCACAAGATCCCCTCTCTCATAGATTCCTAGGTTCATTTGCTTATTTATGATGATGACCTGAAACAAGTGACTCTATTTTGACTCTGACCGCTTTCACAGGGACAGGCTCCTGTGGGACGTATTACATGACTCGGTCACTGTCATCAGAAAGTCACAACTTCACTTAATAAGAGCCTCCATCACCTTTACCATGAAGTGTGTCAGTTTACTTTTTTTTTTAATGAGTTGATTTTTCTCTACGTATTATATAACGTTTTACTGAAAAATTATTTTTAAAATCTCAACTTTTTATGGAATAACTTCATAATTTTGTGTTTTTATGTTTAGTTTTCTTAATTCTTTTATTTTGAGATCCAATTTTTTTTATTTATTCACTTTATATCCTACTCACTACCCCTCCTCTCATTCACCCCACCCACAATTCTTCCCCCATCCTCCTCCCCTTTTCCTCTGAGGGGATGAAGGCCTCCTTGGGTATCCCCTGACATTAGCACATCAAGTCTTTGTGGGGCTAGGCACACCCTCTCCCACTGAGGCCAGACAAGTCAGCCCAGCTAGAAGAACATATCTCACGTACAGGCAACAGCCTTTAGGATAGACCCCACTCCAGTTGTTCAGGACCCACATGAAGACCAAGCTGCACATCTGCTACATATATACGGGGAGTGGAGGGTGGGGGGACAGGGCTAGGTCTAGCTTGTTATGCTCTTTGGTTGGTGGTTCAGTCTCTGCGAGTCCCAAGAGTCCAGGTTAGATGATTCTGTTGGTCTTTCTGTGAGATTTCTATTCCCTTTAGGGCCCACAATAATCCTTCTTTCTAACCTTACATAAGAGTCACCAAGCTCCATCCACTGTTTGGCTGGGTGTCTGCATCTATCTGTTATATATGTATAACAACAAAGTGTTATAAATAATAGTGTTAGGAATTGATGCTTGCCTGTGGGATGTGTCTCAAGTTAGGCTGGTTATTGGTTGGCTATTCTTTCAGTCTCTGTTCTATCCCTGTCCTTGCGTTTCTTGTAGACAGAATATATTTTGTGTCAAAAGTTTTGTGGGTCGGTTGGTGTCCTTATAGTTCCACTTGGGCTCCTGCCTGTCTATAAGAAGTGGCTTCTTCAGAGTCCATATCCTCAATGCTGTGAGTCACAGCTACAGTCACCCCCATTGCTTCTTGGGCACCTCCTCTATCTCAGGTCTCTGTCACATCCTTGAGATGCCATCCCCATTCCTATCAGTTGCAGATTTCCATTCATTCTCATGGCCATCTTGACATCTCAGAGCTGACTTACTTATTATCTGTTCATTCATTGCACTCAATTTACTCTTTGATGACAACCTTGGCCTGACATTTTTTGCCATAGTCCTTAACCATTTAGCAGACGCTGTACATAACCAACCACTTTATGGGTTTCCTTTGTCAATCATTTTTGCAGACACCTGCTCATCATCCCAGTGTCTTGTTGTCATCATCCTTGAATAGACTGATTTTGTGTTCAGCACAATGGCCTCCCACCTACTTGACATGCACACAACACGACATTCCACGCACTGAGCAATGCTCCTCACAATTGGTTGCAATTACAGAGATGGGCCTGGTACTTTTGTAAGTTTTACAGCTTTGTGAGTTCCACATCCTAGGCCATCAGGGATGAGGGCGGTCTTCAGCCCCTCTGTAAGGGTAGCATGAACATTCATTACATACCCAACAGCAATGCCTTCCTCAGCCGTAGCAGTGAGTTAGGATGAAGCCTAATTGTGCACACATCCAAGCCTCTGCCTTGGTATCACTCACTCCATGTTGGAGGGGTGCATGATTTTTCTTGATTCCAGAAAAAAATTGGTTAGTTTTCCAGAAATCAAAACTTGATTTGATTCCCTGCTTCAACAAAAAAATGTGCAGTTATGACGTGTTGGTTCTAGGGCACTATGTATGGATACACAACAGACCTCACATTAAGGGAAGGAGGAAATATGGAAACTGAGTGCAATCATGATGCTGTCTTTGAACTTTCTCTTAGTTGTCTTGTACTCATTTTTCCTTCTTGGCATGGACTGTCTGTGAATAATACCACACAGGCAATGGGGTCTTTGTTTATCTTTCTGGATAATTTTAAAAACATCATTTGAGGCTGTATAGTATCCTTAACTAATTTTGCCATGACTTTTGTATTCTAATGACATGGTCCAGCTAGAAGATATATTTTTTAAAAAATTAGAGATATTATTCGAACAGAAAAATGAACAAGGATAAGTACAAATTTGACAAGAACAGATAATGACTACTAATGTTACTTTAATTCTCCCTTTAATGAATGTGAATGGGGACAAGAAGACAAATGTGGACCTTTGGTTGTTTATTAAGAATTATAAAACTGATGTGGGGCTGGAGAGATGCCTCAGTGGTTAAGAACACTTACTGCTGTTCCAGAGGACCTGAATTCAGTTGCCAGCACCCACATCAGATGACTCAAGTATGTAACTCCAGGTCCAAGTAATCCCATGTTTCTGGTCTTAGGGGAGCATCTGTACTCACATAAACACATCAACATACATATGTATATGTATATGTATATGTATATGTATATGTGTATGTGTATGTGTATGTGTATGTGTATGTGTATGTGTATGTGTATGTGTATGTGTATGTGTATGTGTATGTGTATGTGTATGTGTATGTGTATGTGTATGTGTATGTGTATGTGTATATGTATATGTATATGTATATGTATATGTATATGTATATGTATATGTATATGTATATGTATATGTATATGATGTATATGTACATGATGTATATGTATATGTATATGCATACGTATATGTATACGTATACATATATGTATATGATGTATATGTATATGATATATATGTATATGTATATGTATATGTATATGTATATATATATATGATTAATAATAAAAACAAATAATGTCTTTTAACATTGAAAACTTTCAGAAATTTTTCTAAATTTCTAGGAATATGCTTAATCTTAAATTTTAAACTTTTCAATTTTATATCTACTAACATGTTTCCTCTGAAACTGTCAAGCCACGGTGGTACAAACTAACACTCTATAAAACAGCCAGCCTTTACAGCATGTGAAACAGTCAGTACAACAGGTGCCATAGGAATGGTTGGAGACCAGAGTCATTGAAATTTTGGTCAAGATGAACTAAAGAATCACCAAAAACAACAGTGATGACTTGTTGCCAGTGGGACTCAGAGTCACTAAGGACGAATGCATGTAAGACAGTCAGCAGAAGAGAAAGGCAACCCTGAGCTTGTAAATTTTAGGAGTTTTAGATATGGAACTTTGTTTTTCAGGGAATAGTTTGCATGGGAACAGATTATGCAGAGGGATATTCTTCCTCCTTCCTGTCACGTGTCTGCCTGGATACGTGCAAGGCATCTCTTCACTGTTCATCCTTTCCAGCACATGTCCTGTAATTATTATTAGAATCCATTCTCCAGAAAGATAAACTCTTTAACAAATAGACTCTAAATGTGTTTTCTAGGTATTTTTTTTTTGCCAAGGAAATATTTGTTATTAAATGATCCTTTTTATAATGAGGGTTAGTTTCTCAGAGCCCATGAGACCTGGCTTTGCAGCAGTGAAGAAGGCTAAAGGCCAGGAGCTTGCACAAAAAAAAAAGGTAGCCAACTTGAGCTGGGGGTGTGGTTCATAAGGAAAAAGGGGCCCTCCCTAGCATGCACAAGATCTGGACACAGCACCAGAAAAAAGCAAAGGTAGCCAACCTTATTCAGAGATAACAGGATCCAGGTGGTACTTCAAACCCCTAGAACTAGTACCTCCTCAAGGGACAGAATAAGCACTTCTTTTCCACTGTAATATCTCAATGTCAGTGAGTCCTCCAGAAAAGAGCCATTTGGACAAAGCACTTGGGCTCAGTGGAAAAAAAAAATCTTGCTTCAGCTCTTTGACTTCCTGAGCTCTAGACCTGGACAATCTTGGAAGGGAAGATGGAAAGGACATGTGTCGCCCTGGCAATGGATGAGTGCTCAGTCTGGTCAAGAGCATATGTGCAAGTTTGCAGACCCTGCTGAAGCCTGAAGACAGGACCCATGAGTCCACTGGGTATCACAACAGGACTTGCTTTCTGATCCTTTTTTCCCTCTCTGGATGCCAACCAGGGCTACTTATCATTTGAAGTGTGATCCTCACCTGTGACTTTTGCTCATCTTCTCTGATGGTCTCTAAAATTCACATGCTCTTTTCAAACTTGGGTTTTGTCAGCATTATCTCAAAGCTGTTGATTTTCAGTGTGGATGGAAAGTCAGAAAGGGAAAGGGGTTTGAAGAAAGCTACATGGGGAAGAGAAGCTGAAAAGATGAGGAACAAGCCAGAGCTACTTATCGACTTTCCATGAGTTCCTGCTAAGATTAACGTATTTAGCCACACCTTGATTCCATGGTGCACAGAGCTGCCACTCAGTACATTGGAAGACAAAATGATCCCAGAGAAATGTCCTTTTCATCAGAATATGATAGCCTCAAGTCCAGACAGAGAAGCCTGAGTAAGACAAATGATGGGCTGTCTAGTGAGGTTTGGCTGACACTTGCATACTGGAGCAGCAAAGGGATAGAAACATTAACCAGCAAGCTCTCTCTATGTTTCCCTGCTTTTTTTAGGAGGTAGCTTAAAGCTAAGGCAATGTACTAAGCTGTAGAACACAGACTTCAAGGAAGTGCAATGCAGTCAACTGTTCAATGCCAATAGTCATTGTTGGGAGAAAAATAATCTCAAGCATATGCAGGGTTTTAGCCTGTTCTTTTTGGGTTGAAATATAGGTATATCTCACTCTTTTTTTCATGTGCAGGCACTATACTTTGTTATGTCTACAGTAGTGATATATTATATTGCGAGTATAGACACATGAATTAATAAGCCCACTTAGATTTGGTTTGTGAGAATTTTATTGAGTATTTTTGCATCAATATTCATAAGGAAGATTGGTTTGAAGTTCTCTTTCATTGTTGGGCCTTTGTGTGGTTTTGGTATGAACATAACTATGGTTTCATAAAATGAGTTGGGTAGTGTTCCTTCTCTTTCTATTTTGTGGAGTAGTTTATAGAGAATTGGTATTAGGTCTTCTTGGAAGGTCTGATAGAGTTCTGCACTAAAATCATCTGAATTTCAAGAATGCTGTTCTTCTGAGCATTGTTGCAATAGATACTGCAGACAAAATTACCCATGGCCTGAGGTCAGTATATTTTGGTCAAGCTTCAAAAATGGCATATATATATATATATACCTTGTTCATGCTAGTCCTCTTAGTCCTGGGAATACTTTTATTCCTGCCCATTGTGTTAAAGCTTTTCTTCAACAACATCAACATGTTGGTAGCCAAGTAGATGGCTTGAACCTAAAAATGGACCCCCAGACAGAGTTATTAAATTAACAGGCTGGCAAGCCAAGGACAGGTAAGATTCTGTACAGAGTCTAACCAACCTAAGACAGAAATGCATTGCTTTTGATAATGCATATCCCGTGATGGGTAAGGAAGGCATTCTTGTCAGAATGACCTAAGGCAGGCTCAGTCTTGTTAAAGAAATAAAAAACAAGGAGAGGTGGAGAGCCTTTGGGCTTGCTTGGCAAGAATCTGACATAGTCCAATGACAAGGAAATGGGCTGTTTGGCAGGAATATGACATTGGCCAAGGGCAAGAAAGTAGGCTTCAGGCAGGAATCTGACATTAGGCTAGAACAAAGAAGTAATTTCAGGTAGGAATCTAAATCTTAGGCTAGAACAAAGAAGTAATCTCAGGCAGGAATCTAAATATTAGTCTAGAATAAAGAAGTAATTTCAGGCAGAAAACTAAATTTTAGGCTAGAATAAGGAAGTAGGCTTCAGACATAAAAATGACCTTGGGCTAGGATAGGGATACTTTGGTCATCCTGATAAGCCCTAGAAACAGTGATCACAGGAATGTTCACATAACTGGATTTAATGCCTTGCTTTTTCTTTGACTATTTCTGTTTATTGTTTTGTTTGTTCCTTGACTATTTGCATCTATTGTATTGCTAGACCCTCAACCTAGAACTGACCTTAATACATGCATGTAATCAAAATGGTATAAAAGCATAAAGGAGGAAAAGAGGAATGGGGGTTCTAGGGAGGGGAAATGGGAAAAGAGGATGACATCTGTATTGTAAGTAAATAAAATATCCAATAAAAAAAATAAGTCCACTTAGGCCTGGAACTCATTCTGTGTATTTTGTTCACCTAGAAGTTAACACTTTGTAACTACTAAAGTGATATTATTACTAAAGTGATTATTACTTTCACTGGATAAACTTTGAATGACTGAAATTTTTATGAATGGTTGTATCCTCAGGAAGACAGTCACAAAGATATCCAGTGCTGTCTTTCTGGAGTCTGCACATGGGAATCAAAATGTTAAGACTTTGAACTGAGTGACTACAACAAATCTCTCTCCTCCAGTATCCATAGTGAACAGGAAACACAAGGCTTTGGCTATATGAATAAAGTTGGAACAAAGTTTTTGATTGGATGCAGGAAACCCGAGGGAAATCTGAAGATGCTGTCAGTCTTTCTTATAAGGACTCCGTTCACCCTGGATTAGGTCCACACTATTCACTACCTCATGCCTTAGTCTGTTTGGAAGAGTGTAAGAAATGCCAGAGGGTAGGGTGGCCTTATTTCAAGTGTCAGGGCCACTTTTCTAGTTCACAGACAATGCATGTTTAGGGGGTCATGTCTCATGAGAACTCCACTATCAAGATATAATACTCTCCCAAGGGAACTAAACCCTGCTATTATCACTTTAGTAGTTACAACCTCGAAAGCTATGGGGACACACAAGCATTCAATCCCCAGTTCCTCTGTAAGGTATCAGTCAAGATACAGTCACTTTTAAGTCATGGAGTTAGGACTTCAACATGTGTATACTGAAGGAACACACAAGTGTGGCTCAAATGTTATAGCCTACAAAAAGCCCAGGACATTTCTAAACTCCTAGCAGCTCCAGTTCCAACATGTTCCATGTTCACTATAACTACCACAGCCTCTGAGTTGTGAGTCCTCCATCTCTCTAGAACAAGACAGACTCAGGATTCTAACATGATAATAAATAACCACAGTTCTAAAGTCATGATCTGTGAATAGGCCACGAACCCTCATGCTAGCTTTCCTACAAGGACCTCTTGTGTAAATATTTCCTCATTTCAGATGACTTCACTCTTTGGCTTTCGAGATTAGCCCACATGTATTGGGGCCTTTGTGACCCCTCAAATTACCACAGAGTCTGGTCCTCCCTCTTTTGCACTGTGTCTAGTTTTCAAGTAGCTAACTTCCTGTGAGAGCAAAGAACAATTGTACTGATAAGCAAGGGACTGGGGTAGTGTGTTTGTCTCTCTCTCTCTCTCTCTCTCTCTCTCTCTCTGTCTCTCTCTCTCTCTGTGTGTGTGTGTGTGTGTGTGTGTGTTTGTCTCTCTGTGTGTGTGTGTGTGTACAAGCATGCCACAGCACAGGTATGGAAGTCAAAGGGCAACTTGTGAAACACAGTTCTCTTCTTTCACTATATGGTTTCTGGGGATTCATCTCAGATCATTGGATTTGATGGTAAAAAACCACTGAAGCATCTCTCCAGCCCAGAAGTTTTAAATCAGTAAAAGGTAGTTTATGTGGAATTTTGACCATTAAGGTTCTCAATCATGTGTATACTCCGCATTATGGAGCCCGAGGTCTGATCTAAATTTTAATCTCATGTAAAAATCACTGTCACAATAATATCTTACCTGCATCTGACAAAGCGAGTAAGACCATCTCCTAGCCAAGTAAAATCATGACATAAACTTTCACTCATGCTCCCAGCAGAACACAGGAGCCAGTGGCTAAATGTGAGCCAAAGAACAACAGCCAAGGAATTTTCCAAAGTTATGTGTTATCTAGATCAAGAAATGTTGGAACATGGTCACAAGAATGATGGATAGTGAATAATATTTTGGGGACCTGTGAGACAGACTCCAGGAAAAAAGGCAGAGGGCCTTTTGCCTCAAGTGCATTTTGTCCCCTGGATTGTTCTTGGATGTGATTTCATGACTCCTGTGACAAATGTTTACATTCAATCCATAAGATACGCTTATTCTTGTTGGATGTCAGATCATAGCTATAGAACGTAGTCTTGTCAATGTGCCTGAATCTGCATATAACCTTCTGCCTTGCTTTTGAGACTTCCCAGATATAATCTGGAAGGCGTGCCAGGCAATCATGTTTAAATTCATCTGCCTGAAAAAGTTCTGGGAAAGGGCTGTTCTGTTGATATTTATTGTGTGCTTACTGACAACATTCATTTAGGTTTCTGTCATGTTTTCTGAAATCAACATTCTCTGGATCATTGCTTTCTTTGTACATCCACATATAAAAGTACACTAAAACTGATGTACGGTTGGCTACAGCATGAGACTGTAGTCTGCCCAATTCTTTCAGGTCCTCCAATCCCGGGTCTCACAGACACAGGTCTACATAGGTCAGCAAACATCGACAGATAAACATCAAGGTTTTTGAGAACGCTATTTTATAGCCAAGTCTGATAAGAAGCTGGAAATGAGCAGTTGACTAATGGACAGTTTTCCTTGGTTCATTTGATTAAAAAGCCATTTCTCTCCCCCAGATCTCATTATGACTGCACTCTAGGAGGTGACGCTTCAGTGTCACCAACACATACATAAGTCTAAGTATATTTACATATGGACAACTGCATCCCTCTACATGTTCAAGCCAGTTGAGGTGGTGTACCTGCTCCATCTATTCAATCTCACTGAGTTGTTTATATTGCTGTGGGTTTTGTCTTTCTGATGGGGAATTATGGCAATAATGGCAACCCAGTGCCTCTCAATGTAGAAAAGTGTCAGTGTGTCCAACACACAGCGGAAGCATCAGCTTTCTTGCGCTGCCCACCTCTAAGGAGCCAGTGCATAGCCCGATGACATGCTAACGAAAGAAAGGTGAAAACCAGCATAGAATGAAGAAGGCTAAGGATAAACTAAGTCTCCAAAAGGCTGGCTCTCCACAGCATAAAATGATAATGAACAAGTAACCCAAGAAGAAGGGGGAATTTTGTTTGGTGGGTGTGATAGTTTGTCTTGGTTTAGAAGTTGGCTGGGTCTGGAGTCAGCTAACAGACAAGCTCGGGGCACACATGTGAGATGGTGGTGATGATGATGACGATGATGATGATGGCGATGACGATGATGTTAACTGAAGTGGGAAGACATATTATAAATGTAGACAGTGTCTCCTGGCAGAGATACTCCTACCTTCAGGGGTGGGATCATCAGGAAAGCACCTCTACCCAGAGCCATCTTGGCAGCCCAAGTCTCAGGTATTTTTGAGTACTGAATTGTCTTCCAACTGTGGCTAACATCGCTCATGGCCAGAAGGAGCCAAATTTTTGACCTTCCAACCTGAACTGAAAACTAGTGGCTCTCCAAGAATCCTACAGACCAGTGGATCTCAACCTTCCTAACGCTGTGACCCTTAAATCCAGCCTCTCATGTTGTGGTAACCCCCGACCATAAAATTATTTTGTTACTCTTTTCGTAACCGTAATTTTGCAACCGTTAGGAATCATAATGTAAATATCTGAGATTTTCAATGATCTTGGGAGAACCCTGTAAAAGGGTCATTCAATAACCAAAGGGGTCTCAACTCATTGCCTCACTGCTCCAACCATCAGCACCATATTGGGGCAGCTAAGGCATCCAAATTCATGTTCTGAGAAGCTGCAGGCTTTTATCCTTTTCAATGTGGAGACAGCTATTCCTGAACTCCAAAACTGTATCCTGTCAGCCCATCTAATACATACCATTTTTATACACTAAGTATGTATGCATGTATGTATATATATGTGAATACATATGTATGCATGTATATGTGTATATATGTGTGTATACATATACATATATGTAGGTATGGTGTATGTATGTCTATATGTATATATGTATACATGCATTTATGAATCTGTGTATACATGTGTGTATGTGTATATGTATGTGTTCACATAGCAGATCAATTCTGTTCCTCTACGAAACCCTCACTGATACAATAAGGATATGATAGTTATCTGCAGACTGATTTTCTTAGAGTCTTTCTAACATTTGAAAGTGGCAACTACTGCCCTAAAATATGTAGACTGAGGGTTGGTTGAATGTTTGGCTTACATGAAAATTAAAGGCTAGTCAGCCTCATAACGGGTCCAAATATGTAGGATAATGAAGTCTTTTTCTGTGTGTGGCTTCTCTCCTGTTGAGTTCTTATGAAAAGGGACCCTGCTTTGTGGTCTCTCAGAGCCCAGCTCAGTGACTTCTTCCACAGACCACTGCCCTTTGACTATTCCCAACAACAAACCCACAGGATCAGAAAAAGAAGATTATATATAACTCTAGTAAGTTAAGACACTCCTGGTAACCTAGGCCCCTTTGTTCCAGCATTTTCTATCATGGAAGGCAGCCATTACAGTCTGAAAAGGATGCCTTCATACAAATGGGCTTTCTGGACTCTAACCATCATCATGAAGTCAGTCCCTAAATGCAAATCCCAGATGCTGCCTCTAACCTGACCGCAGGCCACATAGCAGTCCTTGAGCTAGTAGCACAGCCAAGCCGCTCTCCGTAGTTCATCTGGGAATCCCACTCTGCTGGAATGAGAGAAACAGCTGCAAGACTCATTCCATCCCCTGGAGTAAAGAGGAGGAAAATGCACATTCTGGCTTACTTGTTAAAAAATGAGAGCCTTTTTATTACGTGGGGGGCCTTTGCTTCTGAAGAGCAATGTCAGTGGAGTTACTCAGCCGCTGGGGTCTCAGCATTCAAACACTCAGGTTCGGAGATGGGGTTGTGTATGCCAGGTCTCACCTTGGTGGGTAGAGAGCATACTGAGTAGTTGGCTCCTCTGAGATCCTTAACCACAAGGAAGTAAGAGAAAGAGGATGGTCGGCAACTTCTAGACTGAACATACTGTACAGCTTTGGAACAGAGAGGAAGATTAACGTAAAACACCGTTAGTTCAACAGGAATAAAAAACAACAATAAAAAAAAATTTATTCCGAGTCACATATAAGCAACCATACCCCAGGATGAGGAATTCAGGTCACCCTGACTGACATGTTTTAAAGTGGAAGTAGTCACATGAACTGTTTTATTATCACAGGGGGAAAAAAATGAAAGTCATAAGCCAAAATATATTATCTAATTTAAAAAATGTGTGTTCGTTTATTGATATTTGTGATATTTGCTGTGTGCTTGAAAGGCTCAAAAAGAGGTCTGTAAAGAGATGCACACAGGTCCCCTCATTCCAGGAACTTTTTGATTTGAAAAGAGCTGTGATTTAGGATTGGAAAGGGTTTTGCTCACCGGTCACAGCAGGAATTGTTCCAAGGCCACTATGATACCAGGTGCGAGTGGATGGGACATTGGGACAGGCAAAGCAGCTGTGATGTCAGGAAGAACTCAGAAAAAGCTGAAGGGATTCGAGCAGGGGCACATGGGCAGATGCTGGCTGTGTTTGCTGCAGCACCATTAGCCTAGATTTGCTTTTAGCTAATAAAGAACAGGAAATCAGAAGTACGCTTCTTGCTGGGAGTCACAGAGTGGCAGAGCTGATTCACCCCTCATCGGCTCTGCATTCTTTTGCCCACTTGGTAGAAATCAAGAAGCTAAAGGCGGCTCTTTTAGGATTGAAACCTGAGCAAAAGAGTATAGTACTTAGCATGAGATTTTCAAACAGACCTGTGGGCAATGTTTAATGGCTTAGCTGCTGTCTGCACAGGACACTGAAAGTTGCTTCTCCGTGGGTCAGGATTTCTCCACAGCTTTCTTCTGATCTTTGCCCTCAGTGATCTGCTGCTGCATGCTGGTTAATTTGTATTAGAGTGGTAGAAACAGATGTGCTCACAACTGCAGTCCTAGGAAAAGTTGTGTAATGGTCAGGTTCCCAACAATCTCCATATCGGAAGTTTGGAGATCTTCCATGTAGGAAGGCTTCTTTACATGGAAATAGGTGGTCAGAATTAAAGAGGCTTCCTTTAAGGGGAGCAGGGAGAAGGGTTGGAAATCAGACATTTCTTGTTATGTCTCGGTCGTTGCCCACCACCCGAGATCAGGCTACGTGCCCGCGAGTTCCCATTTGGACTTCTGCCATCAGAAATTACAGCAATGGCCTCAAAATGGAGGGCTACTTCATCTTGGTATTGTCACCCAGTATATGCAAGATACTGGCAGCATTATCATCATGCAATGCGTTGGATGGGAAGCCACCAGAATGCCTACAGAAAGTTGAGGGATTCCTATTTCACTTCCCATGGTTCTTCCCTCTTGGAGTTCTTCCCTGGAACTCTTTTGCTTGTGAGGCTTGGCATTCTTGGAACTCTCAAGGCCAGCACATGGCACGGCAGGAGGCTCCCTACAGTGTTTCCCATCTCAAAAGCCCTGGGCAGCCTCTGCTTAACAGCAATAGAACCCAGGCATCCACAAAAGAAAACGAAGCACTGTAGAAAGAAGAGGAAGAGCTGGAGTCGAATTCAGATGATGAAGTGGAGTGCGACCTGAGCAATATGGAAATCACCGAGGAGCTCCACCAGTACTTCACACAGACTGAGAAGCACAGAGAAAAGAGATGACACAGCAGCAGCTGGTCACAGAGCGCCTAAATGACTATGTGAATGCAGACCATGGCCTGTACTTCAGCCACCACAGGTCAGTGGAGCCCTCATCTGAGAAGCCCTGGGAGCGGCGCCAAGCACTGTACAGGAACAGTGCTCTCAAGATCCTGGCCATGGAGGCTGCTATGCAGCTGAGCTTTGACAAGCACTGTGACAGAAAGCAACCGAAGTACTGGCTTGTCATTCCCCTGAAGTTCTGAGTCCTGGGCACCGGGACCCTCGGCAATGCCTCACAGTTCTTAGCCTTTCCCTCTTTATTTCTCCTGGACATTTTTTTCAGAGAAAAAGGCCTGTATACTGATATGGGGGTCTCAATGTGAACAGCCTGATCAAAGGAATCTGTTGCCTCTTCCAGCTTTCCTGAGGCCTAGGGAAGCACCTGCCACTGTGGAGAGCTGTTGGGGGCTGTTTGGCAGGAATCTGACATTGGCCAAAAGCAAGGAAATGGTCTTCAGTCAGGAATCTGACATTGGGCAATGACAAGGAAGTAATTTCAGTCAGGAGTCTAAGTCTTAGGCTAGAACAAAGAAGTAGACCTCAGGCATTGAATATGACTGTGTGCTAGGACAGGGAAGTAGGCTCAGCTATTTTGGTCATCCTGACAAGCCCTTAGAAACAGAGATCACGGGAGTGATCCTGAGACTTTGCTTATTGTCTTGCTTGTTCCTTCACTATCTGCATTTATTGTATTGCTAGTTCCTCAACCTAGAACTGACCTAAATACTTGCATGTATTTAAAATGGTATAAAAGCAGATGGAGAAAAAATAAACCCGCCTTCAGTCTCAGAACTGGCTGGGGTCATGCTACAATGTTGTCTAATTGTCTGTTTTCTTTTTAATCCACACTCCTGTGCTGGACAACCTGTTGACTGACTGGGCTGGCCTGGTCATGCCACTAAGAAAACAACCAGCAGAATCAATCACTCACTCAATCACTCACTCAATCAATCAGGGTTTATAGGAGCTCACAGGAACTGAAGCAGCAACCAGGGAGCCCACATGGCTCTGGGCTAGGTCCTCTGCATGTGTATTACTGTTGTGTAGTTTGGTGTTCTTGTGGGACTACTAACAGTGGGCGTGTCCCTGACTCTTTTACCTGCACTCAAGACCCTTTTCCTCCTACTGTGTTGCCTCGTCTAGCCTTGATATGAGGGTTTGTGCCTTGTCTTATTGTAACATGTTATGCTGTGTTCCGTTGATATCCCTGGGAGGCCTGGTAGTTTCTAAAGGGAAAGGGAGGAGGAATGGATCTAGGGCAGAAGTGAGGTTCCAGGGGAGGAAAGAGGGAGAGAAGGGAGGGGAAACTGTGACAGGATGTTATATATGAGAGAAGAATTAAAAAAAAAAAAAAGAATGTCCTCAGGAAGAGAGTGGAGGAAGACTGAGAGGCTTTCAGGAGACCTGAGGTGGCTCTGTTGGACTCTAAAGATCCAAAACTAGGAGATTTGCTCCCCCAGAAATACTCACGGACAGGATTCGCTGCAATAACATGAGATTTATTGCTGATAAGATGATAAAATGACAACCAGTATACTGGAATTCTCCTGGATGCAGGCTAAAAGAACCCTGAATTAAAGTTAAGGACAGCTTATATACCATTTTTACAGAATTCATGAGGGCAGTTATACAATTACTTCTTAAACAATAACCATAAAATCCAAACTCCAACAGCCATTCCTAGGCCTGGATTCCAAGTAACTCAAATTTGCACCTTATCTTTTTACAACAAAGAAGGTCAGCTTAAGTAGCTTCTGTTTGCCCAGGTTTACTGTGCAAAAAAAGGCTCATAAAATCCTGTCTTGGGTCTTTCTTCCTGGAGTGTTTGTTTGAGTCTTTGGAATGTCCTCTCCCCGGGATGTGCCTCGGGGGGCAGCTAATATTTGACTCAAATTTAAGGATCTTTTAATTTTTCAGTTCAAGCTGAGACCTGAAATTGCATTCTTACAGCTCCAACCATGTC
Organism: Rhabdomys pumilio; assembly: GCA_030674055.1. Classification (NCBI taxonomy): domain Eukaryota; kingdom Metazoa; phylum Chordata; class Mammalia; order Rodentia; family Muridae; genus Rhabdomys; species Rhabdomys pumilio. The sequence goes on along the minus strand of JANHMN010000014.1, from coordinate 47,539,427 downwards.
TGCTAGGTTCATCCCTCTGCTCATATGATCGTCAAAGAGCAAATTCAGCTGGTGGAGTTTGGGAGTTTTGCTTTATAATGTTTGTGAAAGGTTTTGCAAATCTGTTACTTCTTCAGCAAAGTCATTGCAGCACATTTAAAAGAAAAACAGCACACCAATGCATTTTCTAAAGTAGCAGATGCATTTAACAGAATTAAAATCTGACATAGACCTATGGGATTTATTGAGTAACCAAAAAAAAAGAAACTAAGCCTGAAGGATTAAACTCAGGATTAGCAAAACTTCTAACTGTCACACCCAGAAATATATTTCTTAACTCTTTCCCAGATACAGAGCTCTGAAACCTACAAAGAGAGAAAGAAAGGTAGAAAGAGAGAAAGAGAGAAAGAAAGGAAGAAAGAAAGAAAGAAAAAGAAAGAAAGAAAGAAAGGAAGGAAGAAAGAAAGAGAGAAAGAAAGACAGTCATTGTAAGGGTTCAAAAATCATTGAAGAAAGACCCAAACTCAGATAGTATGCAAAAACAAAGAGCCTTTATTCTGCAGAAATATCTAGCATGCAAAGGTTTCTATTGTTTCCAAATGTCAACCCCTAACAGAGACATTCAAATTTCTTTTATAACAGGACTGCTTAATTGCTTCTGAGAGAGATAACAGCAGACTTCTAAAACTTAGGGCACATTCTAAGGGGTTACAGATACCATTAACCGAAGGTCATAAAGACAGTATACAACACAGGACCAAACAGGAGATAAGATATTGACTGAGTTTGTCTAGCCAAGACTTTAAGGATGGCTTAGTTATAGTCTTAAACATTCCATGACCCTGCAAGTCAAAGACAAATGGTGAACATTAAGCCAGATGATTGCTCTTGTGTATGTTCACATAGGCATTCTCTGTTATAACCTCATATTCAATTTCTGAATTCAATGACTGAATTTATGTGCAGACTCACAGTGAGCTTTTTTTCCACGCGAACACTTGCACTGAATGTACAAGTACTGAGAATGAAGGGTAGAATTAAATTCCACTTCCCTGCTCTCCCTGAAGTTTCAATTTAGAGAAGCACAATTCCCCTCTGGAAGCTTTACCTAGCCTCCTGCTGTATCACTTTGAGATGCTAAAGGGAGGCTGCAGAAGCCAGCCTTAAAGCAACTCAGTCAGGCAGATCAGCTGCAGAACTGCAAAAGCACCTTTTGCCCAGGATAGATAGCAAATGCTCCAAGACCTAGTTTCTGAGTGGGATATGAAAAATGGGCTCCTCAGCATAAGACAGTCCAATACTAAGAACATGCGGCCAGCAACAAGCAGTAAATCATGGTCAAACTCTTTCCTTGAAGCCTCTCAGCTTACTTTACTTGGTTCGATCTTAAGATTTCTGTGCACACAACACAGCATATGAGGAGTCTATGGACCATAAAGTTTGTTGGTGCAGTTAAGACTAAGCAACGTACAGTATTATTCCTACTGAATTTTTCTTTCCTTTTATTTATAACAGAGATATGATTAAAACATTCATTGCACTTCCTCGTTACACACTTGGGGACACAACAGGAGCATTTATGTATTTGATAATTTAGCATCTGCTTTTGTGTACATATTACTGATATCCACACCCATCATCAATATTTTTAAGTAGTGAAATATTTACATAAAGATCTCCAAAGAAGTTAACTGGAAATTTCATTAAATATTGGTTTTAATTTGGAATGACTGCCATAAGGAAAAAAATAGCACAATATAATACTTTTCTTTTTTTTACATTTTTATTAAAATATAATTACATCACTTCCCCCCTCACTCTCCTCCCTCCAGCCCCTCCCATGTCTCCTCCTACAACATCTCCCATGTTTCCCTTTGCTCTCAAGAGACAGACTGTATACATTGCTTTCTGCAGTGATCTTCAAGCTATAAACCTGAACAGCCAAAATAAATCCGAATCAACACAAAGCCAGCATTCTTTACAATTTGGGAGATGTGTTAGCAAAATCATGGGTTTTATCTTAGGTAGGGTTACTATTTGTGTGATGAAACATATTGGCCAAAAGCAAGTTGGAGAGGAAAGGGTTTGTTTGGCTTACATTTTTGTGTTGTAGTCCATGATTGATATAAGTCAGAACAGAAACTCAAACGGTATAAAACTGGAGGCATGACCTGATGCAGAAGCCATGGAAGGGTGCTGTTTACTGGCTTGCTCAGCCTGCTGTCTTATAGAACCACTGACCCAGGGATGGCATCAACCTCGATGGGCTGGGGGCTGGGCCCTCCCCAACCAATCACTCACGAAGAAAAATCCCAATCTTATGGAGGCATTTTCTTAATTGTTATTCCCTCCTCTCAGATGACTTTAGCTTGTATCAAGTTGACATAAGACTATCCAGCACATGTACTACATACCTGACCTGCTCTTTTTTTTTAAAAAAAAAAAAAGGTATTATATTAATTTGAGAGAACAGTCTTGGACATTGGCTAAGACGTGACATATTGAAGCATCAAGTCACCTAGAAAAATGGCCCAGGGAATAAAGTGAATCAGCGTTGCTGATGGCAGAGAAGAAATAAACTGTTCAGGGTGGTGTATAGCTCATTTGGTAGCATGCTTGCTCAGTACACAGCAAGCCTTGGGTTTGATGCCCAGCACAGACTAAAGCTGTAATAACCCAGAACCTAGGAATGGTAGTATTTACCTGTAATCCTAGCACTCAGGATTATTCACTCAGGAGGTGAAGGCAGGCAGATCAGCAGCTTAACGTCACTTTAGCCTAGCCTAGGGTGGGGAAGAAAGAAAGAGAGAGAGAGAGAGAGAGAGAGAGAGAGAGAGAGAGAGGGAGGGAGAGAGAGAGAGAGAGAGAGAGAGACTTTGCACTGAGTTGAACAACTGCTTGTTTGTTTATTTGTTTGTTTAATGAAAAAATGTTTCATTGTGTGTGCTCAGAACCTAATAAAAGGATTATAAAGTATACATTGGAGATACAAAATGGTTGCTAAGTGGCTAGAGATTTAGGTGTGAAATTTTCAAAAATTAATCCTTAGAGTAAATGCCACCATGGTTCTGGCAGCAAATACAAAGGCATAGGACACTGGGTAGATATTTGCAGGCTTAGAGGCCACTAAGGATGGCCCTTCCATCATAAGCAATAGCTTGTTAAAACCAGTGCTGAATGGTGCTGGTTGCTGGTCCACAGTATGGGATCTGAGTCATTTATTTCTCCCTAGATAGAAACAGAATGCTCTGAGCTGCCGGAATAGAACCAACAACTGTCTAATTGTGAGATTGTGATCTAGCTGGAGAGATTCTGAAAATAACAAGAACACTTATCCAAGAGTTACTCCAAATCACCCTGCTTTCAGGAGAAGAAGCTCCCGACCCAGGGAAAGCTGTCTGCTCCCGGCCCAGAAAAAGCTGTCTGTTCCTGGCTCTTACTTCCAATTTTCTTTCACATCTTTGAAAGTATTTGCATATTGGGCCTCCTAAAACAAGACTCATGTGCTTCCTGTGTACAGTAAAATAGTGTTCTCCTCCTAGATGACTTTTTGGTCCCAGCTACAGTGGTGACATCCACTCTGCTGCAGCGTGTACTCAGCAGAGATTCTGTCATAAACAGACATCTCCATCACAGCACACAAGAGAGCTGGGGGAAAAAAATCTGCTCACTAGATGAATTTCCACGGATTGGGATAGGAAGGGGAAATTTTTTTACCCGAGAAATGGTTTTGTATTTGAGTGTAGCTTGTGTTGGGCAACAGCACCCTCTGCTGGACTTCTTAGAAACAACAGTGGTTTCACAAGTGAACTCCCAGGTAGAGTACAGAAATACTAGGGAAGCCTGAGGCCTGTTTCAGAGAGCCTTTGACTGCCACCTGCTACAGCTCCCTTGTCAGTCAGAGCCTGTCTTCCCAAAGCTGACATTCTTAGGCTGCTTGGAATATGCTGGTTCCCTCCATCCCTCAGCCAGGGTGACTTCCCTACTCTCTGCCTCCTCTCCCAACACACACATTTCTTCCCTTTTCCTCCTTGCCCTTCAGTTCCTCAAAACTGTAGCTTAGACCTTTAGATCTGGGAGGACAACGAAGAAAGTGATCTGTGCCAAGGAACTAATGGATACACATAAGACAATACAGCCTTTCTCCAATCTTAGGATCACTTCAAGAACATTTATTAATGACATCTTCTTAAGATAGTGACGAAGCACTGGTTGTCTGGCTAGAGGGTCTAGATAAGAAAGGGAGTTTGTGGGGCTCAGTATTTAAGAGCCCTTGTTGCTCTTGCAGAGGACCTGGGCTCAGTTCCCAGACCCACATCAGACAGTTCATAACTACCTGTAACCCCCATTACAGGAGATCTGATATCCTCTCCTGGCCTCTGTGGGTAACTGTAAGATGAGGTACACACACAGACTCCCATGTACACATAAAATTAATCAATATTTTTTAGAGGAGAATTGGGTACTGTGGAGTGGGTGGAGGAGAGAGACATCTCAGACCAAGGGAGGGAACGCTTCTATGTTGTCTCCTTCAATTAAGAGTAGCAACCATCATTTTACTGTGATACACCATGAATGTTTTTAGGGGGAAAATGTATATTAAGAGTCAGAAAGTTGTCTTTGGCCAAACTTCCATGGTTCCATTCTTGATGCGTTCGATGAGTACTTAGAGATATTATCATGACTCCAGGTTTGCCTTCAGGGACTGAACAAAGGCTGGCCTCAACCCTTTACTGAGCAAATGCCTTCTGCAATTCCTGACTTGGCTAACGTTAGATTAAATAATGAAATCTTTTCCTTAAATTACATAGATTTAAAAGATTTAAAAGATTGAATTCTTCTTTGTACATTTCCCTTTTGATTTGAATTTTCTCCCAACTGGCATTGCTAGACTAACCTTTGACCTTCAACAGAGGATACCTTGCAGATGTTCCCTTACTGAGACGTGTGGGTGTTTAAATAGATACATACGCCACATCCTTGCATAGCACGGCCTGGGACCACCAGGCCACAGTTCACTCTCCTGGTTGGAATACTCTGCTGACCCCAAGCATCGTCCCCTATGTTTCTCCATGGAAGGGATTTTCAACTGTTTTGTGATTTTGGGGGGGTTCTAAACTCTAATTTAAAAAATTAAAAATTTTTTGAAAAGGAGGTGGTAAGATAATGTTAAGAAGCTTTGAAACACTAAAACTTTATTTCAGAATCAGTAATGCATAGTTGAAACTTCTCTACACTACGTCAAACTTTTTCAGCAAATTTAAACCTGTGTAGCTTGGGAGACGGCACTGCGAACAGGAAAATGAACAAAACCAGAACAAGGTAAAATAACCAGCTCAGCACCGTTCTGCTGCATTGGGTTGAGCCTGTTTAACAATCGCATTTTTCTACAACTGTTCTCATTCTCCTTAAAGCTTTTCCAAATGATTTCTGACTGGGCACTGTAGGCTTTGATTTGTCAAAACCTACTTTAATTATGGTCATTTAACACTTCAACCTCCCTTCTAGCCCGACACCCACAAGAGGTAATGGAAAAGAAATATTGATCGGATATGGGAGCGGTCGACCTGTTCAGAAATAGTTCTTTGAGGTGATTCCAAATCTCATTGTCAGCAGTCCAGTCCATTAGCAAAATACCAAACACGAATCGGCCGCAGCAGTCCACCAAACAAAAATCAGTAGCAGTGGCTTGATCTAGAAGTAACTGTGAGGCTCCACCAGTTGCCACAAGTCCACAGAAGTGGCAAGAAGCAGCTGGAATGTCACCAGAAGTTTCTCTCTACAAAGTCATGACAAGCAACGATCAGCCAAGAGAGCAATGCAAGAGCATCATCTGCTGGCTGTTGGATTATACGTACAGTCTTTCTAGTGTTAATGGTGCTTCTGTTAAAGCATCATTAACAGAAGGCTACCTGAGTGCTATCTCCCAAGCTATTCAAATACCACACAATAAATTCCCCGTTTGCCCAGCCATACAAAAGGCAGCAGATGACACTTAAAAAGAAAGTAAAGGCTTATTACATCCAACGAGATAAGCTTATCAAGAGAATTCATTTGTTTATGTATTCATTCATTCATGTTGTTGTTGTTGTTGTTGTTAGCAGAATTTTTTTTATTCAGGAAAAAAAATATTTTCTCCAAACACACACAGGAAGGGATACGGGTAAGGGGAGCTATCTGTCTGTCCAGCTTCAGCTCCCAGCCCTGAAACCCCATGTGGTTTTTGCAGCAATAAGGGAGATAGGGTAATGACCCAAAAATAATGGTGTGTGTGTGTGTGTGTGTGTGTGTGTGTGTGTGTGTGTGTGTGTAAAGAAGGAAACTGGATGGAGCAGTGGGGGAGGGGACAGAGTCAGTCAGTATGGGGAGCCCATTTCATAACATGATAAAATCACCATGGAAAACATGGAAAAAAATCTTTGCCCATCATTAGTATTAGCGTCTTGATAGTCATAGTGAGAGTGAAACTGAAGGTAGTTCTCCTCTGTGTTCTTGGTACAAAGATCCATTGTCATTTCTGCATCCCGCAGCAGTGAATTCCACATCACAGAACATTTCTGGCCCCCCAGGTATCAACTCATTTATGAAAAAAGTCAACTGGTCATTGCCTACCAAAATACCATCCTCCAACTGGCTTTAATGCTAATGAAGGTCTTCCTGGGGACAGCAGCCCAGACCCAGGGTGAGTTCTTATATTCAATGATGGCTGAAGGTCTGCCAAGAGACCGTCCATGTTAAGTATTCTACCCAGCCCTGGCACTGCTGCTAGGGGCATAGGCTGGTCTCAGGCTGGTCTCCGGCTAGAGGGCAAGCTCCAGAGGGAAATTAAGGTGTCCTGCGAGTAAAAACTTAACACAATATTTCACAGCTGCCTAATAAACATCACCATTTTCAGTGATGGGTATAGTCCTCGATGCTCTGTTCTTTACCTATGATGACCCCTTATTAAGAGTTTGATTTCTGTGTCAAAAGTTATTTCTCAAGTGTCAACCGATAAACAAGACATAAAAATTTTGTATCTCATGGAAAGTAATTCTCTCTCATGTAAGGCAAATCTGGAGATTGAACCTAGGATTGGCATAGCCAACATAGTGTTGACATAGTATTGGAGGACACAGAAATTTTTTGTCTTAGTGTCCTGCCAACTGAAACAAATACCTCTACCTCCTGATTTTGAAGTAGGTTCCTTGACCTTTGGCCACCGAGCCCTCAGTCCAAATTGTCAGGAGCTATGAAGCAAGAAACAACGCTGAACCAGAGGAGGCCACTAGAAAGGGAGTCCAGAGAACAGAGAACTAAATCGTTGTTCTTTTCATTAGATTTCTGTGTAATAGCTAAAATTGAGGTATTGGAGGACACCAAAGAGAAAGGGTTGAACTCTCAGGATTAATATTCATTTCATAGCAATTCTTGCCTGGAAATCATGGGCAGGGGATTGAACAGTTGCTTAATATTGTGAAGACTTGGCGGCTTTCCATTTCTTGATACATCCCAGGGCTACTGATCCTTGCCTAATCACTTTTGAGCTCTGGTAGGACTAAGAGAGAATAGAATTGCAACAATCCCACATTGTTTCACGTCAGAAAGTCTAGCTCTTTCTACACACCTCACTTATATACTATATAATCCTTCTCATCTACACGAGATGATATAGTGTAGTTCTGCTTTTCTGCATGTTCCCATGAACTGAATAAAAAATATTGAACTCTCTTGGCTATGTGTGCCAACGCCATCACACGGTTGAACCACTAGATGGCACCTGTTATGTCAGAAATCATCCTGCTCTCCTGAGGCTTGGAATGAGGTGGGGGGCGGAGGAGAACTGTAACAATAGAAATGAGCTTCTGTCCCTAAAATCTGGGTATGAGAAATACTAATGCCTTCATTTTCTATAAATCAATTTATTTTGTCTACTCAATATCCATGGAAAACTGAACCTCAAAAGTAATTCTTGGGGCAGCTCCTCTTCAACCATGGGGGAGGGCAGTATACTAAACTTGGGGTTCTTCCAGCTACTGTGGGCTACGTTACCATTGTACATCTGCCTTTGCTGTGACCACTAAGTGTTAAAGGATAGTTCTGACACCACAGAGTAAACTAAGGAAAACCAAATGTAGAGTCACTGATTGGGGCCACTGCTGATGTTAACCAATGGGCCCCCTGAGAACAGCAGGCAATTTATGGGGCCAACACGTGTCAGGGCAGCCTTACTTTTACACTGAAGGCCTAAAATCAGCCATAGGCCTAATAATTCAATCTGCTAACACACAGTCTTGAGTCTCTGTGGAAAAACACTGGAACAGATAGCTATAAGATATTGTAAATAGGCAGCTTTGATGGAAATTTACCAGCCTGGATGAGAACAAATAGTCATAGGTCTTGTGGATAGTCAGACCTTGGGTAGCCTTGGTGGATAGTACCAACTTAGATAAGGACAAGTGAATCCTAGGCGGAGTCATAGTGACCTGACCCCTGAACCTTCACCCAGCTGACCTGTTCTGGAAGATATCTGTACTCCCCCTGAACACCTACATTCCTGTGTCATCCCCTTCCCCATATCCTGCCTCTATGTGCATATAACCCCTGTGTGAAAAAAGTAAAATCAGCGATTTGATCAGCCTATAGACAAGCCACTGTTCTTTGCATTCGTCTGTGTCCCCCATTCTCTCTTTCAGGTGACCTTCCCGGACCCCTGTTCAATATCCTACTGGCCGGGACAAACACTGATAATGCTGAGAGGAACAAAACTTAATTATCTGGGGCCAATACTCTCCGTGACTATTGAGAAACTCTGAACTCTTTAAACTCTTTGGGGACTGGTGAGAAAGAGAGAGAGAGAGAGAGAGAGAGAGAGAGAGAGAGAGAGAGGAGAATTCACATACTCACACATACAAGCTTAGTGGATGAAGCAAAGCAGGCTCCAACAAGCAAGTGCCAACAACTTCACACATACACATGTAGACAGGCGGACAGACAGGCAGGTAGACATAGATTCACATATTGGGTTAACAGAGCAAAGCTCTATCCATTATACATACATCTATGTATACCGAGTTGGTAGATAGAGCAAAAGTCCAGCAAACAAGTTCTAACAATTTAATTTTTTTCTTAGCCTTTTATGTCCCCTAAGACAGTTCTCTACACAAGAAGAAAAATTATTTCATTCAAAAATAGATAAAATTGTCACACAAGGTGGTTATTGGTTACACGTTTTTCTATTTAAATGTGTACCTAACTAGACATTTTTATCCATCTTTTATTCTACAAGTTCATTATAAGTTCAAAGCAGTAGTTTTATCTTTTATTTCACATGTTCATTATAAGTTCAAAGCAATAGTTTTATGTCATAGTTTAACAAAATTTTTAACCAAGAAACAGATCATTTATCTTATGTCTTATTTTTGAAGTCTAGCTAATCATCCATTTTCTATTCCTACACGCATAATAGAATTCACACTCCATTTTCATGACCTTCCTTACCATGGTGTAGACCAAGATCTGTGGCCTCATATGGAGCTAACCTAGAGTGAATATTTTCTTTAATCATTCTTTTTTTTTCTAAGACTAATAGAAGTTACATGCTTGTAACACATGGATGTTCACTGTACTCCTTTTCCAACCTATGCATCCTTTATTATTTTGCAGGAAGAGGAACATTATAACTTTTGATTCCAACTTTAAACTTTCTATCAACTACCTTAAATTCTTCTTAAAATTATTTGAATCAAATCAGGAATTCTGTAAAATCATTATCAGAAATTCTGTAAAATCATTATCAGGAATTATAAACCCATCAATTCATCTAAACAGCATTATTTCATGAAAGTTCATCTTCATGTTGATCTACAGGAAATTTGCCCAACAGAATGGGCTAACACCCAGGAAGCAATTATAACAGACTATAAGCAGAAAGGGTCTTTCCTTGCCTAATCACACTATGTCAGAAAAATGAAGAATTCATTCATGACAAATATGAGAAGGCACATCAACAGCAAGAAGCAATACTGGGATGAAACCCCTGGGGCTGTGCCTTTCCAGGATATACCCATTGCAGCCATGCAAGGAAGTAGACTGTCTCCAGGAAGCTAGCTTGCCCACCACAGCTCCTCCTACATGGCACCCACCAACTACACGGTTCTGTTTCCTCTTCTGTGACTCTGTCTAGCCCTTAGTTATAGTGACATGTTTGGAACTCATACCATTAGTGTGTCTGGGACCCCAAAAACTAAGAACAAGTGCCCCTGATGCCTCACATGGGTCTGTTCCTCTGAGTTATTTTCTCATCCTCAAGACTCATAAGAGATCCCTTTAATAGAATCCTAAGACCACTCTACCCTAGACCCAATCCTTCCTAATTTGTCCACCAACTGGGAATCAAACTTAAATATGAGAGCCTATGGGGATCATTCTCATTCAAACCACCACAGTGAACTTTAGGGTTTCAATTGTTATGCTGACTGTACAAGAATTACATGATTTCTGGAACAGTCTGCTCCTTTTGCTATCTAAAAGTAAGTAGTAGTATTATGGGGTCTTCATCAAAGGACAAGAAATGTGGGTCTACAGAGGAGTTTTAGAGGAAGATTAGAAAAATAAGGCGAGTACCTGAACATGCTGGAATGAGACTAGTTCACTAACTAAACAGACACTTTCCCACACCCATTCCATGCACTAATTCTTCTCATCTTCACACCTGAGGCTCCTCTGGTACACAGACACAGAAAGTCATATATTTTTGCACAGGTTCCCAGTGCTGATGAATGTGACATCCATATCCAGGTGATGGCAGTGTTGTGGAACACTGCCCTACAGACATGACATGGACTTTACTGTCTTAGTCAGAGCAGCTGTGACTGCCTTTAACAAGGTCAGGCCTGTTCATATCATAGAAAGAAGGGCTAATGGTCCATACCTAACATTCCACCCACTCCTTCCCTCCCTCTTCATACACACTCCTTCCAGCTCCTTGAAATTCTTCTCTAAATGCATGTGTCCTTGGAAGATTCTAGACTACAGAGGAAGGACAAGGTTAATTGGAGGGAAACTTATGATGCATCTTCAGAAAGGCATTACTCATGCTGGGATGGGACTTTTCAGTCATGAGATTGGGGTCATCCATATAACCTGTGATGGCCAGTGATGGGTCCAGTTCCCACTCTGTTTTGTCTCTTTAATAGCCTGTAATTAAGAGCTTAATTTCTGTGTCAAAAGTTACTTCTCTGTATCAAATGATATATTAAAGAAGATAACAAATTCTCTCTTGTGTAAAGTGCATCTACTTCTTTCTCATGTAAAGCAAATCTAAAGATTGAGCCTAGTGTTGGCATAGCCGATCATCAGTTATGAAGGACACATTTCTTGGTGTTCTGCCAACCACAAGAAACTCTCCCACTTCCTGATTTGAAGTAGATTCTCGACGTTTAGCCACTGCACCCACATTCCAAATTATCAGGAGCTAAAAAGGGGGAAACCTTATAAATAAACCTCAAAAATGTATTGGTTCTTCAAGTTGAACTTGAATGGAACTATTTATTAGCTGTGTCATAGATGCCCTATCTGGGGTGAATAGACATTTGTTAATGTCTCCCCAGGAAAAGTATATAATCTGTAGACCGGCCCTCATAGCCACATTTACTCATCCCAAGCTATGGATCTGCCAGGAGGAATGGTGATGTCTTTGGAGAAGATGACATTTGCTGGGTCTAGAATACAGGAGGGATTTAATGTCAAGGATGAGAATTTTATGCTTTTAAAATAAAGGAAGAGTCTGAAGCAAAGACCTGGAGGTAGGAAGAGCAAGGTTTGTTGCAATTGTGTTTAGTGAGGAACTTGAAAGTGGGGAACCCAGCAAGATGAAGCACTAGAAAATAAAGAGCCAGGATGTGGAAGACCCCAATGCCAGCCAGTTTGGAGGTTATGCATGTAAGCATTGTTGCTGGAGTGGCTTTCCTCTGCATTTGTGAGTTCTGAGTGGCATGCACATTTGCTCATTTGCAGCCTCACATGGACCTGGGGGCTCTTTCTCTCTGTGTACAGATGTCCTTCACACCAACAACTCAGGATCATAGCCTAGCCAGCGATATTATGTGGACACATCTGGGGACACGCCACAGTATACAGAAGACAGATGCTACATCATTGGGAGTGAGATCCAGGTCTGCTACAGGAGAACTCATGGGGACCTGTAGACATAAATTTTTCACAGCCTATTTTAATAAGTATTTAACCTCTCCTCTAGCCCACCACCCACCAGTAGTAGAAAAGAAGTTATTAGGATACAGGGGAAATATACCTGTTTAGAAATAGTTCTTTGGGGGCAAGTCCAATCTTCATTGTCAGGGTATCAGCAGTTCAGACCAGTAGAAGATACCACACATGAACCTGCAGCTGCAGTCCAGTCCACTTGGCAGCACCACACATGAACTAGCAAGGGCAGTTCATTTCAGAAGAAACCACAAGGCTCTCCAACTGGCCTGAGGCTGAAGAAGCCATAAGAAGCTGCAGGAACCTCATGAGAAGTTCTCTGGTGAGTTTCTACTGGAGCTCAGAAATGAAATGTAAGGTGAACCAAAACAAGTGTGTGGCAAACCAATGCTCGAGCTGTTGGTGGGATCATATTTATATTCCTTCTGAACATCATGCATCCTTTCACATGTTTGCTACAGCAAAGCATCCTTTCACCTGTGTCTTCTTCAAGAAAGCATTCTTTCATGTGTCTGCTTTAGCAAAATATTCTTTTACCCGTATGCCCCAGCAAAACATCATTTGACATAATTGACTTTCCAAAGAAACCAGAAGTTTCCACTTTAGAAACCCACCTGCCTCTACTTCCTAAATGTACCACTACACCCAGCTGGAGAACCTTTTTAAGGGCACTAATCCGATTACTGAAGGGCCCCACCCTGCGTATGCTGGGTAAGCAGACATTTATGGGGACAGCCTTGAAGCATCTTCAAAATCACATAGTCAGTAAGAAACACACACTAAAATGACTGAACTGTCAGAGCACCAAGGAGCTCGCTCACCCAGGACCTCAGAGGTAAGGCTGCAGAGGTAAGGTAAGATCCTATGGCAGCTCCATCTCCTTCCCTGCAAACTCAAGCCAGTGATCTGGTTCACGGCTATTGTCCTTTGAGAGTTGAGGAGCTAATTAAAGGCACATTTAATGTTACATGGAGGCTGTTCACTAATCTTTCCCCTGCTTTCAAACAAGGGGAGATCTATGTTAACCCATTTAAATTCATTTGCTGTTACATGGGGTGGAGGGGCTTATACTGGGAATAAAGGGGACCCAAAACATTCTACATGGAGAGAGGACTGGACCTGAAGTCCATATTCATATTCTTTCTGCATTTTACTACTAAGCCATTCTTAAAGATGGGTCAGGCATGCCACTCTTAGATCCCATTTCCTGTTCTTCACAAATGAGGGTTACAGCACTGGGCCAGAGTGATAGCTCAGCAGACAAAGGCATTTGGCACTTGAAGACTCATGTTCTATATCCAGAATCTGCATGGTAGAGGGAAAAATCCACCCTCCACAAATGGTTCTCTGACTCCTTTCCCCTCCCCCAAAATAATAATAATAAAAGAAAGATATTTCTAAAGAAGAATACTGAAAGTCTTATATTTGTTAGCAACATGTGATTTCCTGTAGCTGACTGCAGCCTCGATCACTGGGTACTCCTGAGACGAAGCCTAGGAATTAACGGGAAGGAGGGCGAGAGAAACGTGGACAAAGACACACAATGAGACACGTGGACATTGATGCACCAAGGGACAAACAAGGAAGGCAGAATTATAGATACCACTCAAGTGTTCTGCCCTTTTTTTGTTTTTCAAATTTTTTTAAACCCAGTTTCTCTCGTCTAAGGCCGCCTCTTTCCGGCTTGCCAAATTTTCTCCTATCCTCAACTCACTGCCATTCTTCCATTGGGTCAATGCTCACTCAATTCTAGACCCCCGTATCCACCTTACGCACATTTCCTGTAAACACAGCCATAACTTAGCTAGCATCAGTGGCATTCCTGGTTTACCAAGTGCTTCTGGATACTTTACTTTTTCTTCCATTTTCCATGGAGCTCCACCCAAGACAGTGTTCCTCTGCCGGTCTTCTGTTCTCAGGCCCCACGTTGGGCGCCAAGACTGGCAAGGCAATGCCTCCTAGGTCCTATTGTTGTTTGGTCTTGTTGTGGTCAATGACTTGAAGGCCTGCTCAGGCCTGGGGGAAGGACACAATTTCCCCCAAATTTTAATATAAAAAGAAACCTAATATAAGTTTACACATATAAACAACTTCATATGCATATAGATTATTATACAATAAGGTGATTTTTTTAAATTTGCTTCTGTTTTAATGACCTTTAGAAAATGGTCCAAACTGATAATCAGTAAATACATTGTTTTTGCTTTTTTCTTAAAAAAATATTTTGAGACCACTTTTGATAAGCACACATATAATGTGGTCATAACAGACAAATATAACTTTAGCAAGACTAAACAAAAGTGCAAAACTTAAAAAACAAAATTGAAAAATATGGAAGCATAAGCTAAAATTTTCTGCATAGCTGAAATCTATTTAAAGCAAGTCCTTGCTGCAAGGGTAGGAAGGGGTGCTGACAGGAGGTTAAAGCAGTTTTTTTTTTTAAATGTCTTCTGCATGTTTAAATGATGCAAAAAAAAAAAAAATTCACTCCATAAGCTTGAAAACATCTCACAGACAATTCATTCCTATATCTTTAGACACCATGGTTGTGGCAGTGCCTCCCTCTGCGAGGTACACAGCAGTGCTAGACTTGGAATGGACAGCCCTGTCACTACCGTTGTTGACCTCACAGTCCAGTGGCTCGGTGGAGATGACCCAGGTGGATGGGTGCCACCACTTAAGAGAGTATGGAGTTTTCACACGTCTCTTGATCTTCTCGCCTAATCCTGATTTGCCATCTTGTGTTGACTCACCTATCTGTATACTGCTGCCATTCAGGATATGTGTGGCTGAAAGATTCAGAGAATTCGGCCTCTGTGCTCTTCTGGGCTTTGATGGTTGCTGTGCTTTTAACACCTTGTGTAAGGACATCATGTTCTGAACATGGATTGCTGTTGTTGTTATTGGAATTAGTTCCGCCACCTTCTAATGGCCGTTCCCTCCTGTCTACCAAATGATCCAGAACCCCTTCATCATGGCCAGCCTGTTGTTCTCGTCTCAGTAAAGGTTCGTGCTCATCAGGACTGGAATTGATATGCAGCCTGGTATCCTCACCAATAAATTGATTCTGCAGCATTTCTTGGACCCTATGGGCCACTATATTGGCTGCCTGGCCACATGGCACTGTCCCATTGGCATACTGGGTTGTGGCAGCATAGGAATTAACATTGAGGCTTCTACCTGCCACACCATTCATAGTTACTGTCACCACATGAGGCTCTGCTGCATTGATTGTATTAATCTTGGCAACTCCAGAGTCTACTTGTTTCAAGTTTGATTTGTGCTTGTTGCCAAATTTTAGCCGGGGTTCTTTTGTTGAATTTTTGGTGTTCAAAGGCAAACTAGTAGATCTCTTAGGAAGGTTCTGTTGCTTAGGGAGAGGATAGATCTGAGCAGGCGGAACATCAGGAATGAAACATGCTTGCCCATTTGCAGCCTGTGTGAAGTCCTGTTGTCCAGTCACTTCTACCGCAAGCTTTATGAGCGGATAAAGCAAGCTAGAACTGGTACTGCTCAATGGGTCTGGCCCACTGAACTGCTTCAGAGAATGCTCCATGAGATTCTCATCAGAGCTTTCCTTGAGGTTCTTATCAACTTCTTCTGGGTCTAGCTTATTAGTCTCCAAGTCTTCTTCTGTCAGCTGTAAGCAGACAGGGGTTGGCCCGATCGACTGTGCAACATTTGTGGCATGCAAATGTGTCTCATCTGGGTATGGCATCTCAGATATGGTGGTCATGCCAGTACTTGGAGTGAGGCCCGTGGTGTTTGTGGTGGTTGTAATTGTAGACAGGCTTGTGACGCTTGTTTCTGGGCTAGGGATTCGCGCTTGTGCTTGCTGTCGTTCATAATTAATTGAGTTTCGGTTCTTTTCTCCTGTTGTCAATGGTGTACTGGGCATCGAAGGCTCAGAGGAAATATTCTTCACAATGCTGTCAGTGTGATGGATGGAGTCTTCGATATCTGAGGAAGAGGAATAATCTGGGTAAGGCCTGATTTTTGGCACACGCCTATTATGTGACAGGTTGCGTTCACTGTGCATAGCAGTCGACATTGGGCTGACTGTTGGGCTCACAGACTTGTTTCTCTCCCATTTCATCATGAGTTCGGCCATTCTCTCCTCAGCACACTGTGCAGTGAGCCGAGCCTCTGCATCCTGATCCCAGCAGTCTTCGATTGTTTCCTTGAGTGACCTCACCGCCAGGCTATTTTCTTCCCAGGCTTCTGGGAATTTGGGTCTCTGCTTTTCTCTCGACACAAGAACCTGCATACCTTCAAATGTGGGATGGTTTCCAACTTCTGCCTGAAAAGCCATCTGGCAATCTGGTACAGATTCACCTGGAAGAGGTCTGTACACCTCATAAACACCTCCCAGTGTACCAGTCCAAGCGCATACAGGTCAACTTGCTTCCGAGCTGACTCACAGTCCCTCAGGTTCACAGCTCCTTCTAGCACTTCCGGTGCCATATAGCGAATTGTGCCAACCTCACTTATGGCTGCATTATCTTCTTCCCTTGGGTGCACCAGCCTATTTCCAGTTAGCCTCATGGATAAACCAACGTCACTGATAACACAGGTGCCGTCATTCTTTACCAGGACGTTTCTGCTGTTTAAAATCTCGATGGGAAATTGCAAGTTTATAATGATCTCCTCGTGGTAATTCTGTGTGAAGATAAGCCTGTCCTCTAGTCACGGAATGAGCCAGATGGCAAGAGCTTACCCAATCACTTATATGGAGACTCAGATATTTGCACAGAGATCCCTGTATAAAGGAAAAAATTGAAACTAATTTGCTTCAACAAGAAGAGACGAGTTAGGCAACCTTCTGAACGGCTTGCCTAGGCTAGGATTCCATGAATGATAGTGATAAGGTATTTGTGAAGAGAGGAGAGAGAATATGCTGGCTAGTTTTACGTAACTGACATAGGCTACAGTCGTCTGAGAAGAGGGAATGTCAATTGAAGAAATGCCACATGTGATCAGGCTATAGGCAAGCTTGTAGGGCATTTTCTTAATTAGTGATTAGAGGCTGATAGTCTTGAGTTATTGGGATAACACTCCATCACAAGCAAATACTCCATGCGCCCGTCTGCAGTGAGCCTCTCATCTCCAACTATAAAGCGAGCGATGTTGTCAGGCTCCATCAAAGGCGCTCTGTAAATGTTTTTTTCATATAAAATTCTGACGGTTTGCAAACGAAAATACTTTTACAGCAACTGGATGCTCATCCAAGGAACCTTCATATACTGCTCCGTAGCGGGCCCCGTCCAGTCAGCTCCAGCAGCTTCAGGTTATCCAGGTCAAGAGAGGGCTCTGCAGCTGCTGCCTCCATCATGTTCATACTGTGAAGACCCTGTTTCCGGTCTCCTGTCAACACTCTGTATCCAAAACATAAGGCCACTATCAAAACAGCTAATACAGAAACCGATGCCAAAGCAATGATTATTGTTTCGTCTCTATTAAATGAATGAGGTGGACTGAACGATGTTGTATCAGGAGGCGGAAAGTTCTCAGTAAAGTTGACATTACATAAATCTGTACTACAGCAGCAAAAACGGTACGTTCCGATCTGAATTGAGGGTGGGGTGGTAGTTACAACACATTCTTCATAGTGACACTCTTGGGGATCACCAATGTGAGACCAACATCCTTGTCTCACAAGATTGATGTCCCCTTTTGATTGCTCCCACAGACCATAACACGTGCTCCCTTTGGAGCATGATATTGTCCCATTTTCATGAGAGATTCGACTCTTACCTATCCCAAGGTCTTGTTGATACGGATCTTTAAATGCACACAGCCGTTCTTGATTCTGGGAAGCAGCCGTAGTGCCGACCAGCAGGATGGCCCACAGCATCCAGGGCTGCTGCAGCGAGGAAGTCATCCCTGGGCCAGCCAAGAAGCAGGAGAGCAAATAAAAGAAATCTGGAAAGTAAATTCGGGTGGAGAAATCCGGCCAGGAGGCTGCTCTGCGTCTGATTTATCCTGCCCGGATTACAATGCAGTTTGAAAGGACAAATGGCAGATGCGAAGACCTAGCGTGTAGACCTCTCGTTCCACTGCAGAATTTCCCTTCATTTCGCTCCCTCGTGGCTGGGGGGCTTCATTCGCCTAGGACGGGGTGCCTCGACTCCCCAGACTGAAGGCATGTCCGTGGGGAAGAAGAAGAAGGGAACCCAGAAGAAACCCCTGCAATTATTTCCCTCGTAGTTTCACAATACCAAAAAAATATCCAGATCTGGGAGAAAACACATCCAGAGTGGATGGAGGGGTGGAGGGCGGGGACTCGATGGGAGCACTGAGGATCAGAACAAGTTCCCGACCACCTGGAAAAGCGAAGCGGGGCAGGCCCGAGTCGCTTCGCTCCGGACTCGGAGGACAGTGGGTACCTTTAAAGTTTCGCTTCCTTGCTTCCTTCACTCGGATTTCGACATCAACAAATCTTTTCCACCGACTGGGTCGAAAAAGGTGCCTGCTTCCATGGGCGAGCCCACAGCTTCCTCGGAAGAATCGCCCGAGGGTCGGGAAGGACGGGCGTCGGGTCGCGGGGAGGGGAGGGTCGCAGCGGCGCGACAAGCCCGGGCGGGCGACACGCGGGGAGGTGCGGGGCTGGCCCTTCGAGGGCTCTCCGCCCGCGGCCTCGCTCTCGGCTACTCCAGCCCCTCGCTCTTGCCTGAAGAAATTCCACCATGAAAGCCCCTTCTCCTCCCGTCGATGGCTTGCGAGCGAATCACAGCCCCTCTGGAGAAAGCCGCCGCCGCCGCCTCCTTCTCCGCAGCTCTGGGCTCCGGGCGGAGCTCGGGCGTCGTGGGCCGAGGGCGGGGAGTTACGGGAAGACGGGCGTAGGTGGCCGAGGAAAGGGTGGGCAGCAGAGCTTGCGAAACACCCTGAGCCCCTCCGGGAAACACCTCCACTGGTTTCCGAGCAGACCAGATACAAAGGGGGGAGTCGCCGGCGCAGCTGCCAGTCTGAGGAGCTCGGGGTTACCGGAGTCGTCCCGCCTCTGCCACCGCCACCTCTCAGTCTCCCGCTCTCCAGCCGACCCCTGTCTGTCTCGGGCCGGTGGTGTAGCGCAGGGGCGGCGGCGCCAGCAGGGTGATCTTTTTTGACTCTTAATTTGATTGCTTAGTATCGCAAAGTCCAGTTAACGTAAGAAAGTATTAGCAAATATTGACTACCTTTCTCTTATTTTCACTGCATGGTGAACTTGGGGTGCTCATTAACTAGAAAGGTCTTACTCTGATGCCTTCAAAAACAAATATGCAAATAAATGAAAGAGAAAAAAGAGCTGGCACTGGTTAAAATAAATTTTTAAAACAAAATACGAAGAAAAAAATTTTAGACTCATTAAAGTCTCTCAGAAGAGCCCTGGGATTAGCACAGCTCTCAGAAGTTTACCCTCTATAGTCTCAGAGCCTTTGGTCACTGCCTGGGTCACTCTGACCCTGTCCCTACTTCTGCACTAGATAAATATGTATTGAATCCTACTGTGAATCAGATCCAGTTAGGCTATTGAGACACTCCAGTGAGCCCCAGGCACGAGCGCGCGCGCGCGCGCGCACACACACACACACACACACACACACACACACACACACACTGCACAGCAACCTGTCCCAGCACCTGAGAGTGTTTGGTTTGCTGCTCTGGGGCCTGCAGTTATGGCTAACTGCATTGTTACAGCCTGATTCTCTGCTGAGCAAATGAGTCTTACACTCAGTCATTGTTCCTGTGCACAAACAAACAAACAAACAAAAAAAAACGAGACAGCAGACAGCCCATAAAGTTGCTCAGAGACACTGCTGAAGACGGCTGGTGTCTGTTTGTACAGTCTTCTTTGCTGGATGAGTGAAGACATCTTCAGCTAATCAAAGGCTATACTAATCCTTTAGTTTTGGAAGGCAAATGAGTTAAAGCAACCTGTTATCATTTGATCTACTTTGTCTTTGCTTTGTATATTGTATGACTTTCAAATACTTTAGATGACGTGGGACAGTTTGTGAAAACATAGTACCCTCATTCAGAAGAAGTCAGGCTTTCCCAAATGCTCCCAAAGACTGAACCACTGATGGGTAGGTGGCTGTTATAAACATAAATGTTGTTGGAGCAGCTTGGTTGGGTTTTTTTTTTAAGCCTTTTGTCCTTTTAGAGACAGCCCTTGGAACCACACCAAGCTGTGGTACGATAATCAATACTTTAAGGTTGCTAGAGAATGCCAATGGGAATTCGCAGGATAGACTTTGCATTCTTTGATCTGCCCTCTGAAAGAGGCAAGGTCTGGAAAAATAAATCAATAAATCAGCTTGAGAGCCATTGCCCAGCAGGTGGCACTGTTACACAGCTCCAAAAGTCACAGTGCCATTTGGCTGATTTTCTTGACGTGAGAAATAACCCTATTGAATTTACTGTAATAAAGAATGACAGAGTAATAAAGAATTTACTATAATAAAGAATGCAGCTTTGGCTGCATTCGGTGTTAGAATGCTTGCCCAGTCTTACACAAGGCCCTGAGTTCATACTCAGCATTGAGAACAAAGAGAAAGAATGGTTGAAATTATTTGATAACTTTCTGCTCAAACCGTAGTCTAAAATAAAGGAACTTTTAGAAGAATGTACCAGGGATGTTTGTCCTAGGAGCAAACTGCCTTTGAGGGATGAACATGATGGATTGTTCAGGGGTGAAAACGGTCTTGAAAACGTTAGCAGTTAATGATTGGACTGCTCTCCTGTTAATCCCCCCAGATGTGAGGAGAAAGACCACCAATCTAAATCATTATGGCCAAGTTAATTAAAACAAGCAATTAATTAAAGCAAACTTTTTTATTGGTGTATACAGTCTGCCTTCCCTTATGGTGGGGTTTGAGAGGTTAGCATTGGATGTGAGAAGCACAAGGTTTTCATAGCTTAAAGGTAAGGGGTTCTCAAGTGGGGGATTTAATAGCCAAAGAGGAGGAGGGCTACAGGAGCAGAACATGACCATAGCATGCTAGTCATAACTATCTCCTGAAACACAAGATGATGGTAAGGTGGCTATAACAACAGGTAGTCATAACGATCCCTCTGAAGCAAAGTTATGGTTGCAAATGGCTATTAATTTTTTTGAAACAAAGACATGATTGCCATCTTTAGAACAGACAGGACATAACCATTTGTAGTCAAGCTTACACGTGGGGCATAGCCCAGTCTTTCAAAAACAAAGGTTTAACCACAAACAGGAATCAACCTAGCCTGTCTGATAGTAAATAACATGGCTTTTACACCTAAGATGGAGACAGGTTGGTTCCTCACTACACAGTCCTATCTTAAGCTTGCACAATTGTGTGCAGGGTGAACTTACATGGGATCCTAAGCTTGCACAATTGTGTGCAGTGTGAACTTACATGGGATCCTAAGCTTGCACAATTGTGTGCAGTGTACACTTAGATGTAATTCAGAATCCAGTCTTTCCCCAGTCAGTGTTTCCTACCTTTGGGGAGACCCAATGGAGACAGAGTTTTTTTCACTCTGTCACTTGAAGGTTTTTGGGACAAGTCTGAACTGGCTGCTTCATAGCCAGTCCTTCAAATATTTGCCTACAGCTCTCATGTTGTCTGTGTCTCTTCTCCTCCAAAGTAAATATCATGGTGGCTACAGTGTTCCAGGGAGTGTGCTAGGGGTGCCTCTTTCTTTGCCATTGCAAATTATAGAAACAGGCTCTGACTTGCTCTATTGAGATGTTTCAGAGAATTCAGATAAGCATCACACAACTCAGGGAGGGTCTAGGATCCAGAGCAGAGGCCGTGGTCCAGCTTACTACAGTCCTGTCATTTACACATTTCACGGGTGACTCATCTCTGTGCCTCTCAGTTTCAAATTTCAACCTCCTACTCAGACCCTAAAGACCTGTCTTGGGATCAAAGGCCCCCTCTGACCAGTCTGCCCTAGACAGGGCCTGTGTTACCTAACTGACACATGGCCCAATCCAGACAAGAAAACACTAGTCTTCCCATTTGTTCATGGTTCTTATCTCTCCTGTTAAACAGGGATCATTTGCTAATGTTTCCTTTGACAGTACCTTGCCAAGCGCTGAGAGTATACTTGACCCGCTGAGCACAACAGGCCATCCATCTGCTGCCTTTGCCTCTAGACTTCTATCGTTGCAGCCTGTGGAGGTGTGTCTGCTCTTTTGATTCACTTTACATGGTGTTGTTAGGTTGCATCTCTTTACTCTGGCCATGAGGTCTTAAGACTATGAACTCAAGTAGTCACCTGATTCATGATCTCTATGTTGCCAAAAGACATTTTACAAATGTCTTTTGAATTTTGACTCCACTCCTCATTAGAGCAGAAATTTATACCAACAGGTGTTTTTTTTTAATTTACTGATTTAGTTAAGTCTAATTTTGCTTATAAATTTGTGTTTGTGAGGAGACCATGATAGTTACTGAACTACACAGAGAAATCATAGAAAATTAATGAGACGCAGCACACACCAGTATTCTCCACACTCTAAAGGTAGGATCAGAGAAGCAGAATGTCAGAGTCATTCTTGGCCGCATAAAGGACAGAGAAGTTAGCCTGACACATGATACCATGTCTCAAAAACACAAAACAACAACAAAAAGATTTTTAAAAACCTTCAAGATATGAGAAAGTAATATTGTATAACATATAATTTATAGTTTAATAAAAAAAAGTAAACACTCTCAATGAAGATTGGTTTGGGGGAGGGTTTGGTTGGTTGGGTTTTTGTTTGTTTGTTTTTGTTTTTGTTTGATTGTTTGGTTATTTTTTGGCTGTTTATTGCTAATGTAAGGCCTCATTGCTAATGTAAGGGAGGACCTCACCCAAGCCTCAGGAATTTGCAGCCACTCATTAACTCACAAGACACCGAACTTGATGCGATCAGCAAGAGGTATATTTTGATCAACATGTTGAGGTCAAGACCTGTAGCCCACGCAGGGGCAGTGGGGTCTGACCCAGGGGTTTTGGAGACAGAGAGAATGTAAAGCCAAAAACCACAACTCAGGGGGGAAACCACAACCCAGGGGGAGTAAAGGAAGGTTATTGGAGAGTACCTGTGGAAAGTCCCAGCCCATTATTCAGTTTGTGACAGGGTCCAAGGAACAGTCATGGGGAACATTTTGTATAGGCTATTCTCTAAGTGCCTATTCGTAACCAACCATCTATCTTATGGTTGGTCAGCCAAGTTCCTGAAACACAGAGCTCATGACCAAGCTGACCTACACTCTTGGTTCTGCTCTGCCTGTTAGGAATTTTTGAAAATTTCTAACCCTTTCACTAACAGAATAAGCCAGAAGACAAACACTAAGATATAAACTGTGGCTTATCTCTTAGTGAGTTGGGTGCTGTTACTGGTGTCCTTCCTTATGTACAGTCACAGGACACATGACAATGCTTCATTCAGCAGTGGCTGTGTGTGAGATCACAGTCTCATGATTACGACCCCACCCCCAGTAGGATCATCCTATACTCTAACGGTCACACAGAGGAACTACACAACTGGCACTTTGCAGAGCGTGTTGCTCATGTTGCTCTTGTTAAGCAAGAAATGACTACTTTTCTTTTCACTTGATCATGCCAGGAATTTCTCCTCCAACCAAAGCAATTTAAGTAAGTAAAACAATGACCTGGTTGGTACATGCCTGCAGCCCGTGGGCTTGAGCTCAGCAGTCAAAGCAAAGATCTGAGTATGGAGGTGAGCTTCTGTAATCCCATCACTGGGAGGAGTGCTGGAGACATGGGAGAGTCCTGGAGTTCACTGCCCCCCCCAGGACACACACCCTCACACACACACACATATACACACACACACACACACACACACATGCACTAGCACATGCACAAGCACAGACAGACAGACAGACAGACAGACAGAGGGGGAGAGAGAGAGAACAATATTGTTGTCGTTTTAAGAAATCTCACTTCATATCTTGACTATTGGTTAGCATGTTCTTTGCATTTCTACAGCTAAGGAAGTTTTATTTGCTTGAACTGTCCCAGACACAGGATTTCCTTCCCATTCTCCCTTCCCCCTCCCCCTTTTTAATATTAGGACCACCCAAGAGGGCTTCCTGCAGAGCCATTCCACTGCCTTGGGACCTAGGGCTTCAGAGTGTGTCTCCATCCTTCTCTGCATCCTAACCTGAGCTGCCTGCTCCAGTTTGCTCCTCCTTCACAATGCCTCCCAGTTCTCTTGAGTGGTCCATACAGACCACAGAGCTTGGCTGAAGCACTTATAATTATTTATAATTTATAATTATTGTTCACCCAAGAACTGCTCAGTGCTCAGGCCCAGACTGAAAGTCTCACATTCTTAAGCAAATGAAGCATTAGAGATGGGGCTGGTCTTCCTATGGCTGATAGACCTCATGGACCAGCTATGTGTAGGTTCAGAGGTTCAGTCCATTATCATCAAGGCAGGAAGCATGGCAGCATCCAGGTACACATGATGCAGGAGCTGAGAGTTCTACATCTTGATCAAAGGCAGTCAGAATAAGAGACTGGCATCATCAAGCAGCTAGGAGGAAGCTCTCCAGTTTAACTTATTTTTATTTAAATGTTTAAATGCATTTTTATTATATTCTTTTCCATCTCCACCAACTCCTCCTAGATCACCCCCTATCCCCTATCCACCCAACTTCATGTTCTCTCTCTCTTATTTTTCTCTTTCTCCCACCTCTATCTCTCTTTCTCTTTCTCTCTGTCTCTCTCTGAGTCTCTCTGTCTCTGTCTGTCTCTGTCTGTCTGTCTTTCTCTCTCTCTCATACACACACACACACACACACACACACACACACACACACACACGAAACAGAAAAAAAAATGAAAAAAGATGGAGTTTCTCTGTGAACCTGGAGCATAGCAATCTAGCTAGACTGACTAGCCAGTGAGCTCCAGGACGCCACCTGTCCCTGCGTCCCCAGCACTGAGATTACAGGCATGCATGTGTAGCTTATTGTTAGAGTGGGTGCTGGACGTCTGAACTCAGGTCCTCCTGTTTAAATTACTAGCATTTTATTGTCTGAGCTATCTCCTCATTCTAAGTGAACAAACTGGTCTCAATAGCCCCAGCTGCACCTAGAACTCCAGGTAGCAAGGGGTTTGAGTGAATTTGTTGAGTCTCTGGTCTTTTCTTACTCTCATGGCAATGACTTCTAGACATTCAACATTTTAAAAAAGCTTTGTAAGTTACAGAGATGATAAGATGAATATGTAGGGTCAGGTCCTTTCTTTACCTCAGGCTTCTCTGGAAGAGGAGTGGCTGAGGCTAAAGAACCCCAAGAAAAATGTATCAGCATTGTAAAGTTTGTTCCAGTTCATTCTCCTCATGAAAATGGAAGGGTATGCTGATAGCAAGTAGGTATTTGACTGGCGTTGCTTCTCTTAGCCAAGCCTGTTCATAGAGGCAGCAAGCCAGGCCAGCTCCTCTCCCAGAGTGCATCCTCCCACAGAGAAAAGGATCTTGCTGATGAGGACTGGGATAACCAGAGAAAACAGAGAGCCAGTCCCCAGAGCAGGCTGTTTGGCTCCGTGTGCTCTCAGGGGAAGCATTCAGAGTGACCACCAGCTCTTTTGGACAATGAAGAGCCACACTGGTGGCATCTGTGTCACAGCAAACCGTTCTAATTGCTGCTCCCTGCCTCCTCTCTCCAGCTAATGGCTTGTTTCTCAAAACCCAACCTCAGTGGGTCAGGAATTCTCATTCATGAGTAAGCTAACAGCAAATAACTTTGAAGATACCAACATAGGATTCTCCTAACTATCCTGGAAGAGCCTCCTAGGAAACTTGTTTCTTCATGCAATACTTCGTGCCAGGAGCATGCTTTCAGAAGGAAAATGGTCCTGGTCCCTTGTCAGCAAAGTTTTACTGGGAGTATGGAGGTGTTTTCAATAGTAATAGATGAAGAGAAACCCAGAAGTGGGACTTGACTGGGGAGAGACTGACAGACTATGTCCCTCTAGGAGTTGGTTCTGGAGGCAACAGTTGTTTCTTTTCCAAGAAATTTCAGACTAGTTCATAGACCACCATGAGCTTACAAAGGAATTGTTAATAAAGTGACTTCCAGCCGGGCAGGAGCAGGAAAGGGTAAATGCAGAGGCCATTCACCAAACAGAAATAGAAAATCAAGTGGTACCCAGAAGACAAGACTTTGGACTTTAATCTGTTGACCAGAGTCCCAGAGGCCACAGGACATGGTTCAAAGCTCTGCGTAACGTCTACAGGCCATGAATGGCAGGCTCTGGAGGCCTGCCAGAATGACTGAAGTCTGCTTTACTAGACTTTTTATGACTCCTCTGAGGCACAGTGCTGGACAAAACCTCGCAGAAAAGCCTGTGGCCTGATGCAAGGCCCCACAGGGTGACTTGGGTGTGTTGTTATGTAATTTAAAAGCTTGACTTGGGGCTGGAGAGATGGCTCAGAGGTAAGAGTATGTAGTGTTTGTGCAGAGAATTTGTGCTCAGTTCCTAACACCCACCTCAGGCAGCTCACAACCACTTGGAAGTCCAGCTCCAGGGGATCCAACACCGTCTGCTGAACTCCATGCACATATTCACACATAGATAGACACATGTGCATTCACATGCATACATGCATATCCCCCATACAAATATACACATGGGGTTAGGAGATAGGAGAGTTGTGTTGATCTATTTATTCAATTTTCTGTATCTCTATTGAGAGATCCTTATTGGGATCTCTGTTGAGTCAACCTACTGGCTGATCCTTCCCTACATGCCCACAATTAGTCAAACCAGCCACCCACCATATCTGGCTGTATTGGCTGGTGTGTGTGTGTGTGTGTGTGTGTGTGTGTGTGTGTGTGTGTGTGAACTTGACACAAGCTAGAATCTTCATAGAGGAAGAGACCTCAGTTGAGGAAATGTCTCCATGAGATCCAGCTGTAAGACAATGCCTGAGACAGTTGGATCTCATGGATCTCAATGGTGGAGGGCCCAGGCCATGGTGGATAGTACCATCCCTGTGCAGACGGTCCTGACGGTGCAAAGAAAGACTTATGTACATGGCTCCTGGCACAAGACAAGAAGCAACACCCTTTCATGGCCTCTGCATCAACTCCTATACCACATTCCTGCCCTGCTTGAGTTCCTGTCCTGACTTCCTCTGGTGATGAAAAGCAAGGTGAAAGTATAAGCTGAATAAACCCTTTTCTCCTCAACTTGCTTTTTGGTCATGGTATTTTGTGGTAGTGAATAGAAACCCTGACTACGACACTGGCTTACTACAATTGCGCCCACTCCTTTTCTTCACAGACTTAAACTCTTAGTTTGGCTCCCAGAATAGCAGTGGCATGCTTAAATTAGGACGGTGTGAAGAGAACCAAATGAATAAACTGCAGAGAGAGAGATGGCAACAACCTGCAGAGACCCTAGCTGTGATGGTGCAGGAGGTAAACTGAGGCTGAAAGCAGCAAGGCTGTATTGTCACTGCATGGTTTGGTAGGGATAGGGGAGACAGCACTGAGGTAAAAGACAGCCCACCTCTCATGGTTTGAATGTGAAATATCCCCCCAATAGTTTCATATGTTTAAACACTTCATTCCAGCTAGTGACATTATTTTCAAAGTTGTGAAACCAACTAGGAGATGGATCCTGGATTAAAGAAGTGGGCCACTGCAAGAGAGTCTCAGAGTTTTACATCCTGGCTCTTCTTCCTGTTCACTCTGTTTCCTGCTCCACCAAGGCATAAGGAGGCAAGGAGTCCCAGCTGCACACCTTGCCACCATGGAGCCACTTGCCACTCTGCCTTCCTTCTATGAGAGACTCCAACAAGTCAAAATAAATCCTTTCCAGGTTGGCTTTTGTCAAGCATACAATGACAGAAGCAAGAAAAGTAAGGAATACAACATCTCTTGCCAGGAGCCATGTTTATGAGTGTCCTGATATCAGTCTCCATTGCAGGATGTTTGATCACACTATGAATCCAAGAT
This sequence comes from Rhabdomys pumilio, assembly GCA_030674055.1. Classification (NCBI taxonomy): domain Eukaryota; kingdom Metazoa; phylum Chordata; class Mammalia; order Rodentia; family Muridae; genus Rhabdomys; species Rhabdomys pumilio. The sequence continues at coordinate 47,511,294 of JANHMN010000014.1, read as the reverse complement.
TGTGTTAATAACTTGAAAAAAACCTGTGTTTAGTTGTAGTATGGCTCAGCCCCAGCACACACCTTTAATCCAAGAGCTCTCTGCCTGAATATTGCAAACAAGATTAAGTGAAGTCAAACCATAGGTCAAGAGGAGGAGCAAGCAACCAGTTGACAGGAATTAAACATAGGATCATTAACTAAAACTCAGATTAAGAGGGAGTCGGGAGGACAGAGAGATGCATAGGAAGAAGAAGGGAGAGATACTCAGTTTGAAGGAGGTTTTTGGAGAGAGGGCCATTCCTGCTGGGACATCAGCTAAGGAGGAAAGGTCAGCTGGGTGCTCTCTCTGCCTGTCTGAACTAACAGACTTTCACCCCAGCATCTGACTCCCTAGTCTTCACTGGTTAGTTAGGGTTTCCATTGCTATGGAAAGACACCATGACCAAGACAACTCTTATAAAGGACTACATTTAATTGGGGTTGGCTTATAGTTTTAGAGGTTTAGTCCATTATCATCATAGCAGGAAGCATGGCAGCATGCAGGCAGACATGATGTGGACAAGGAGCTGAGAGCTGTACATCTTGATCCAAAGACAGACAGGAGAAGACTATCTTCTAGACAGCTAGGAGGAGGGTCTTCAAGCCCACTCCCATAGTGACACACTTCCTCCAACAAGGCCACACCTACTCCAACAAGGCCACACCTCCTAATAGTATGACTGCCTGGCCCAAGCATATTCAGACCACAACAGTTGGTAAAAATCAAACTATTGAGATTTTGTTAAAAAAACAGCCACCTTCCTCCACTCTTCCCATCTCTTAGCGAGGCTCACCCTCAGAAGCAATAAGGCCTGACAGCTAGCTGCACTTCACAGAGGAAGCAGCTTGGTCACTGTGTAAATAGAAAAAAAAAAGTGGAGAATACATCCAAGTGTCAAAGAGGAAAGAAACTGGCAAAGGGCTGCAATGGCTGAATGGCCCTTGTACTGGTTGATTTTACGTCTAGTCATAGGCTAGTGTTGTCAGAGAGGAAGGAGCCTCAATTTAAAAAAAATGCCTCCATATGATCCATCTGTATCTGTAATCAATGATCAATGGAGTGGGTAGTGCCATCCCTGGGTCAGTGGTCTGATTCAGTAAGAAAGCAGGCTGAACAAGTGATGTGAAGCAATCACTCCTCCATGTTCTCAGCATCAGCCCCTGCTTCCAGGATCCTGCCCTGTGAGTTCCTGCCCTGACTTCCCTTGGTGATGACCAGTGATATGGAAGGGGAAGCTGAATAATCCTTTCCTCCACATTTTGCTTTTAGGTTGTGGTGTTTCATTGCAATAGTAGAAGCTCTAACTAAGACAACCCCCAGCTCCAGTTATTGAAGTATTATCTCACATCTAATCCAGGAAGCCACTCTCTGCTGTATAACACTGGTAATATCTACTTCATCAACAGGCTCCTTCTTAGACTCTACACAAGTGGAAAATGGTGTTTCTGGGAGAGAAGAGTCTTGGTACTTCCTGTTTGCTCTTTCTTGTGCCTTCCCTGTGGGCCTCTAACTCTTGTCAATCTTACTTCAGCCTTCCTACTTCACCTTAGCGAACAACTGGTTTCAGCATCAGAATCCTGAATCCAGTTTGCAGCTGCTGTTAAATGTAGTATTCCAATTTGAGGGATATCTTTACTCTACCTGCTAGACGATCCCATCAGCCACTGGCCAGCACTCAGCCTCAAAGGGTTGAATCCCAGTACATGCTCAGGGGCCAGAGGAAGTATTGCCACTCCCATCCCAAAATGTCTGAATCTCTACTCCCATAAATTTGAATGATATCAATGTTTGTCCTAGTTCTCAGTCAGAGAGGAAATGGACTCTTGTTTCAGTTCTCCATGCCACAGTTGCTTTGTATTTTTTTTTTTTGTGAATAAATAGAAGAGTCTGGATTTCTGAATCACAGTTTAGAGAAAAGCTATCCACCTATCGAGACACATTCATCAAATGGCCATTAGAATGAGACATAACACACACACACACACACACACACACACACGCACACGCACACGCACACACACACTGTGCCGATGACCACCTTATTATTTGTAGAAAACTATGAGGTAAAGAAGATGACCTTGGTCCCCTCTGAAAGAGAAAGGAGAAAGGCTCTTTTTGTTGTCTTTTGTTTTGCAGATATGGTCTTGAAGTAGAAATTTCTGGTGCCTTGGAGACTCAGTTGTATCATGTGATGTTTTCCTGGAAACTGTCTTATGAGACGATGTTTTTTGCTGAGAACAGCCATGTGGTGTTTTTTCTGGAAGCTGCCTGGAAAAAGGGCATGTGCTATTTTGCTAGAGCAGATGCTTGAGAGAGCATGCGATGTTTGGAAGTGTAGAAATATAACCCAACAGACAGACAGTGGACTATGCTGTGTGGTATTATGCTGTGTGGTATTGGTTCTCCTTGCCTCTCTTTGCTGGTCTTCATTGGTTCACCTTGCCTTCTTCACTGATGAACATTTGCCATGACTTGACAGAGAGAAATGTACCAAAGAACTTCGGTGGTGTTCTGGCAGCTTCTTGCTGCTTCCATGGACTTAAGCAGATAGGCAAAGCCTCAAGGTTTCTTCTGGATCAAACTGCCATTGAATTGAACTGCTGATATCCTGACAATGTAGATTGGATTCACCCTGAAGAACTATTTCTAAACAGGTCCACATCCTCTTTATCCTATTAACCTGTCTTTTCCACTACCTCTGGTGAGCGGTGGGCTAGAAGGAAGGTTAAAGCATTTAAGTGTACTTATTAAAGTAGGTTTTGAAAAACTTAAGCCTACTCGTCTCCTACTAGTCATCTTGTCTGGAACTCAATGTGTAGCTGAGGATGACCTTGAACTTTTGGTTGTTCTGTTTCTTCAGTGTTCCAGCACATCTGGTTTTATGTGGTGCTGGCAGTTAAACCCAGGGCTTCATGCTTGTCGATTAAATACACTAGATCTGGAAATTAAAATTTTTAAATGATGATCGTCGAATAGTCACAAGTGTCACAAATGTCAAAGAGAGTCACAGGTGTCTCTCTTTAGGATATCTCCTCTTGTAAGACATGGTGGTTCATGTCTTTAATCCCAGCATTTGGAAGGCAGAGACAGATGGATCTTTGTGAGTTCAAGGCCAGCCTGGTCTACATCCTGAGTTTGAGAATAGCCAGTGATATGTAAAGAGACCCTGTCTCAATGATAATAATAATAATAATAATAATAATAATAATAATAATAATAATGTCTCTCCTGCCAGAGCTTCAGAATAAGATTGTCTTTATATACCTAGGGCAAGTGAGCAAACCAGTACAACAGGAATCAGCCTCTTGAGAGGCTCCAGGCAACTTCTCTTATGAGGGCTAAGCCTTAATACAGAACTCCAAAGGTCATCAAGTATATTTTCTGCCTCGCTACAGGATGCCCACCTAATGTCTTACCTTGTCAATTGAAAAGACTCCTAAGAAGCTTAAAGGCCTGTTTCCACCATGGAAGCATGCCCAAATTAGCTGTAATTATGTCTAGGAGAGAGAAACAAAGCTTGAAAGAAGTATGAATGTGCTCTTTGATATACAAAATGGAATGGAATTGAACTGAATTGAAAAACCCCAGGCATTTCCAAACCCACAATCAAAACCTATAAGAGCTTTTAGTTTATTAACAAAAGTTTCTTAGAACTTGGACTAAAATAGACTAAGAATATTTGAAATACAAAGACTCTTGGGCTCCCCATATTTGTCAAGCAAGAAACAAGTGGCAAATACTGCTTAAAATCAACAGAGATTGTGAATTGGGGGCAGGGGGGTTGAAATAGTAAACTCAAGGACCATAGGGAAAGGTGGAGAAGGAAACTATGCCCAGAAAGCAGGGACTAGAGGAAAATCAGCACTGCAAAACAACAATGTTCTCTCCTCAAAGTGGATAACTAATAATTTAGTGCACATATACAGTGTCTTAGTTTGGGTTGTATTGCTGTGAAACAACCATGACCCTGGCAACTCTTATAAAGGACAACATTTATTTGGGGCAGATCTACAATTTCAGAAGGAATTATCATCATGGTGGAAATCAGTCTGCAGGCAGACATGGTGCTGGAAAGGTAGCTGAGAGTTCTACATCTTGATCCAAAAGCAATAGAAAGAGACTATGTGCTACACTGGGCATACTCTAAATATATAAGAGGCTTCAAAGCCTGCTCCCACACTGGCATACTTCCTCTACATCTACTCCTGCAAGGCCACACTTCTTGTAATGCCACTCCCTATGGCCAAGCATTCAAACACGTGAGTCTATGGGGACCATAGTTATTCAAAACACCACACACAGTGAGTGACCATGACTAAGAACAGGCTAACCCCCAGGAACATGTTTTGTTTTCAACATGGAACTAGTTACATGAAGTTTTATAGTCACAGAACAAATGGTGAAAAGCTGGTGGTCAGGTAAGATTTCAAAGTTTTAACCTGGTGTCTTAGGGTTTTACTACTATGAAAAGACACCATGACCCAAGCAACTCTTATAAAGGCAAACATTTAATATTTAGAGGTTCAGTCCATTACCGTCATGGCAGGAAGCAAGGCAGCATGCAAGCAGATTTGGTGCTAGAGGAGCCAAGATCCTGATCCAAAGGCAGTAAGAGACTCTTTCCTACAGATAGGCAGGAGGGGAGTCTCTTCCACACTGGCTGGAGCTTGAGCACTAGGAGTCCTCAAAGCCTGCCTACACACACTTCCTTCAACAAGGTCACACCTCCTAATAGTGCCACTTCCCATGGGCCAAGCATATTCAAACCACTATACCTAGTAACTGAGAGGTCAGATATAGTAGGTGGATGCCAAATGGCTATTAAGTAGACCAAGATAAACTAAGATATAGCAAGGAACAAATTTCATGAAATACTAAATAAACCACAATTCTGGTCTTACCACTGCGGCAGAATTGTTGGAGAACTTTGAAGCCTTCAAAGTTGGTCAGAGGGTGACACAAAGGTGCCATGCATAGAGACACGGTATACTATACATCTGTCAGGTATACATGTTTATGAGCAACTGAAAAACAGAATTCAGTGATGATTTCTTGAAAACATGCCACTACCTTATTAGTATCTCTAAGCTGCAATTTCACGTTCTGTCAAACAAATGAAATAAATATCACCCTTAAAGATTACATGTCTTACTATAAAAGTTCAATCCAGTGATATTTACTCGACCCCACACATTGGTTTTTGCAACGATTGCTCTCTCTCTCTCTCTCTCTCTCTCTCTCTCTCTCTCTCTCTCTCTCTCTCT
>JANHMN010000014.1:47482717-47505999 GCA_030674055.1 Rhabdomys pumilio | reverse complement strand
TCTCTCTCTCTCTCTCTCTCTCTCTCTCTCTCTCTCTCTCTCTCTCTGCATGCTGCCTGGTCAACTGTTTGACTACTATTTCCCTTTAGCACACTTTATACTTTCTGTGCTTTGTAATGCATAGAAAAATAATGAAATAACTATGAAAATTTAAGATCTTCACTCATGCAATCCTTTAAAAAAAATCACTTCACATAGCATTCTTCAGAAAACCCTGTACATGTGTTGGATGGGTAGCTTCCATTGTCAGCCTGACACAACTGCAAGAGGGGGTTCAGTTGAGAAAGTAACTCCATCCCATTGGTCTGTGAGCATGTCTTGGGACATTTTCTTGATTGTTAGTTAATGTGGGAGGGTGCGGTGTGGACAGGACCACTGCTGACCAGGCACACCTGGGCTGTATAAGAAAGGCAGTCAAGCAGCCCACTGAGTAACTAACTAAGGCAGGAAGTAGCCTTCCTCTGTTTCTGCTCTAAGCTCCTGCCTTGAATTCCTGTCTTGGCTTCCTTTGATGATGGACTCAAACTATAAAACGACGTAAATCCCTTTCCTCCCCCAAGTTGCCTTGGGTCACAATGTTTACCACAGCAACAGAAAACAATCTAGAACGTTCTTAAAAGGATGGCAATGCTCATCAGATAAGAGCACTGGCTGCTCTTCCAGAGGACTTGGGTTCAATTCTTAGCATCTACATACTATCCCCCAACCAGCCGTGACTCCAGTTCCAAGGGATCTGATGCCCTCTTCAAGCCTTCTTGGGCACTGCACACATGTAGTACACAGACATACATGCAGGCAAAACACTTGTACACATGAATAAAATAAATAACTAAAAGCTGGAGAGATGGCTCAGCAGTTAAGGATCACAGTGCAGTAAATAGCAGACAACTCTATACAAATGTAAAGCTTGTTGGTATATTCTCGTGCATCATTCAGGAAGCTGGTGTGTAGGTGACAAAGCAAAGCAGAAAACTTACAGGGGCAGATATATATTCTCAGTGTCCTGACCAGTCACATGTATTTGTTCATAAGCTACCTTGTGATTACATCATATACCTTACATACTATACAAGTCTTTTGGGATGAGTGGATGAACACAAAACAGATATGAAAACCTTGCTCTCAGTGACTCCATGGTCCAGTAGAAAATAACATTCCACAGAAAATAATATAGATGATTGTTTTACTGTAGCCACTACATCTACAAAGGACTTGCTTACTTTTGTATTTTCTGGCCTTCTTCCAATATGATAATAGGGATACACCAACGTGCCCATTTTTTAGGGCAGTTTAAGCTATGACTCCAATTCTTTCTCCACTTTTCAATATATTTACATCAGTATCTTCTCCTGTTGAGACTGGCTGGCTCTAAAAACTGACTTAAATAGAATCCAGCAAATGATGTTTTATGACGCCTGAGTCTAGACACATTGGTCATCTCTTTTTCATTCACAAATTCCCCTAAAACTTACAACAACCAGCATTTACTGCTCATGCCGTCTGTGGGTTTGTAATTTTGGAATTAGCACAGCTGGTTAGCTTCAGGATCCATCTTGAGGTTTTGATAAAGATATCAGCTAGGGCTGGCCTCACTGAGGACTGACAAGCTAGAGGACCCACCCACCTCCCAGAATGTAACTGCTCACATGCTGTTGGCAGAAGCCTTCAGCTCCTTTCCGGCTTGTGACAGAGGACTCAGTTCCATGCCAAGTGACTTCCTCAATAGTGCTGCTGAAGGTCAGGGAGGCTGGCTTTCCCCACAGTGAGTGACTTACCAGAAAGAGGAAACCACAATGGGGTGATTTACATATTCTGAGGTTAATAACTAATACTGGAAATTAGTATGGCAACAATTACTTTTTAACCAACTATTACCCAAATGAAAGGCACGAAGACCTATAGAATTATAATAAGCTTTCAAGCACTGGAGCTAGGCAGGTATCATCCCTCTAAGATATCTTCTCTGCTTTCATGCCTTGAACCTCAATATAGTACTTGCCATATTCTTTGATGCTACTCTTGCTTCATCGGGCCAGTTCTCAGAGCCACATGCTCATGGTCCATATTATCCCATAGTGACTTCTTTCTTCCTCCTCTCCTCACTCTCTCCTGGCTGTCCCTACCAGAGACTTCAAGCCAGGGAACCAAAAGGCTGCCTATTCTCTCCTGCACAGCTACAGGCTGTCTGCAACTTTTATTAACCAATCAGGAATAGCTGGGGGTGGGAGCAATGTTTACATAACAAAGGTCAGTATTAGTGAGAATCTGCTCCCAACCAGTATCTTGGGATTCAGAATTTAGCATTTGAATACAGAGAAACAGACCAAACCCCAACACCACAAAGTCTTCATATCCTAAAGTTGTGAATTAAAACACAAGTTTTCTATCTTATTTGATTATTTAGAAATGAGTCATTAATATTACCATCCACATTTAAAGGATAGTTGATTTGAAGATAAGTAAGCGCTGCAGGTCAAAGGAAGGACTGTCAGAGTGTTTGTGGGCCTACCTAATACTACCATAGCAGGCATGAAAGCGATGCAGCTTCATAGCTGCCTGTGTGTTGGGCAGCCAACAGACAATACCAACTGTAAGCAATGTGAGTACTAGCAAGTAAATGTTCGTGTCCCTCCCAAAGTCACTTGCCCAAATGTAATCACTCTTAGGATTAAGTTATGGGAGCAGAGACCTGGAATAGCGTTAGTATCCACAGATAAAAGAATCCAAAGAGAAGGCCGGGCGGTGGTGGCGAACGCCTTTAATCCCAGCACTTGGGAGGCAGAGGCAGGCGGATTTCTGAGTTCGAGGCCAGCCTGGTCTACAGAGTGAGTTCCAGGACAGCCAGGGCTACACAGAGAAACCCTGTCTCGAAAAAACAACAACAACAACAACAAAAATAAATAAATAAAAAAGCAACAGAAAAAAAAGAATCCAAAGAGAAGTTTCTTTCCCCTTCTGCTTGTGAAATTTCAGTAAAAAGATGGCTGAGGTGGTCCATTACCAGACACTGAAACTTGGTCTTTGACTTGACAGCTTCCAAGGCTGTGAAGAACAAACTTCTATCATTTGTAAGCCACCTAGTTTATGGTATTTGGTTGTATGTCTTAAGACAGTGAGTAAAGTATTCCATGTAACTTCAGCCCAGTTATTGAGACCTCACACCACTACCATTGCTCAGAGAGCATGTCTCCTGGCAACTGAACTTTTCTAGTTCCTGAGTATAAGTGATGTCTACTTCTAGGGTCACACTCTTCGCCTTCATCAGATGGCACACTATTGTGCCACAAAGATTACAGTGGGGATTCTCTGGGCCAAGGACAACTTTTCTGCTGCTAGAAAAGGGATAATTTGCTTTGCCCCTGCAAGCCTCCAGGTTCATTATTTCTCAATATAGGAAACAGGTGTAAATGTTGCTTACTGAGGGCTAGAGAGATGGCTAAGCATAAGAGCATTGGATGCTCTTCCAGAAGGCCGGAGTTCAATTCCCAACAACCATATGGTGGCTCACAACCGTCAGCAGCAAGATCTGATGCCCTATTCTGGAATGTAGGTATACATAAAGATAGAGAACGTGTGTGTGAGAGCTCTCTCTCTCTCTCTCTCTCTCTCTCTCTCTCTCTTTCTCTCTCTCTCTCTAAAAAACTTCTCTTTAAAAACTGTTGCTTACTGATGAGTACCATAAAACATGGTTCTCAATACATGTTCTAAGTTAATGTTTTTATTTTCATCATTATTATTTTTCTTATTACACACACACACACACACACACACACACACACACACATTTTCTCTTCTTCCAGAGCTTGACACCAGTTCATGCTATGAAAACATGGTCACACAAGTACAGTGTCAACTCTTCCTTGTAGTTCAATAAGACTTTGTCACACACTTTCAACTTCCATTGATTGTCCCTCCTGAGTTTCTATTATCCTTCTGCCTTCAAAACCACTGAAAGGATGGAGCAAGGAAAGTTCCCACAGGACACAGACTGAAGTGGGCAGTGAGCAGCACCAAGAACAGCAGCCCAAGATGGAACTGGTATTCAGCAGAAGCAGAGAGTCACTGTTATTGGAAAGGATGCTTAGATCTGTCAGCAGAGGTTTGGTAACATGGTACATTCTCACCAATGTGTGTGAGTGGGAATGTGTATTTTTCTGCCTCTCCTTCTTGAAGAGAGTGACTCTTCTGAACTTACTTCCTTGTGCCCTGCTGTGATCTGGAACACGAATGTGCCCAAACCTGAATTTGACCAAGGAGTAAGGGGATTCTAGAACAATGAAACGAGCCTGGTTCAGTCTGTGATCTCATGAGCAGGTTGCCCACTGGCCAGAGAGGCCAGATTTCATGATGCTCTCAGATATTAAATCTCTGATTTAGCCTCTTTGTTATATCAGCGCAGTTACTCTTCAAAGTTCTATGGACATCTCCATGTTCTGTCCCCCCTGTCCCCCATTGACTGAGGCAAACGGGAAGGAGTTGCTTCATGGCACGACCCTTCCTCAGACACCCAGACTTCTGCACAAACCAGCTGCTGAGGAATACTGCCACAAAGCCTGACAGCCTTGTCCCGTTGGCCTGTGATTCCTTCAGAATTCAATTCAAAAGTTCCAAGATGTCACCACTGTCCTTCTCGCCCAAAAGCACAAGGTTGGGTCTGTCATAGCAACACTCCATTCTCCAGTATTAATTTCTGTCTTAGTTAAGATTTCAAGTGCCATGATACAACATGAGCCAAAGCAACCTGGGAAGGAAGGGGTTTATTTCCCTTACGCTTCCACGTCATTGAGGGAAGCTAGTGGAGGCTTAAGGCAGAACCCATTTAAATGCCAGGTGAGGAGGTGAGCAGGCAAATGTGGTGATCACCTTGTAGTTTCCAGCCTCAGAAAGCAGAAAGACTGCCCAGAAAGGCTGCCCAGCAGGAACCACCACATCTCTGAGCTCTGGGTTTGGGAGTCTGACCTCCAGTCCTGTTGATATAGGTTTATGTAGCGAGTGCTCTAACCACTGAGCTGTCTCCCCAGCCCAGCTTTTCTCCTTTCTCTATGACAGTTTTCTTACAAACCCCCCTCCTGCCCCATGCCACACAGAAGGAGAACATGTGTCTCAAGGTTCTTTTCATGTCTCAGTCACACATGTCGCACCTGTTCTAGTTCATTGGTGACGAAACCTAGCCCTGTCTGCTAGGCTATAAGCTCTCAAATGCTGTGTCTTGGTTTGCCGATCATTTCACTTCAGAGTACTTAGTAGACAGTTGAAAAGATGGTAGATATGCAATAATTACATGAGGACAAAAATGAGCAGATAAGTAAGTAATGGGAAATAACCCAGGAGACATATCTTAGTATGTATACACAGAGTCCTAAATGCATACTTTTGTAATGCTAAAGAGAATAACTAGATGGGCTACGTTAAAATAAAAAAACACTTTAATTGGATCTTAGTTTATCAACATATTAATAAATTAGGAGTAGATTAAAGACTCATATTAGGAAAATCGAGACACACAGAAAAATGAGCAGTTTGTAAACAGCTGGCTGTGAAGTGACAGCGGGAAACTCAGGCCACATCTTCTAAACCATATAAAAGGTAAACTTCCTAGACCCCAAAATCAAAAAGAAAGGCTGAGTAAGAATTCGGAGGCAATAATCTTTCTAGTATAGAATAGAATCTGATATCCGTGTGTGTCTATAAGAAATATTTTAATCTAACCAATACGAAGGGGGAAAAAAGATAAGTAATTAGTAAAAGCCAAATCACACGCATAAAGTAACAGAAATTAAAAATGAAATATGTGTATAGAAACAGAACAAAAGCCAGTCACTGAGAGCTCCTGTTGTCACACGGCCAGACTAAACACAATATTATTAACATTTATAAAAGTGTTATAGCATGAACAGTCACATGCTTGCTGGACGCCGTGAGCTACAGCCTTGCAAAGTTCCTGCAGATGGAAAGTCGTCAAGGCTTGGTTAATTGTGATTTTTCTTTTTCCCTAAATGGGACATGAGGCCGTCCTGTACCTCAACTCTAAGGAGAGTGTTTTTGGCTCTGCCCCTGTGCCCCAGAGAAGCCCAGCAACTTCTAGGAAGGTGGAAGTCAGATCTTGCTCATCTCTCATCATGCTCAAGGAATGTCAGTCTCGGTGAATTTAAATTCGAGATTGCTGAACAGCAAAAAAAAAAAAAAAAAAAAAAAAAAAAGACGGTAATTTAGGTTTAGTAATCATGCTTTGAATACGCCAGATAGGTTTCTAACACAGATTCTTAAGAAAAATAATCTTGGAAGAAAGCACACACCCACATTTATTCTGGTGCCTTATTTTAAGTCAAATTAAAGAGGAACACACTGCCAGAGTCAGAAATGTTGTGTTGCCATCATAGTACGAGTGCTGGTGCTGCGGAGGGCGTGACGTCACAAAAGCCTGCGTTTCCTGCTCCCTCCGTGTTCCAGAAGCCACTACTAGCACACTTGAGGCATTTGTCACCCCGCAGCCAGACCCTTGTGACCCGTTTTCTGTTGTACTTCCATTTCGTGTGGTTTATAACAGGATACCTTAGTCTGAGAACATTATAAAACGTACAGATTTGACTAAAGGTTCTAGAAGCCTGGACGTCCAAGAGTGTGATATGAGCATTCGACGTGACTTTCATGCTGCGTCTTCCCATGGTGCAAAACAAACAACAAGAGAGGCGCTGTTCCTGTAACTATCCAAATCTGTGAAAACGGATTTGTCCACTTAGGAGAGCAGCGCTCTTTTACACTAACAAAGGCTACTGAAACTCAGTGTGACGTTTTAGAGTGACCATTCAGATCACAGCATTTCCCACGATATGAAATAGAGGAAGAGAGGGGAAAGTGGGTGGATGGAAGAAAGAGGAGGCAGGAACTCATCTGATCCACGGTAGAAGAGGGAGAGGGAGGGGGAATGAGTAATAAGATGTCTGGGGCTTTTTTTTTTTTTTTTTTTTTTTTTTTTTTTTTTTTTTTTTTTTGACTAGTGATGGGAGAAGTAAATGGAGATGTTTGATATTAGGGAAAGCATATGAATGTTTTGTGAATTTGTTAAAAATCTAAGATGAGAAACAATAAAATAAAAAAACAAAGAGAGAAAAGAATTTGAATTGAGAGAGCAGTAGCAGAGAATGGTGCTGTTTTTCTAATCATTGGCCATGGTGGATTGTCAAGTTCCTTGTCTGGCCTCAGTGGGAGAGGAAGCACCTAGCATGGCAAAGTCTTGAAGTGCCAGAGAGAGGGGATTCTCAGGGGGACCCCACCTGCTCAGAGGAAGAAGGGAGAGGGGATGAGGGAAGGATTGTGGGAGGGAGTGACCAGGAGAAGGGCAGTGCACCAGATGTAAAATAAGTAAATAAAGAATAATTAAAAAAAAAAAAAAAAAGTCTCAACAGGCTACGCCACTAGGTGGCAATGTAGAATCGCTGGAGCTCGGGCAGGCAATTAATTGGCCTTTGTGGTGCGCTCAGTCCACCCACCAAGAAAGATTCCAGTTTCTATATTCCGCTTGGATGCATTTTAATATTAAATGCAATTTGTCAGTGTTCATTGTAATTGTTCAAAAGTATGGCTCAAGGCAATTTGTGGTGTAACTGACTCTGACAGATTGCCTCCCCCCCATTGTGTTAAGACTATATGTTGATCTCGCACCTTTTTTTAATTTTTTAAAATGAATTTATTTCACTTCGTAGGAACTTGACACTACTTCTGTCTTAGAGATTTCATTCTAGGCAAATATTTCTTACCAAAGAGATTAGGAGAGAAGATGTTGTATCTGAAACAACTGGCCAGTTGGTGTTTGGAGAGGGGGGAGGGGGAGAGGGAGAAGGAGAGGGGGGGGAGGAGGGAGAAGGAGAGAGGGAGGGAGGGGGAAGAAGGAGGGAGGGGGAAGAATGAGGGAGGGGAGGGAGGGGGAGGGAGGGGGAAGAAGGAGGAAGGGGGAAGGAGGAAGGAGGATGGAGGGTGGAAGCGGGAGGGAGAGAGATGAGGGAGGGAGGGAGGGAGAGTTGAGGTGGGGCTAGAATAGGAGTGGGGTTGAGTGGGGTGGGGTAGGAATGGGGTGGGCACAGGGGTAGAGATAAGAGAGGGGGTACAGAAACACCTTGATTGGTAACATTTTTTTCTTTGCAAGATGACCATTGAACAAACCAGGCTAGATCACAATGGTCTAAATGATTCTAAGTTTCCAGTGGTTTTCCTCAGCAGACACTTTTCATTTAGTTTGATATCCCTGTAAGGCTGAGTTTTTCTGTTCAGCAAGAACTATAAGAAATATCCATTTGATCACTTTATAAAAGGAATTCCTAAGGGGAAATCATGCATACATGTGCACATGTATGCACATAGTGAAAACTGATCAAATAATCCTAGACTTTCATAGTCATATGTCTTGAGAGGTGTGTGTCCATGTTTCTTACTAAGAGAGGACAGACAGTGAAAGAAGACCCAGAGAGCTCGTTTGGAGGTTCCACCTCTCAGAATGACCTCATCTGTAGTCCCCAGGGTCTCACATCCAATGTGCCACAGGATCTGCTGCTTGCTAGGGAGGGAATTACAAAGCTGTGAGCTGTTTATTTGGGGATCTGAGTGTTTGGGGGGTGCATATTGGGAAAGTAGGGAAGCTTTTTGGGTCCATAGCAGATATTCTGTGTGTGTGTGTGTGTGTGTGTGTGTGTGTGTGTGTGTGTGTGTGTCCATGAACAAAAAGAAGGTTCTGGGTCACCCTCAGCCTGAAGACTCCTGGAAGATGTCTCTCCACAGATGTCTGTGATACTGGCCACAACCCATCTTCAGATTATCTGTTCCAAGTTGCCGTGCTTAGCAACTGCCTGCAGAAACAAAGCATTTTAGCTGCCATATAACGGTGAAAGGCTCCCAACTTTATATTACAGCATCCCAAAAGGAGTAACGGCCCCACCGTCCTCAAACAAGAAGCTGTCCAAAGGTTACATATAAACATTAATAATTTATAAGCGTATTGATTACAGACATGCTACAGCTGACTCCCAAGTACTGCTGAAGTGACATCAATTCTGGATAGAGATGCCCTTGCCTAAAGGGGAAGCCAATTGTTTGTGGAGTGGCTTTCTAGTGTATGTCAATATTTCCATGGAAAAACATTGGAAACTGATCTTTTTAGACTGAGTCCTCATTATCCACCAAACATTTACCTTGCCTAGGAACCGCTGAGTCAGAGAGCAGTTAACACCTTAAGGGCACAGTTCCCACCTTTCTCTGTGTCCTTTACTCCAGTGTTCTGTCTTCTCTATCAGGGGCTTATTTGATATTTTATCCTCTTTCTCTGCTTACTCTTAAGCCCCAGTTAATATAAGTAATGAATCACCTATTTCAAACTCGTTTGAACTTTTATTATGTATACAGTTGGCTTATCATAGACACTAAAATCTATAGATATACAAATGCTTATATAAAACCATGTCATATTTATGCATAACATATATACATATCCTCATACACTTGAATCATGTATTATTATGATGTCTAGATTGTCACATGTATAATTATTTAAACTTTGGTAATATACAGATCACCTATATATGCATATATGTATATGTATATATTTAAATTTAAAAATTTTAAACTAACAATATATATTTATATGTATTCTGAAAGACACAAAGGGAAAGATCATGTATGTACATGTTGACAGTAATCTTTCAGTACTTAGAATTGCTTCTTTTGCTGATTCTTCTTCCTTTTTTGCCTGCTTCTCAAATTTTCAACAATAATCAATTAATACTAATAATACTAATTATGTAGCCATAGAGAGCCATAGTGCATGATTCGGGGATGATAATAGGAAATCATTACATGAGAGAGAGAGAGAGAGAAAGAGAGAGAGAGAGAGAGAGAGTCTTAGAACTGGTAACTGAAATGACACTTAACTAATTTTTCACCTAATGGACACAAACATTCATTTCTCACTAACAGAGTAAGGGAGTCCTTGACAAATCCTATCAGACCCTGAGGAATCAAACAACATTATCTGCAAACACTTAATAATCACATGCACATCCTGTTCCTGGGAGTTCCCAGGCCCAGGCATTGTGAGCCTTCCAGGCAGCTCCTCAGAGGCCCTGGAGCTGCACTTGTGAGGAAACGCTACCGCAGTGAAGGACTGCTCACGTCAGAACTGCAGAAGTCCCAGATTTCCTTCCCAAGAGTCAAGGCATTGGATGTCCTGACCATGAATTGCCACAGGCAGGATAAAACACAGCACATTTGGTTAAGTTGGCGTTTCAGATAAAGAGACAGAACAAATAATTCTTAGAGTGAGTACGTCTCAAACATTGCCCAGGATTCACTTAAACTAAATGACTAGTTATTATTTCTCTGAAGTTCAAATTTAAGTGAACTTTCTGACTGTGCTTTTAATTGTTGGATATGGTAAAACTGAGAACCTTCGCTGTCCCCCTCTGATTGGCTGGCAGGTTAGCTTGGCTTAGTAAACACAGCTTCCTCATGGCCACTTTGGTCTTATGAATACATGGACTGGACTATTCTGATCTTGCTGCTCTAAGCCGGGCGGGTGATAAACAAGGAGAGACTAATGCAGTAACTTGGGTGGGGCTGGCTGTGGAGAGACAGCCTCCAATATTCTCTTGGGACACTGAGCAGTAAAGAGCTCTGGGGGTTGATTGACAGGACTACTTCCTGACCGTTAGTTGGCCTGGCTGTTGTACGAAGAGGGCGGGGGTGATAGCAGACAGTGAGCTCACTACCCTGCCCAAACTGGAGCTATTGTTCATCTGAGTGCGAAACTCTCCGGGGGCGAGAGAATTGGGCAAGGAGAAGCCCTGTGAGAGGTCAAGCTTGGGCCATGGCCTCCCTTCCCACAAGGCACCTCTTGTCTCTAGATGGGGGGCAGGGGGAGGACTGATGGAAGGCAGTCTGGGACTGAGAGCCATCTGTCCCTGCAGGTGAAATAAACAGCTAGCCAGTTGGCAGAGTCTGAGAGGATCTGACCAGCACCCCTCCACTACCAGCAATCTCTCTCCAGATTCTAATCCTTGGTCTCACACTCTGGGGACACCGGGTCATCTGGACTAGATTCTTCCAAATAAGTACATGCAAAAGAATTCTTTACCTATATATATATATATAGCTATCAGCCAGGAGAAGACAGGATCCATTCTTTCTAAGAAGGGCCATAGCAGTGACTTAGAAGTCCTGGCAATAGGGCTCCATTAGATTCCTTGACTGATTGATTGGTTGACTGACTGATTGTTTGTTTGATTTTCTAGATTTATTTATTCATTCACTTTATATCCTGATTAACACTCCCAACCCCAGTCCCTCCTCTCCTCACAATCCCACCCTTACAAATCCCTCCCCCACCACTCCCTCCTCTTCTCTGAGGGGAAGCCTACCTTGGGTATCACCCCACCCTGGGACATAGACATAAACACATCCTCTCCCACTGAGGCCCAGCCAGGCAGTCCAATTAGGAGAAGGAGGTCCAAAAGCAGACAATAGAGTCAGAGACCGCCTCCGCTCCAATTGTTAGTGGTTCACATGAAGCCCAAGCTGCACATCTGTGATAAATGTGTAGAAGGCCTAGATCAAGCCCATGCATGCTCTTCGGTTGGTGATTCCGTCTCTGTGAGCCCCCATGGGCCCAGGTTAGTTGACTCTGTAGGTCCTACTGCAGTGTCCTTGGCCCCTCCAGCTCAGTCAATTCTACCCAGATTCCCTGACTTCTAAGGCAACAAGTGGGCCCTGGTGATCACTGAGCTTACGTCTGGTTTCATAGTGCTCACGAGTACGATGCAGGATTAGAACTTGGGAAGGAGTTCATGACAGTTCAGAAATATAATGCTCAGTTCAGGACTCCAAGGTTTGCTTTAGGATGGGGACCTAAGGTCCCAGAGGAGATCACCCACGATAGCAAGGAACACTGGGACAGTCTCTGAGTCCTATCTCTTGGTTCTCCATCCCCTTCCTGGCAAGGCTCAGTTCTTAAAGATAAGGCTTATATGTGGGAAAACTGTATATTCAACAGTTATTTATGGTGTTCTTTCTCCAGGCCTGACAGAGTTCTGAGTGCCAGAGTACGCACATTATAAATACTTTAGTGTAGTGTCTCCATTAATTGTGTGTGGCTGTAACAAACTACCTGCTGCCAACACTTCACTTTTTAAAAGGAAGTTGGGTCTTTTTTCC
Source organism: Rhabdomys pumilio (assembly GCA_030674055.1). NCBI lineage: Eukaryota > Metazoa > Chordata > Mammalia > Rodentia > Muridae > Rhabdomys > Rhabdomys pumilio. The sequence goes on along the minus strand of JANHMN010000014.1, from coordinate 47,493,804 downwards.
CTCACAGGTCTGAAGACATAGGACTATGGTGTCAGCCTTTGCTCAGCTTGGGTGACAGCCTCATGGGTGTACATGCACAGGAAATCACCCAGGGAGACAGAAAGCAAGAGGCCTGGAAGGGACTTTTATAAAGTATTCTATTCCTGAGAGAAATCATTTATTCCTATCCATCTGACATCTCCCAAGACACAGCACAAAACACTCATGAGGATGGTATCCCCATAACTTATGTACCTTCCACTAGCCTTCCCCTAGCCCACCTCTACCATCCTGACAGAGCCACCCTGGAGACCAAGCTTCTGGTACATAAATTTTGGGGTACAAACCAGATCTGAACCATAGCATTTACCCGATTTCCTTCAATTGGTACTAATTGAACAAATGCATTGGAATGTATTATTTCTGAGGACACAAAACTAAAAAGCTCTGGTCTTCCTGTGGGACTCCCAGCAGTGGGAACAGGGCTGTCTCTGACTCTTTCCTCCTGCTGGGTTGCCTTGCCTAGCCTTAATAAGAGAAGAGGTTCCTAGTCTTACTGCAACTTGCTATACCATGGCTGTTTAACATGCACGGGACGTCTACCGTTTTCTGAAGAGAAATGGAGGAAAGACAGAGAGAGACAGAGAGAGACAGAGACAGAGAAGCAGAGAGAGACAGAGAGAGAGGGGGGGGAGAGAGTGTGAGTGTCTGGGGGGGGGCAGTTGCTGAGGAACTGGGAGGAGAGGTGGAAGGGGAAACTGTAATCAAAGTGTAAAAAATATAATTATTTTAAAACAACAACTGAAAGCTCTTTCTCTGCTGACTGGGAGGAAATACTCTTCCTACGAAGGCTGGAGCGATGGCTGAGCAGTTAAGAGGCTGCTCTTCCAGAGGACCTGTGTTTGATTCCCGGCGCCCACAGGGTAGAACAATACCATCTACAGTTTAGGTTCCGGGAATGTCTGCTGCCTTGTTCTGGTCTCCACAAGTACTGCATGCACGTACTGTACTGACAAAACCCCACACATATAAAATAAAGACTCAGCATGGCAATCTCTTTAGTTCCTGTGAAGAAGCCGATGCCGTGCCATTCTGGTGTGCATTCCCTCTCGTTCTCCCTCTCCCCACCTCAGCCTGAACAGCCTTCAAGGAAGCACGGAGAGTATTACGGGTTGAATTACATCATTCTGAAATTCCCTTGTACTGCAGAATGTGACCTCAGTGGATATATAGGTTGTTGTGGATTATTAAGTTAAGATGAAGTCATTAGTGCACATCTTGATTAAATACATGTGCGTGGCTGAACCTTTACAAAAGTCAGAAAGTTGGACATGGAGGCAGACATGCAGAGGGAGACTGCCATGTGAAAATGAGCCAAGCAAGAACCAGGGTGATACATTTTCAGGAGAGGGGACGCCAGTGAATTCCAGAGGATCACTAGGAGCTGGAAGGAAGAATGAGTCCTATTGGGAGCCCTTGTACATCAGACCCCAGAGTTTAACACAATACATTTCTCTTCTTTTTTTTAAATCTCCTAGGGGCACTTTGTCAGAGTAGCCAGAGTAGCCAAGCTACATATAGCCTCGACCAAAGTGTTCCTCTCTCTGCTTAAGGTTCACAGGGGCACAAAGAACAAACATGTGTGTGCGTGGAGAGGAGAGAAATGAGGTGGGTGTCTCACAGCAACCTCAGAACTCCAGGCCTCGACTGCTGTTGGGCCAGAGCCCAGAACTTAAGAATTTCCCAAAGTGAAGATGGGTTTGAGGCTGCCAGGGACTTGTGCTTTGGAACCAGCCCACCATCCATCAGCACTGGCTATCTCTGACTTCCCACATAGCTCTGACTTTCTTTGCTGTACCCACATTGTTTCTCCTAGAGATGGGGTGGGCCTTTGGCCTCTCTAGTACCTCAGATATGCAACCCAGGATTCAATCTTATCTCTGGTTTAAAGGCTTCTAGCTTCTGTTTGATGTTTTATTGACCTCGAAATTCTGGCCCTGCCCTGGTTTTGCTGTGAGCACATGTGTTGATATGGGGCCCTCATGGGGACCCTGGCCTAATTTCTTTCTCTTTGCACATGTATGTGTCCACAATGTGAGTGCATGTGTATGTGCCCGTGCACATGTACAGTTGTAAAGGCCTGAACTTGCCCTCAGGTGTCCTCCATAGGTCTCCGTTTTGCAGAGGCACCATCTCTCGCTGAACTTGGAACGCTATTTCTGACTAGTGTAGCTGTCAAGCTTGCTCCAAAGATCCCCACTGTCTGCTTCCCAAGCACTGAGATAATAGGCAGCTTCCACATCTACCTGAGTTTTATGTGTTTCTGGGGATCTGCACCCCATGCTTTCTCCCACTGAGCCATCTCCTCCAGCACCAGCCTTACCCTGTGCTAGTCCCCGATGACAGCACAAGGACGTGAGAAGCTGTGTGGGAATCATGGGAGAGAGCAGAAGAGAGGGTTTATAGAAAACTTACTTGACTCAAATCAAAGTAACGGGAGCAATTATTCACACCTTGGATTTCCTAGGCGCACGTCTGTATATAAGTCCTACAAGTACCATATCCTCCCAGAAGACGACTGTTAAGGCGGAAATCATTGGGGCGGGGGAGGGGAGTGTGTTTTGTTCTGTTGTTTTGAACATCTTCATGTTACAGCTGAAGAAACTGAGGCTTGAGGAGTTTACAGACTTGAAGTAAATCACACAGTTAACGAGGAAGGAAGACAATGTCTGTTTTAGTATTTGGTTTAGTAGCTCAGGGCATCAGTCTAGAGCCGTGCAACCACAAGGCCAGCGTTCTATCCCTGACCTGCTCCCCCAACCTGGGTGTCTGTTTTCAAACACAAGTTAAACACCTTCAAGGCTCTCCCCCTGCAGCTCAGCATTCAGAAAGAAATATGCAGTGTCTGGGCCAACATGATGTAGGCAGAAACAGACCAAAACAGTCATCAACTTGGCGCTCCTTTCTTGTCAAGTACAAACTGGCCCGATACCACATGCTAATAACAAAAGCACCTTGCATGCATGTAACACTTCACAGTTGCCAGTGTTCTTGTAAGTATTTTCAAGTGATTTCTCACAGTCAATCTTATGTGGGATGCAGACTGAATATGGTAATCTTCACTTTATAAATGAAACAACTAGACAACAGTTTATTAGATGTCTGGCATGAGACCACAGATCTGGGGTGTCGAAAAGTAGAACCCAGATCCAGTGTTTCAAGTCCATCTTCCCTACTTCTGGGATATAGGGCTAGACAAGGGGTGCCAAACACTTGATATGCCTACAGCCTTATATTTTACCTTATGTCCAGGACTGACGTTACTACTTGACCATGGCATTACACCCAAATTTGGCCTAGGCTCCTCAACATAGTTCCCCAGGGAGCCATTATTAGCCTGAACAAGGCAACTGAGAGGACTATGTCCAGCAGCTCCAGGTGGAAGCAGTGCTCATAGCAGCCTCAGAGACTAAGTACATGAATCTCTCTCATTAGAAACCTGGTTCGAGACCTCAGAAAATCTTGGTAAGTATTACAAGTAAGTCTTACCAATTAATTTTTAAGCACAGCAATAGCAATAGCTAGCCTGTGGATGCAAATCCCAGACTTCAGCAGAATGAGAGAGTGGTGGAAACAAACTGGTTCCAGGGCCAGCATTCCCTGCACTGCCACACCCTGGCAGTACACACCGGAGGGGTCTAAGGATGTGAATTTGACTCAAACGTCCACAATGTTATGAGGCTACATTGTCGAGGGTAGAATGTACATTGCTGATCAGTTAGAGCTTGAGCTGTAGGTTTTTATTCTCCAACTCTACAACAAGCAGGCCTTTCTCTATTGTCATGTCCACTGCTCTGCACTTGACAGGAGCAGAGCCTCCTGCTTATGCTATGTTTGCTGTTTGGCTGTGAGCAGTCTGCTCATGAAAGGAGTTTGTTGTTCTGGATGGAGAGAAAAGAAGTCCCATTCTCCTATCATGAATATCGTATTAGGAGTATCATATCATCAATCTCATATCAGAGCATGCACTCTTCATTCATCTTAGTACCAATGCAGAAGGTTCTGCAGCGGTCAGGTACAACAGCAGTGTAGCAGCCTCCTGTGCATGGCCTTGGCGGGGGCCTCCTGGGTCAGCTTCCTAGTTTAGAGCACAGCTGCCCTAATGTAGAAGAAGAGGTGGCTCCCTTGGTGGTCTAGTTCTTTAGTGCTACGTAGGGAATTGTCTCTGAAAGCTTTTGTCTAAATCTGCTTCTGTAGCCTTCTCAAGGATTCTAAAAGCCAACTAAATCCCTTCTACAGAAATCAACTGGGTGACCTCCATTCTATTACTGACTGGCTTACTCTCCACTCAGGACAGAGGTTCTGATGACACAAGAAAAGCAACCTAGGCTGAATCCTAAAGCCTTCTTGCTTTACTGAACTCATTCACTTATGATTTTCTTAGCTTCTGTCCTGTCCCTGGTTTCAGCCTCTTTGCTTTGGACTGAGTTGTGTCTCCATTAAAATCCGTATGTAGAAACTGTAACTTACAACGAGCCAATACTTAGAGATGAAACATTTGAAAGGTAAGTAGAGTGAGGTGATGATGTCAAGTGACTGGGAGCCTCCATATAAGATTGGTGGTCTTACAAGAAGAGACAGGTAACCCCTCTCCACACGTGCCAGGATGTAATGACTTCTGTTTACGAGTCAGGAGGGGACTGACACCCTGCCCTTCCCTGACTGCAGGACTGTGAGAAAGGAATCTTGGTGGTCTAAGCCATCTTCATCTCTGCTCCTTGCTATAGCAGTGTAACCTGCCAAGGCACGTCTAATCCTTCCTTGAGAGCAACAGCTCTCCTTCTGTCTGTCTGTTTGGCTTGGATGGACAGTTACTGACCATTGTCACTCAGGCTCTCCTTGATGTTCTCAAAACCCAGGGGATCCCATCACCAGCACAGAACAGCCTGAACTTATAGAAAACTGAGTCTGCTCAGCATCTCCCCATAATCTACTCTGGGAATGAAGAGCAGATCTTTAATACCATGATGTAGGCCTTAGAATGTGGCGTTGGGTGACTTCATTGAGCCTGTGGAGAGGACAGAAAGGATGACAGAGATGGGCTGGCTTTGACAGCCATGTTAAGCTTTGAGAATGGTACTAACTGGACTTCAGGGATGACAGAACACAAACAGAATACATGTCTTTGGCTTCTGAATTATTCTAATAGTCTCCGAGAGTCTTCCAAGAGCTTGGACGAAACCTAGTAGTTTCATTCAGCTACAAGTTTCTGCAAGAAAGTTCCCAAGCTCCAGGAGCCTGGATTTGTCTCCTTTCTTCTTCTCAGGTTGGAATGATCCCACATGGATTGCCTGTAATGCCCTTGAAGCCATTTCTGCCTCCTCCGATTTCATTTCCCAGCTCATGAGCTCATAGGTTTTTGAATGGTTGCAGTATGAAGTCATCAGAGCTCCAGTTTTGTAGACAGACATTAAACCCTCTGGATCTTTGCATAGACTTGAAGTAAGAACCCCCCACTCCCAGCTTAGACTCAAACCCCAAACCCAACATTGTCTCCCAGGTGCTCTTGTTCAGAGACGTTACTATACTACAGTTCTGCTTGCTCTCTTTGAAAACACTAAGCCTTTCATGCAGCTGTTTCCTCCCTTGCCTTTCCACCGTGCCTCCCAGAGGACAGGGGGTTCTTTCAGGAGCCAGGACTCAAAAGCTCAGGAAGTGCTAGACATGTTGAGAGTCACATGATCACATGTAGGAACTGAGGTAACTGAGAGTGCCCAGTGCAGCAAGAAACAAACAGCCCATGAGTTGTATGAAGACCATAAAGTGGTGTATGTTTGAAGTATCCATTAATAGAGTCAGTGTTCTGAAACCCAGCCAAAAACGTGTAGGCCTGGCCTGGAATTCTAGAATGTGTATTCACTGAACATTCCTGATTTCCAAAGTCACACGCAACAACAAAAATCATATTGTGATATCACATACTATATTCCCTGCCCCCATGTGTGTGTGTGTATGTGTGTGTGTGTGTGTGTGCGCGCGTGCGCGCGCGTGCATACACCCATGGTTTGTCTCTGAGCAAAGACAAGGCAGGAACTCACAAAATAAGATACTTAGGATGAAAACTACCTCAGTTTATGTTGTGCATTAAAAAAACTGTATTTGACCATATATCAAAATCCGTGTAACTCCACCTAACCTGATTCAAACATGGATTAGTAACTGAGTGTCCACTATGTCCCATTGTTGGACTAACTTCTAAGGAATGCAATAGAATTACATTAAATAATTTTTTTCAGGATTGAAATGTGGACTCTGTGAGATGATTGGCAACTGAAAAAAGTCGTTGGCACCATGTGTCACCATCAAATACTGCAAGTTCAGAGAAAACGCACAGAGGAAAGGCAGGTAACAGACTTAGGTCTAAAGCCATCCTCACTTCAACAGAGTTTTCAGCTTTGTGATCTAGTACCAAGGGGGTGTTTGGAAAATGGCTGTGAGCATAAGTGTAAGAAGCTTATTCTGATCTTCTAGGTAGAGTGAAGTTGTTCCAGGACCTGGAATGCTCAAAGAAGAGTCTGGAAGTCAGGGTAGGGTAGGGAAGACTAGAGAAGAAGTTGGCAAGCTAAACTAGACAAGCAAAAGGCCAATTCCTCTTCCTGTCTAGCTTTCTTATCCTTTGTTTTCTTCTCTATACCCATTCCACGAACTCCTAAGACACAATCTCACTATGAAACCCAGGCCAGCTATAAACTCACAGCCCTGACTCAGCTTCCCGAGTGCTGAAATTATAGCCTTGTGTCACCCAGCCCAAATTATATCCCTGCTTTCTTACTGGGCGGGGGAGATATGGCCAGAACGCAGCTATGAAGAGAAAGGAGGAAACACTAACAGTGAGAGGTGAACAGTGTGAGGCACTGGGCAGACGGGAACTCAATGTAAAGACGCTCCTTCAGAAGATTCTTATACTTCAGGAAGTCCCAATTAACCAAGTCTCACCACCATTTCCTTTCAAGCCTGCTCAGTTTTCTGTTGGTCCATTTTAGTTCACGCCATATTGTTTTTACACTAGACGCTTAGGAGGGAATTTTCCCCTTTTATTATATAGGAAAGGCCACCTGCTTTTTCTGCTCCCTTATACTCAGTGTCTGCAAACTGTAAATGAATAGACAAGAGACAAATGAACAAAAGAAAATGTCTATTCATGCACACAATGACCAGACGCATGAGTGCTCTGTATGCGCAACACAACGGAGTGGTTAGAACGTGGGGTTTACACGTATGAAGTAGCAGGGAAAGGAAGGGACTGAATCTGAATCTCCTGCCAGAACAACAGGTTCCTTTAGGAATGAGTACATCTAAAAAGTTTTATGAACAGTGAGGACTTCAAATTTCTCGTTTCAACTATCTTGATAGATCTTAATCCTCCACTCTGTCATGTGGTTATCAGTGCTACAGACTAGTTAGCAGCACCCAGGGACTAAAGTCCCCCAGTTTCTGTATCTGTTGCTTTGCAGAGTATGTCTACATTTTTAAACCAAGCTATCCAGAGTGACATAAACTACCAATATTCATGCAGGAAGATGAGTTTAGGAAGCAATGAGGATAATTTCGTTAAGATATAGTCTAGGAATTCATACAGATTAGCAACAAAAACATAAAGGATAGAACAAATCCGTATCTAATGTTATGATAGCGAGTAGAAACCACTAATATTAAACTCCAATACACATACAAGACAAAGTATCTGACCTTCAAGTTTTCTAATCTTTCTTTCATCATTCTCTAGTTATCTTTATAGACTCCATGGCTTTGTAGCTTTGGAAGCAAGCAGTAAAGGTAAAAGAAAGAAGGGAAAGGAAAGGAAAGGAAAGGAAAGGAAAGGAAAGGAAAGGAAAGGAAAGGAAAGGAAAGGAAAGGAAAGGAAAGGAAAACATGAGTAGATCTTCAGGAAACCAAATGGAAATAAGACAGTTTGCTATAGAGTTTTTTTCTATATAGGTGTACACAGACATTTCATCTTCTTTAGGATCATCATAACACAGCCAGAGAGACTTTCTATTGTCCACCAAAAGTGTTTGTGATAAAGTTTTGGTCTCCAGTTTGCCATTATTGGAAAACAGTGGACCTTTTAAAGACCGTAGGGGAAAAGGTTTTCAGTCATTGGGAATACGCCTCCAGAAGAGAGGATGGGATATCAGTCTCTCTGTCTACTTCTCTCTGTTTTTCTTTACGTACATTTCTCTTCTTCCCATCCCCAACCATTGTTAGATGTTAGATAAACGTGATTTCTACCACATGCTCTCCATATTGAACCAATGCAATGGTTCTGTCCAGCCACAACCTGAAACCTACCTCTTTATGAGCCAAAATAAACTTTCTTCATAAAAATAGATTGTCTGGGATATTTTATTACAGTAGCATAAATATAGCATCCAGAATATTTAAATGGGTGATTTTAAAAAATTGTAACTATTGTATAAATACAAAATAAATTCATGTTAGAGATTGTATTTAACTGACTATTAGTAAAACAAGGAAACTAGATGCTCTAAGTGAGAGATTTAGAAGTGAGAAAAAGTGAAATGTGTATGCAAATGTATGCAAAGCAGAAGGGAGTTCATTGGATTTCCCAGAATTTCAAATGTTCATCTTTGGAGTGAAGAACTGTTTCTTTGCTGTCACTTGTCTGTTTTTATTGACAGGTAAACATCATTCAAATGATAGTATCAGAATCCAAGTCTTTCAGGAAAGTATATTTTAGACCAAGACAAACCTAGCTTGTTTTTATAAATAAAGTTTTATTGGCACACTGCAACACTTGTTTATTTAGGCATCACCAATAGCTACTTCCCAACCACAAAGTTTTGTTGAGTAGTAGCAACAGAGACTATATAGCTAGCAAAGATGTAAATATTAACTGTCTTGTTCATTACAGGAAAAAAGATGCTAATACATGCTGTAGATGACAGCACCTAGTCTCCCAGTGAAGAGTGTGTGTTTGGTATTTGCACTCTTCATTCCAATAGGTTACTTCTTTCACATGCTCCCCACCTGCCCCTGCAGCCAGCCTATGCTCTGAATTTCAACATGGAGAGCATGAACCACCAGAAGCATCTGCCGAATGGGCCTCAAGCTGATTCCAAAGTCAAAGAGCTCTTCTGTTTATTTTGGCAATGAGACATTTTTAATCCATATATTGGACAATAATGTGCTAGGTCAGAAATGACAAGCTCCCATTTCAGCCTCCAGTACATCATAATGTAGGTATATTTGGAAACAAGGCCATTAAAAAGACAATAGTGACAGATGATATCGTGAGGGAAGTCTGATAGAATGTATTTGACAATGAGACCTCTAAAGAAGTCACTGAGTTGAAATGAGGCCTTTAGAGCAGTGCTGTCATACAGCTAAAGTCCATGAAAGGTGATATTTTAAAAACAAGGACCCCAGAGATGTGCCCACTAAGACAAAAGTCCATGTGAGGGCACACTGAAGGTGGCTATATGCAAACAGAGAGAAGCCATGGAAGAAACTAAGCTTGTTGATGGTTTGATCTTGGACTCCAGGACCATGAGCAGACACATGCTGCTGAGCTTTGTATCTTCTAAGTTCAGGTTCAAACTCCCAGAGCAACAATATTAAGAGATGAGCAACTAGGAGGTGATTGTGCCATAAGAGCTCCACTCTCATGGGCAGGACTTGTGTATTACAAATAGGCTTACATAGGATCAAGTCTGTCCAAGTCCTGCACCAAGTGATGGCTCAATCAGTGTTAAAAGTGACATCCTAGAGCCCGAGACATGGCCTTCAGCCAACACAGAACCTGCCACCACCTTAATCTTCAGTTAACAGCCCCCAGAACTGTGAAAGGTCCTTTGAACTTTTATTTTTTATAAAATACCAAGTCTCAATTTTTGACATAGGAACACAAAAGACCAAGATCTTTTTTTTTTATTGGATATTTTATTTACATTTCAGATGCCAATCCCTTTCCCCATTTCCCCTCCCTAGAAAACCCCTATCCCGTGCCCCCCCCCTTTTCCATTTGGCTTTTATACAATTTTTTAAATGTTAATCAAGGGCTTTATAAGTATGGTAATGCTCAATCAGAAGTGTAACCTAATACCCAACCTAGCTATGTAAACTATCTTTGACTAGTGGAGACACGTGAACTTCTGCCTCCATGCCCCCTCTCTCTTTCTCTCTCTTTTTCTCTCTCATTACCTAGCTTCTCATCTACTTCATCTTCTCCTCTCCTTACTCCATCTTTTCCTCTCGGTGCTCCTTCCCCCTTAGCTCCTCCTACATATCACCCTTCCTGTTAAAATAAAGCTTTTCTCTCAGAATACAATTAGAGCATAATTATTCCTATTTGTACCAGTGAGGTACAAGATAGTCTTAATACCCAGTCCATCCTTTTGTTGACTAGCCAGAACCTCTGCCGTCTCTCTTGACTAGAACACTTAGTTTTGAACCTGGCTTTTTCTTGGCTTTATAATGAATGTCAGCTGAAAACCCTCCTCTCAGATCTTTTCAAAGACCAAGATCTTAAGCATCCTCATCCTGGTCCTTCACACCATAGGCACAGAAGACTAACGCAGACCGTTTCCATGGGCTGGTAGGAAAACTGCAACAGACATTACAACAAACAGCACAGAGGCTTCTTTAAGAGGAGCAGTGCACTTGCCTTATGTCCAGGTCAATATCACTTCAGCTATTCCCCCAATAACTTCCTTCAAAGCTCAATGCCAGTGAGTCCCACAGCCAGATGTACGGCAGCTTTGTTTACAGAGGCCACAAGATTAACTCAATTGCTTGCCCACAGATGATGGATAAAAAACGCAGCAAATGCATGCTTGGGGATATTTTTAAGCCCTTTTTAAAAAATGGATATTCTGACACACACGGTGTGGATGAACTTAAAAACTACTCTGCTAAGCAAAGTGAGAAATCACAAAAAGGGCAAAAGCTATATGTCCCATACATATACATATACATCATATACATACACATACACATACACATACACATACACATACACATACACATACACATACACATACACATACACATACACATACACATACACATACACATACACATACATA
>JANHMN010000014.1:47441012-47482707 GCA_030674055.1 Rhabdomys pumilio | reverse complement strand
AGAGAGAGAGAGAGAGAGAGAGAGAGAGAGAGAGAGAGAGAGAGAGATTAACAGATCATTCTCTGGGGATTGGTTGTCTAATAATAGAGACAGATACAGACTGGACCGTGTATAAACACACTGGCAAGAAATCCTAATTTTGTGGGACAGTTCCTCTGACAGTGAATCCCAAAGTTCTATGGGAGGAAGGGATAAATTCTGACGGTAGATGAGAAGTGGTGGTGGGGGACCTGGGGTAGCACCCTTGAGGACACACAAGGCAGGTTTTAGTTCAAAGTGTTAAGAATTTCCAACAGGCACAATGTGTTATCAAGGAAAAGCCCCACAAGCTGTTCTTTAGCCAACTCACGAAAGTCTAATATCATGGACAGCACTCATTATTAAAGTTCAGGGTAAAATGAGAAAGAAATTTGGGGGGAAAATTAAAAACAAACAAACAAACAAAAAACCTCTTTCATTTGCTCCTAAAATTGAAACTGATTTCTTTTTTTATTAAAAATGTCCTTAACTACCTTTTAGCAGCTGGCAGGAATCCAGTAGGTTTATCACCACTTTTCTTGATCAAAATTAAAGTTAGTTGTGTAATTTGATATATCCAGTGGGTCCTGCCTCATTAGTGCATAATTCTCCCCAGATCTAGTTGCCCTCAATCAATATTGATGGACAGCTTAGCTAGACCCCCACTGTCCAAAATAAGGATGTGGAAGGGGACTCCTGCTGCTTTTGCTACTGGAAAGACAAATACCATAGGAGCTTTAACTTATGGCTTCTGTTTATCTTTTCATTTTCTGTTTAGGAAATTAAGAGCTATATTTATGTTTTTCTGTGACAAGAATAACTTTTTTAAACGAGTCGTATAACTGGCTCATATTTTTAAAAAGAAAACATGCAAAAGAAAGCAGGGGATGGGGGTAGCTCTCTTAGGGAGTATTTGATATATACAAGGCCCGAAGTCTGATCCTCAGCGCGCATACCCATGCGTGTGTACACATACACACACACACACACCACTCATGTGCTCAAGTGACACCATTTAGTCTTTATATTGGCCACATAATTAGAAATAGTTGGGACTTGATATTTATATTCCCCTACTCAGTTTCCTTCCTTTCTCTGTTGATTTTATTTTATGATATAGTGTGATCATAGTCGCAGCCCATTACCGTCTCCTATCCTCTCATTCCTTCTTCCCAGCCAATCTTCCTGCTACGCTCACGTTTTTATTGTTGTTGATGATGATGGTGATGATGTGCCTCGCTAAGTTTGATTAGTGCTTGTATGAGCATGTGTAACAGGCTACGTAGTGTAGCGCTAGGCAATGTGTCTGTGGCTAAACCACTGAAGAAAAATTGCCTTCCCTCCTCTGGCAGCTACAAATTTCCAATAGTTCCTCATGTAAGGATGGGGGCCCCGATGGTCACCATTTCCAGTCATGATGGAATGTTGCTGGACACGGCCTTCTTCAACTCTTGTGCAGAAAGCCACAGCTGGGTGTCTTCAGGATTCCTAATGTTATGTCATATCCAAAAGCAGCTCTTGCCATCCTTATACCCCGTTCTATAATGCTCCATGAGCTTTGGAGGGAGGATATAGGTGTCCCAATGAGGGTGAGCACTCAGCACCTTTACCAGTTATGAATCTCCCCATTAACTGCTGTCTACTACAAAAAGAAGCTTCTCTGACCAGAACTGAGAGCAGCACACATCTATGAGTATGAATAGAAATATTGAGAAGGCAGCCCAGGGCAGGACCTTGCCACAGACCCCTGGAGGCCCTCATACTCCCAATGTAGCCCCCGTTTGGCCTGTAACTTGTGGCATCCTTCAGCCTGTGACGTCTCAAAGCTGGGAATCGCAGGTGTGTGCCACTGTGCCTGTCTTCGTTAATCATTTTCCATGAATAAAACCACCTTCTACCTATGTCCCTCATTCCTTAAGGAGTCTATAATACAAAGCAACGGGTTCAAGAAAGAGCTATACGATACAATGACAGGTATCATAAAAACCAAAAGAAAAGCTTTGAGAGTTTAGCATGGGAATTGTCTAGCAAATGTTAATGAACTCGAAGGAAGCCACTGCTCTATTGGCCCCAGCAAAACAAAACAAAATAAAGAAAACAGAACTTGTAATGACATATGTGTGTCTTGGCTTCCCTAAAAAGGGGGTGGGGTGGGGTGGGGTGGGAGATGATGTTCAGTAATTGTAGTGTTTTGTTTTATTTCCTTGTTTATTTGGAGGTTTCTTGTTTGTTTTTACAAATTGGCAACATTTTTTAGGTTGTCTCCAAAAATAAAAATAAAAATAAAAATAGAATTTTACCTCTCAGTTCCAGGAGAGAGAGAGAAAGAGGGGGGGCAATGTACTCTTATTTTGGTTATTTTATGTGTGTGAGCACACTTCAGACACACTAGATGAGGGCATCGGATCCCATTACAGATGGTTGTGAGCCATCATGTAGTTGCTGAAAATTAAACCCAGGACCTCTGGAAGAGCATTCAGTGTTCTTAACTGCTGAGCCAACTCACCAGCCCCATACCCTCATTTTGAACCCGAATCCATGTGGTCACAATTAAATGCCTCAAAAGGACTTAAAGTCATCTGAGAGCCAGCAGAATGCATCATAACATGTCCACTATACTACAGAGTGTGGGTGTGTGACAGTTTGAGTTTTTGAAGCAGCATCCTGGATGACAGAAAGAAAATGTCGTATGAGCACCACAGGGAAAGCATTCAGGAAGCAGTCTTTCCTTTGAATCAGAGATCTGGGTTCAGGTTCTTATGAACTACAAAAGCCTGAACCTGAAATTACAACCAGAATGCACTACCATCTCTAAAGCATCTCAGAGGCCTGTTGGGTACTTGCGACTGTTCGACGCTGAGCAAAGGCAAGAGATTGGGACCAAGGTGTGAGGACAAAGTTCATTCCACTGGAGCAGAAGCAGAAGAATGTCACGGTGGTGGCTGCAGATGAAGGGAGTTCTACAGACTAAGATGTGTTTTGAGTGTCCAGGAAGGGAGGAAGCTCTGCAAGATATGACTGTACAACTGGAAAGGCAGGTTGGATTCCCAGGTGCTTTCCTAGGACAGGAGAAAAACAAATCCATTGTGTGTTAAGTACCAGGGGAAGTAATCGGATTCATATTATCAGCCAGATAGCACAGCTGATAATCAGCCCAGAAGATGATTGTCATGAGAAAATGGGTGGAGCCGTTGAGCTATGTGGTGGAGCCCAAAGAAACAGAAAGGCTCATGTCCTTGAGAGACTTTTATAATACATACCAAATCTCGGTTTCCTCTCCTGTTGCCATGATGAAATCAAGTGGCAAAGGCAACTTAATGGGAAGCTATCTATCTCAGTTCCAGGTTACAGTCCATCACAGGGGAGGACTCAGCAGTAGGAAGTCAAGGCACCTGGTCATGTCTTCTCACCAGTGAGGAAACAGAGAATAGTGCTCAGTCTGTGGCTGTTCCTACCCTGGTTAAGAGTCAAGCTAACTCCTCAAAGGCATGTCCAGAGGTTAACTGCCAAGGTGAGTCTAGAGTCTGTATATTGGCAATTAACACTAATCATCACAGAAGCTAAGCAAAAAAATTGTTTCATTAATTTTTTTAAAAAAGGTGAGACGGAGTAAAATTTTATGCACATTGACATAACGGCAGGCTCCTGAATATCACGTTTTGTGTGTTCAGCAATTGCTCTCACGACCAAAGCCACTGAGTCGCTGCCACCACCCCTCTAATGACAATGTCCCCTGCTTCATGACCTGTCACATAGCCAAGCATGGGGCAGAAACCAGGAATAGACTTTCTGCAAGGACAGGCAAAGTGGATGTCACATTTACCCCCAGGTTAGAAGAACATTGCCACTAACATGGTGTATTTTCTCGTTGATTAGTACACTGAGTCATTATCAAGTCCATGAGATGTCTCAGCCGCTCTTAAATTTTATTTGAAGATAGGATTAGACTAAGTTGCCTTGTCAGGCCTTGAACTTGTGACTCTCCTATTTAGTGATTGGAACTACACACTTATGACACCGGATCCAGCTGGCGTACTAAACTTTAACTTGAAATATGTTGGCTCTCTGCCTGTGCTTTTTGTCCTCTCAAAGAAATGGTAGGATGCATATTAGCTTGGTTGTAGATGACTAGTTATAGATAAATTCTTTCTTTTAGATCTTATGCTACTTTTCTAGTTATATTGATCCTGCTTCATAGAGAAAAATGTTTATGACCCCAAAACAGTGGCCTTCCAAAGGATCATCTAAATGTCCCCAGAGACCTCACAGAGATGATCAACACAAGCTGTCTGGGTTCAGATCCTAGCTTTGCCATTCCTCTCACATAAGCCAGTTATTAACTTCTCTGCCTAATTCTTCACTGATAAATGGGGGTAACGGTGGCTGTTATCATCTGCCTAGAGGTAGGAGGGGACCTAAACAGACAGGCTAATCAGATTGAGCATCTCTAACCCCCAAATAAGAAATCTGAAATGCTTCAAAATCTAAAAATGTTTAAGTACTGACATGACACCACACGTGGAAAATTCCACGTGTGACCTTGTAGAATTAGTCCCAGGCCAAACATGGGTGCATTAGAAATTGTAAAGCGACCTTCAAAGGCTCTTTCAGGAATATGTCAAATATGAATGAATGTTGTATTTAGACTTGGGCTCTAACCCCAAGACACCTTTTTATGTAAGTGCATATATTCCAACTATTTGCAAAATTCTAGAACCCAAAAGCCTTCTTATCCTAAACACTCTGGACCATGAACAACCATGAACATCAACCTGTTGGTGGAAAGCAGTTGACAGTGTCTGTGGCAGTGTCCGTGCTTAGTGGTCATTGGTGAGTGTCATATGTCCATTCATTTCTTTTTCCTACAATGTGAAGAGGAAATCTTGGCAGGGTGTTGGTCTAAAACCATAGGCAGAGAAGTTTCATGCTCCTGGCAGATTAGGAGAGAATAGTTCCATACTCACGGACAGACCCCACTGGCTCAAAGCATGGAGCCTTTGGCAGGAACAAGTGGTGGCATAGCTGGACAGGATGCCATACTGTATAACTACAGGTCTATATTCATACTAAAAATAAAACCAATGCTCCAGATATAGACATTCCCAAAGATATATCCTCTGCAGAAATATATAGGTAATATATTCAATGAGAGAAAAAAGCCAAAGATGACAAATCTCACATTAGAGGCTCTTAGTCCTATGGAAGTAGAAGACAGAGCAACTTCCATGCATCTACCCTGGGAGCTACATGCCTTCGGCTTTTATCATTCCCACTGACAACTGGAAACAAAGTAATCTGTTTATCTTAAACAGTATGCACTGTAATAGTTCTTAAATAATCCAACTAAATTTCCAGAAGATAGACAATGGAAATTACAAGAACATTAAAACCCTACTGCAGAGACAAACGTCTGTCCTCCATGGTGTAGACTAGTTGGCATGCCACTGGAGGAAGCCAATATGGAGTTAGGTGAGTATGACCAGTAATCAACCAATTACCCACCAAAAACCAACCAGTACTCCCCATCAAGCTTCGAGGGGCACGTTCTACAAGCCTCCGCCCTGAACTATGGATATAGGGCAGTGGTAGAACACTAGTCTAGCATCTGCACAAGACCCTGAGCTCAACCCCTATTACTGAATAATAATGAAAAAGGAACAATAAAAGAAAGGAAGTAGATTTGTCTAGCATGAAAGCCATCAATGTGTGTTTATCTTCCAAGCACTGGAAGTTCAAGTAATTTGCCCAATATGACCAAGGCAAAGAAACCTAACAAATAAAGCCAAATCCAGCAAGCCATCTGCTGCTTCTCCCAAATCTACCAGGTATGGGATGACTCCCTGTAGCTTAGCCTTACTCTTTGGTTCCTGTTGTGGTGTGTTGAACTGTACCATACAAAACATATGCATATGCATTGACTTCCTAATTCTCAGTATCTCAGAATGTGACCTTATTTGGAAACCAGGTCATTACAGGTGCAGTTAGTTTGAATGACCAAGATGGACTCTCATTTTGCACAAGTGTTGTGGTACAAGGGGGAAATGTGCAGACATGTCCACACCAGAAAGAGATGTCAGGAGAAGAGGGGGGTCAGGAGGGTACACCCACAAGCAAGAAATACCAATAATCACCTGAAATAACACAGGCTGAGGAAGACGTATAAACACGGGCTCTCCTTCAGAGCCTTCAAATCTTGTCCTCAGACATTTGTCTCCTGACTGACAGACATTAAGTTTCTGGTGTTTAAGAAGATAGATTGTGATACTTCATTACTTTAGCCTGCTATGGTTTGAATAATATGGAGACTAGCCTCTGATTATAACTTTTATAGGGTTCAGTCCTCAAAGTCATACATTAATGGTGTATAGAGAAAATATAACCTGCTTATGTTAGAGATGAAAACTGTTTACATTTGAAATCATTAGGATAAAGTGTGGTTGTCTCTTTAAAAACTCTATTAGTTCTTAGTATGACCCAGCCAGCGCCCCCAATAATCAAGACAAAGTCCTATTGATTTATTTAATGAGCATTAGCATGATTATTGGCGGATTACTTCTAAACTATTTTTCTGCGCCAGACTGGCTGTTTCCCAGTGGTACTCCCCAAGTCTCTTGACAATAGTCATCCTGTCTGTACTGGATCCGTTCCATTAGGCCATATCCTGGTTCTCCACTCTCTCTCTCTCTCTCTCTCTCTCTTCCTCCTTCCCTCTCAGTCTTATGGTCTCTAACCCTCATCTCCAGCCTAGAAACTGAAGCCTCACCTAGCTCTAGTTTCCAAGGTAATTGGCTGTCAGCCACTTTTATTTAACCAGTAAGAGCAAAGTTTACACAACATTATGTGGCATACATGAGAATGTACTTGTCTGGACTGCAACTGGATCTTGGGGGCCAGTATTTAGCATCTGAAAACATAGCAACACTAGACCAAACCCCAACAATGAAGCCCCCATAGTTGAATAATAGAGACTTTGTAAGGATAGAGACCAGACAGAGATATACATGTGTCCATGCTATGATGTAATTCAACTAAGGGACTGCCACTAGGGTTTACACCACACTATTTGGACATCTAGACACCTAAAATGTAAAGTAAACAAACATTTTGTAGTGTAATCTGACATATGTATTTGCTGATAGTAATGAAAAACTGACTAATACACAATTTTAAGCATACGAATAAGGCTGGTGATTGGCAAATCAGTGGGGCCACTATAGTGACTATGAAATGCCCCTTTGTAGGGCTTTGGGGCTGTCTTCAGCGTGACTGGGTGAGTGATGAAACAGGCCACAGAAGAATGCCAGAGATTAAATAATTAAATTCTCTTAGATGGCTTCCAGACATCTGTAAGTGGCAAATATAACCCCAAGGAACTCGGAGCAAGAAGAAGCAACATACTGTTTCACATGCCAATAAAGACAAGAAGTGACTAAGAAGGACTGGAGCCTGGACCCCATCCTCAACCCTACTCTCTCCATCACTTTCTCTGCTGTCAGCAATAGTTTTTTCTACTCACAAGACAAAGAACACAGCTCCAGGCCATTGCTAACATTGCTGGGTAACCAAGAGACAAAAATAAGCCTTTATGTATCCACACTAGCCAGCAAAATCCCCAGAGAGGGCTCTGCTTGGCTCAGGCAAATCACATCCTGTCAATATCAAGGAGTGTTAGTATAAGGAATGTTGAGACTGGGCAAGACAATTACCATGATCACTATGCCTCCCAGAAGACCTACATCATCATATCGACTCTGGGACATTCCAGTCAATTCAGCCACTGGCATTTCTGTTTTCTGGCTTAGGTTCTATAAATTCTACCTGCAAGAGACCAGTCATAGGGAAAAGCAAAGAGGATTGCAATGAACATCAACAGAGAGCACTGGAAACGAGCAAACAGAGGAGTGGTTAGAACTCAGGCTTCTATGCTACCTGTACGTACCATCTTAGCCAAGCTAGTGAGAATGGTGTAGGAGAGAATTAAAGGAGGGGCTCAGGGAAACCTTGAAGAGCAAGCTTGCTTCGTGCAATCTGTCGTGCATTCTGAAGCTGGTGCCACCACTATGCAAAACAATAAGATTCTGTTCTTCCTGCAGGGAGTGGATGTGGCTGCCTGAGGAGCGGGGAGATGGATGCCTGGGAGAGAGGGGTATATGCCTTAGTTACATCAACAATCCCTTCAGAAGGTATAGATTCTCTTTACTCAAAGAAAACTTATGATCTGTCTATAGAACTCTTCTTGGGTCTGCTGATTCTCAAAGGCTTTTAGCTCAAAGTGATGTACTGACAATGTCACATGATTCAAATAGTGTCCCTTAGTAGGACATATATTTACGATTGTACCCTAGGACTTTAAGACATGGGACCACTGGTCTTTGCCAACAACTTACACTGTTTTCTTAGTTTCATAGACTGTAGAAGATGTGATACTAGCCATTAAAGCCACTGCGAATGCAATATGCACACATAAGAGCTGAGAATATGACCCTAAACCCCAGAGCACAGAACCTTTCAGAACTTCTGACAGGATGCTGAACTCACCTACCCTGCTGTGGGTAGGGAGATGTAGTTTTATCGTCCTCTGTAGCTAGGTTCAGTGACATGGATTTGTCCCACAAAGAGTATATGGGAAACAGCACACAATCTGCAGCTGAGTTCAAATCTCAGCCATTGATTAGCTGTGAGATCATGAAAAAATTCCTTAATATATCTGAGTTTCTGTTTCCTTGTGTGGACTTTTTTCCTTTATGCTCCTACTGTAAAAACGATAGGTGTTCTATTTACCCAGAATCCTTAACCTACTATATGCTGGCTCAATGCATTTGTTATTTCATTTCTGTTGTCATTATGATTCTGAAGAACCTGAGCTTCCCAGCAGCACTTACTATTAATTTTATAACTCTGCTTTAGACATGTTGTTTAATCTACCTCATGCCTCAGTTTCCCTACCCCTAAATTAGAACTGCTAATAGAACACTCATGAGAACTGCCTGAGACCATGCATTTAAGGCGCTAATTAGAACTGGGCCTATCACATGCTGAGATTCAGTAAAAGCTTGCCATTGTTTTCCTAGGTTTAAATATATTCAGCCCTGTCAACACATGCAGTTATTAATACTTATTACGTGTTTTCTATGGCTGGGGCGATGTGCACCAACCTCTGGGGAATACAAGAAAATTAGGCTTGGAAGAGCCCTAGAAGGCCTTATCCAACTTTGTGACTTGTTGGGTTTTTAACTCGGAGCCTTGAGTATTTACATCTTCATCAAGCACAAAGGGACATGACCCATCTGTCAGCTCCCAGGAGCAGGGACATTGGCTGTGACTCAAAAACTACAGCATTGGAGGAGGGCACTGGTGCTGTGTCTGGGATCACTGACAACGAGCAAGTGGTTGCTTGGAAAACCTGGGGAAGGAATATCGGTTAACACTTCCATGGAACAGAGAGAGATAGCACCTCTCAGAAAGAACAGGCTCCATATGGACTGAGAGCCCTGTCAGTGTGATACAAGCTGTTCTCAATCCTAAACAGTGCTGCTGAGTGAGACTTCGTGGGTGGAACGGTGAGCCAAGGAAGCCTGTGTTTTTCACTTTCTGCCTCTTTTTACTCCCAAGAGTGCTGTGAGGTAGCATATGGCCCTTAGAAGTGTGAGTGAACTGTGATTTGTGTTCCTGATGTCAATAGCTAGCAAGAATCTATTTCAGGAGGAGATAACCAATATAGAATAGGGTAGAGACAGCAAAGCTTTAAAAAGAATGGCCCATGGGGTCCTGGAATACAAGCTTTGACATTCAGATGACTTGCCAGCTATCATCCCAAGGCATCTCTCTCTTAAAGGCTTGACAAAAGCTGGGATGGGCTGTAGAGGGAGGCAGCTTCTGACCTTCCTCATCCTCTGTGATGCCAAAAAATGACATCATCTGTGTCTGCACTCTCCTTAGTGAAGAATAAAAGTCAACCTTGGAAAATCAAAATTGGTCAGAGGCAGCTTTATATCAAACCTTTCTCTCCCATTTATAAACCTACACAATGAATTCTGCAAAGTTAAAAAAAAATTTTTTTTGAAGAGTACAGAATACTAAGGTGGTAGGAAGGAGGAAGGGATAAGAAAGCCAGAATGTGTTCCCTTTCATGTACTAAAGAGCTGCTTTTGTCAAAAGTGTCACATATCTACTCAAGTGCCCTAGATTTACAGTCCTGTTTGTTATTAAGGTTACATTTTTTTCATATAAGAGCACATGTCTAACATACTGCTCTCCATCTTGTCAATGGATGATGACGATAGTTCATGTGGCCTGAAGAGTTTTCCTAAAAATGTGGGTGGCAAAGAAGGTTAAAGACTACAGGCTAATAGGTGTCCTTAGCCTGGCACTTCACATTCCATTCCTTCTGATGACCCATGTGGTGGAAGAGACGACAGAGTGCCAGTACTTGTCATGATGGACACAGTACTCTCCATCAGCAGGACTGAACACTCAGTGCTCATCCATCCACTCATTAAAAAAAAATAAATTAATAACTTAATGCACATCACTCTGTCCCAGGTACTAGGAAATGATGACAAATCACATGTGGTTCCTCCTCTGCAGCCCACAGAAGAGCTATCAGTCTCTAATCTTCTATAATAGACCCCAGGTGTCCGAGGGTTGGGTCGTCAGTTCTTGCATCTATAACAAGCATACATCATTCATCTTTGGCAGATCAACACCCAAATCCTTCTTCAACACCATGTACTTTCCATTTGGCACATTTCATAAGCAGTAGAAACCCCTCTTACTGCTACAGTTTTGTTTTCCTGGATTCCCTTGCAGCTTGAATGAGGACAATTGCAAAGTACCTGCATGGACAGAGACCCATGAGCTAGAGGGTCAGCTGGCACACTTGCTAGTACACCAAGAGACAATACTGATGGCAAATTCCCCGCAGCAGTAACAACAGTATAGCAGAAGCAGTGGAGGGCTCTTGGAGCCAGTTCTGGCTATGGTTTGGGTGACTTAGCCTAGTCACGAGGCTTCCAGTCCAGCTCACTGGAGTACTTGGAAACTGAGTAAGCCATCAAACAAATATTTTACTATATTTATTTCTGTGTAAATTAGCCAGACTTGATTTCTGTGGCTTGTGGTATGTATCTCCTGTGAGACTCAAGTTTATACAATCACCTCTTAGTAGCCAAGTGCCAGAGAGTAAGTGAATAGAATAATAAGATATGGGGGATGGGGACTTAGAAAGATCCAGACAATCATTCAAGTATATATTTGAAATGTGTCAGAGTAGCTTTTATACCATGAAAATCTCTTCAAATTTCCATTCTGTCACTTCTAGTTGGTCATAATTCAAACATATCAGTCTTCAACTTACATAAAATTTGAATGAATCAACTACCTTTGTTAATTCTTGTTAATCCAGTAAATCCCATTTCTAAGAATCTACTTTGAATAAATCATCTATTGCTTCATATTGAGAAAGCTTATTTTAGTAAAGCTTTTCCAGAGAAACAGAACCAACAAGCTATAAATAGATGCTCAGAACAAGATTTAAGACCAATAATTTGTTTCTGCAACTATGGAGATTTGTAAGCCCCACCATGTGTCATCTACAAGCCAGAGACCCAGGAAAGCTGGTGGTGAGCCAATGGCGTCATATTCAGTCTGAGTCTAAAGACTAAAGACTCAGAGTTGATGGTCCATAACACAAGACAGGTGTTCCAGCTCCAGAAGAAAACGTATACTTCCCCTTCTATGCTGCCTGTACCTCCTTGACAGACTGGAACACACTCTTAGGCAGCGAGATTACATCTTTATTCAGTAGGCAAAGGCCAATCTTCCTCAGATTCATTCCAACAAGCATGTCCAGAAGGGATGCTTAAACCACTCTCAGGGCATCCCTCAGCTCTGTCAGTTGATATGTAATGTGAACCACCACAATATTCATCACAGCCTTATTGCTAAAATTAATAATCATAAGGAGCCCAAATATGCATTAGTGAAGCATAGCAGAGTTTCTAAAGCTAGTGTTTTCCAATTCTAATTAAATTGTGAGGGAGATAGAGGGGTTTCTTTTTTTATAGACAGTCTTCAACTTGTGATAGCTGAAATTGTGAACCTTTAACTTTATGGAATGAGGTATCATGATCTCCTTCTAGCCTTGTGATATGGCCACACACTCACTCACAATATTGGGCAGTGGTAGTTAGTCATGGCTTCCTGCTAGCCATGAAAGTGTGAAGAAAATCAAGGAGTCCTCTACGAATGCGAAGCTGTTAAGCTTTGAAGCTGAGTGAATTAGAGTCATTAAGTCCATGTTTGTCTTATGACATTTTCAACCTGCACGGGAGTGTGAGAACATAATTCTATTGCAAGTTAAATAGAATTGACAAAGTAAAGTCCAAGTTTTACTTAAAATCCTTGCTTTATCTGAGTGATTTATATCCAAATATGTCAATAAAACTACCAACAGTATTACCTCAACATTATGAGATTGTAAGTTCTTTAGTTTTTAAATACTTCAAAACAACTATTTTTTTTCCCTTTGGTTTTTCAAGACAGGGTTTCTCTGTGTAGCCCTGGCTGTCCTGGAACTCACTCTGTAGACCAGGCTGGCCTCGAACTCAGAAATCCGCCTGCCTCTGCCTCCCAAGTGCTGGGATTAAAGGCGTGCGCCACCACCGCCCAGCCAAAACAACTATTTTAATGGAAATATATATATATTATAATTTTATAATTTACAAACCTCCCTATAGCAATTAAGTGCTATTTTTATCTTAAGAAAAAAATAAATATATTGATAAAGATGTATAAATATTAATTAAAATATATATAAGTACATTTTTAATTCTGATTTTTAGTATTGGTAAGATAAGAATAAGGTTTTGCCACATTGACCAAGTAATATCTAGACAGTGGAACTAATAAACTAGAAAGTTCCACTCTACTCCTGGAGAAAGCATGTATTGTAGTACATCTCCACATCTCTGTCTATGACAAGATAGGACTCTGGCCTGTATGTAGATTGGTCACGGTATAGACTTTTAAAAATCACATTTTACAATAAAGATATAAAGATAAGAAACATCAAGTGGCAGATGAGTGGAACTCACTTCAAGAGCTTCAGGAAGGCCAGACAGATAGCTGAGTCGGGAAGGACGAATGCTTGTCAGTCTGTGCTCAGTCTCCAGGACCCACCAGACAGATAGCCGAATCGGGAAGGGCATATGCTTGATAGCCTGTGCTCAGTCTCCAGGCCCCACGTGTAGGAAGCAGAGAACTGACTCCTGCAGGTTGGTCCCTGGCCTCCACATGAGCATCATGAAATGCACACGTGTGCACAGGCTCATAGACACACACAGACACACATAGTCACACACACTAAATGAGTGGTTTTTTTTTTTAAAGACAGTTAAAGAACCATAGGGATTAGTGAAGTTAATTCCAGTTGTGTGGATAGACAGTTTTCTTGAAACTGCTAAATCTGTATTCTAACTAAGGCAATAATTCTGATTTTTTTTTTATTGAAAACGTTCTTTTCCTTTTTAATTTTAATTTTTTAAAAGTATGTTATCAGTGTAGAAATTAGGTTTAGAGAATTAGAGTTTAGAGAATTAGGTTTCATTCTTGCATTTGCAAAGAAATTTGGCTTTGCTGCTTCCTAGCTTACCCATCCTTGCCCTGCTGTATGTACTCTGTCGAAAATTTCTTAAACTATTTTTTTCTTTTTTCTTTTTTTTTTTGGAGGGGAAGCAGTGTTTAAGCCTCACTATACTCTTAATCCTCCTGCCTCAGCCTCCTCAATATGCAGATTTTAAGTATGAGCCACCATACCTCACTTTGTTGAGAACTACAAGCTTCTAAAGGCCCATTTTATGAGGAACATAAATAAATGGAGATAAGTAGATAATAGACAACTCATTTTAAAAAGTAGACATTTTAGGAATATTTGTTTTAAATGATTAAAAATAAACATAATAAGCACAATTACATACACATGAAACACATTAAAAATGATTTAAAGCGGAATGAAACATAGTTCCTTGAGGGCCACATTTCTCAGCCCTGCTTGCTAGAATTCTGGAACATAAATGTTCCTAAAGCAGCCACTGACAGCAAGACATCAAGTGCTCTGGTCATAAATCTTGAGTGTTTATTCTAGATTCCTGAGGACAAAGGTTGGGTCTATTTTTATGTCCAGTGCACTGTAGTGTGTAATCAATCTTTAACCATAAAGGTAGTGACTTTTCCGGAGCCGAGTTCTGCCCAGACTCCTCTCTGCTTTTTCTGAGTTTACAATCACACAGTACAGCGAGAGGACTTTTCAACTCCCAAAGAAACACAGACACTCATACTTTCCAAATGTGACCGTGTCCTTCAGTGACCACACAGCTCCCCCTGCACAGCCATTACCACATATTTGCAAGATAAGCGAAGCCTGTCTTCACCCTTCCACCTCTTGGAAGGATTGGATCTTATTCTGGAAAGGAGTAAGGCTGGAAGGAACAGGTTGGCTTGAATTCAAATTCCTGTTTCTCTGCTGATGAACTTTGCAACCGTAAGGAATAAATGCAACCTCAGCCTCCAGCTGCCTATGAAAACACGGTGGTCATGGTGTCTGGAGAGATACTGAGAGTAAGTGAAGTAGCTGATGAGACAATCCCCAGTGTCCCTTCATTCCTGCACAACTGTCATCCCATCCCCTGCACTAGCCTTGTGGTCAAACTCTGTCTCTACAACCCAGAGCTTGGGTTGCTCCCCAGCTTGCTATTGCTTTAAAAATCATCTAATAAGCAAAAGAGAACAGAAAATGGAACATCTTATAGATAAAGCTTTGTGCTTATCTTGTGGATTGATAAAAGTCTCGGTGAATTCCTAATCAATGTAATTCTGTAATCAGTGTAATCAGTAGAAACACTACTGAATAAATCCTTCTTAGGTAGCCCAGTTCAGCCTGCTAACAGTGTGAGAAACCTCAAAAAGAAAGGAAATAGTTTAAGAAACCATCCAGACAAACTTGGGCTCTTCAGGACATTTTTCTAGGACCTATCCCTCTGCTTTAAGGAGGAGAAAAACAACAACGACAACCACAACAAAAACCTTGGACTATTTTGAGAAGCATTGTCTCATTCCCAAAGGTCTGAGTCCCAAGTCCTCTGTGTCACTACCAGTCTGCACATGCACAAAAACACAGGGAGGCCCTCTCAGGGATGCTGTGGACTCTGTATGTAAAATGAAACCCTAAAGGCCGGTACAGGCTGGAAATTATACTGAGTTACATGAAAATTGAATCTAGTGCTGCTGTATTTTGAATGTGTTTCTTTAAAGTTCTATGTATTAGAAATCTAATGCCTTGTATATATTAACTAATGCTAGAAATTAATATGGTGGCAATTATTTCTTAACCAGCTTTTTTCCAAATAACCACACAGAGACCTTTTAATATTTTAAAGCATTAGGTCTTAGCTGGATAGACTCTCAACTACCTCAAAGTTAACCTGATTACCTAGTCACATGTGACTAGTTGTACCTTCGAGGCTTTCAATCATGTCAATCTCCAATCAGGGTTCCTGGTGACTAAGACCTTCCTCCTTCTTCTCAGGGTTCCTTTCTCACTCCCAGGAAGTCCCACCTTCCACTTCCTGCCCAGCTAACTGGCCATTGGATTTTTTTAATTAAAGGTAATCAAAGAATGCGTTAGGTAGGTGAGGAAGAACAGAGACACCATTTTACACAGTGTACCCTAACAATACCCAAATGCATATGTTACAGGTACTTGGCAGTATTGTTCATTAGTATTTTATGAGGTCATAAGAACTGGGCCCTAGAGTGCCTTTATAAGAAAGAGTCACACCTTTGTTCTGTCTCACCATGTAAGGTTCTCTATCATGTCATGACTTCTCAGGAAAGACCTCAGCAAGTTTTACCACCTTTTGGACTCCCCAGCTATGAAAACCACGAACTAAAAAAAATGTCTTCTTTATGCATTAACTAGGCTGTGTTGTTCAGTTAGAATAACAGAAAACACATGAAGTCTAATGTCTGAACATCGGCAGCATTTTTTAGTTTACCAGACATCTTGATACACAGTCATTTGTGCAGAGGTTGAGGTGGGGTTTTTCCAGGACCCCAAAGGATTTCAGTGTCTGGAAATCCTCATGTCCTTTATAAAAATAGTGAGGTATCTACCTAGTCCAAATGTTTCCATCTTGATAATCTTTTTGCAAACAAATCCAGAATCTCTTGTTTTTCTTCATGGTCCCTTCATGGCCTGAAGAACAAAACATGGTGAAAAATTTGCATATTACCTATACAATTTTCCAATACACTTTATATCACCTTCACATTACTTTTGTAATATCTATTATTCATACAGTATTATAAACATATAAATGAATATATACACAGGCATCTTTTGATGCCATGACTGGACATCTGTAAAGCTGACACTCAAAAACTGCATCATCAGATTATAGGGAATAAACCCTAATAATGTTTTAAACAAGCTTAGGACTCTGTTGATCATATTCACAGATATCCTAGGGTACAAACAATTGGATAATAACAGCAAGAAAATAGTACTGATAATTTTTCCTAAGTAATTTTGAACTAGAATAATAACCTTATTGGTGACAGCCAAGAGCCATCTCAGGAATGCAGTTTTAGACAGGGGGGCAGAGTAGTTCTTGTTTGTGTTTTGCCTCCAGGATCCACTGAAATTTCTTCTAAAATTCTTGCAGGACTGAATGGTTTGTTCAAATGGGGGAAAAATCACCTTTGATTTCCAGATTCAGACCTTTGGATTCTAGGAAAGAGACATTCATTACTTAGTCCTTGAGGAAACAGTGGGCAATTTGTTTAACTCAAAAACTCCTGCTCCAGGAAACTGCCAGAAAAGAGGTAAAGGACTAGCCATGTGGTGGGATGTGGGCTAGAATAGTAAGATTAAGTTACATGAGCTAACTGGGAGAAAGGCCATCATAAAGGCCTAAGCTTAGAAATATATGAGTGTCTATGTGTCTACTCATTAAACTGCTAGCGAGTCCAAGGAAGTCCCACTATTGTCTAAAACACAGTCTCAGGGACTGTGTTTTACTGAGGACAGCCCCCACCACCAAGAGACCAGTAGCACCAGAAAGCAAGAGTCAGAACTTCAGAACTCAGACGCTTCCGAGTTCTCACCATCTGTGAGGTCCAGTGGTGGCTTCTGAGGTCCCCTGACATCCAGTCCACCATTAATGTCAAACAGTCTATACCTCTTCCCTCCTTCTTTACAGCCATTACCCTGGCTCCTTTTAGCCTTTGCTGTGCAAAGATACACACGATGTCAGCTGAGATGCTGTGAACCCAATGTTCAAGACCAAGTGTCGAAATTTCAGGCTGGGGTGACAGTTCAGTTTATAAAAACACTTATCACACACTTGTGAAGGTTTGTATAAAAATCCCGAGGGCCAAAATAAAAGTCCAGTGTGGTAGCATGCTCCTCTGTAACCCCAGCACTCTTGCAAAGAGACAGGAGATAGAGACTGGGGAATATCTGGAATCATAAAAGTCAAATGTTACAAAGTAGGAGGGAGGGAGGGAGGGAGGGAGGGAGGGAGAGAGAGAGAGAGAGAGAGAGAGAGAGAGAGAGAGAGAGAGACTCAAACAAGGTGGAAAATAAGGTTGGAAGGTGGAGTCTGTCCTCTGACCTCCACATATGCCCCATGGTACCTTTGAACTCACATTCATGCACAAAAAATTCATGTGTACACACACACACACACACACCAAGAAAAAGTGTTACAGGTCTGAACTTTCCCTAAGAGCCAAGAGAAGAGGAAGAAGGAAAAACAAAAGGATGGTAGACAACAAAAAGCACTGATTCTCCAGACCACACCTTTAACTCCAGCACCTAGGAAGCAAAGGCGGGAAGATCTTTGAATGTGAGGCCAGCTTTGTCTACAGAGAGTTCTAGGACAGTCAGGTCTGTATAAAGAAACCCTGCCTGGGGAGTGGGGAGAAGAGGAAGAGAAGATGGAAGAAGAGGAAGAGGAAGATGGAGAGGAGGAGGGGAGGAGAGGATCGGGGAGAAGAAGAAGAGGGAGAGGAGAGAAGGTGCTGATTTCTTGTGAGCTGGAATTATTTTTCCCTTTCAGGCTCAAGGACGTTTCCAGGATTCATTTAAAAGTCTTCATACTTACAACTCAATGATGTCATCTTTTTCAAGAGCTTTAAGTAAATATGGCTCTGGCAGTCAGGAGTCATAAATCTGAAGTTGTCTTTCCTGCCTCGCGTCTCTGGAGTACTCTCACCTGCTAGAATAAACGCTAACGAATGTAACGAAGATAAAAATGAATCGCACACATGGAAACTGTGACGGATAAGATGTCTCTGAAAATAACGTAGTGCTGTTTGTAGGCACTGCTGTTCTTGGGGGCTCGCCTAGAAACTTTCTGTCTGAGAGAAGAGATTTCCCAACACGTGACTTCTTTCTCTATATATGAACATCAAACGTTTTTCTTTTCTCGTTTTTTTAAACAAGAAACTTTTGGGTTTCTTTCTAAAGAAGTTGCTATCATTTAGGACACTTGGAAAAGTTTGTGGGTTGCTATTAGCACAGTTGAGGATTATAGGAAATGGGAAGCAATTCTTTTTTGTTTTTTCCAGAAGGGTCTGGCTTAACAAGGCAGTTTCTTACCCGATAACTAATAAAGTGGTATTTCTCACAAGAGAGGTAAATTTATGTCTGCATTAATCAAAATATAACCAAAGTTAACAATGAGGAAAATGATTAGGTGTGATTTCCTCCTTCCCAGGAGAACTGAAGAAATCCACTACATGAAGTTTCTGTCTCCTCCCTCACATTCTCCCTGTATTAGCTACTTTTCCCATGGCTGTGACAAAACATGTGTCAAGAACGAGTTAAGAAAGAAGGGTTTTGCTATGCCTCATAATTTGGAGGTGTGTTCCACTCCGGAGGGAAGGCCTGGTGTGGGAGAATGGAGCAGCTGATTAGGTTGTGTTCAGAGTCAGGAAGGAGGAGATAAAGGTTGGTGTTTGGCTCCTTCTCCATTTCAATCAGTTCAGGACCTCCACCCATGAAATACTGTTATCCGCACAAAGGGTGGGTTTTCCTTTCTAGAAACACCCTCAAGAATACACCATCAACAGGTACACCAGGATGCTTGTTTCCATGGTAATTCTACATCCAGTCAAGTTGTCGGGAACACTAATCATAATTCCAGTTCTTGTCAGCTTGCCATCCAAACACATCACTTTAAATCAAGCACTACACTCTTGGCCCTTAACGCCTCATTTCTATCACATAATGCAAACTGGATTTAGTCCAACTTTAAAGTCTTTATAACCGATAACAATCTCAACACTGTTCTGAGACTCAAGGTACTTTCCTAGGAGTCCTTATGAATACAAAAGGCAGGTTACATAGTTCCAAGATACAATGCCACAGAATAAATATTACTAATGGGAGGAATAAGCAAGGAAAGATCAAACTAAAGCAAGGCTCATACCCAGAAAGACAAAGGCTAAATCCTGTAGTGCCATATGTAGCATCTGGGGCTTGTGATAGAATCACTTGGGTGACAATGGCCTTGGGCAACTTTGACCGTCTAGATCATGTGACCTGTCTTGGGCCAGCTGCTTTCCATGCCTTCCTCAACAAATACCTCATGGTCCTTCCATCTCCATCATCTTGTAATGCCATCCACTTCAACTTGGGTTTCACCTTCTCAGCTTTACGAAGTGGCCTTTCAGTGACTCCTTGCAAGGAACATGACCCTGCAGCATACTGCCTGACTTCAGCAGCTTGGCTCAAGCCTCCATAACTCCCACACCTTTGTTAGTTTCTTACTGAATCACATGATTCTGCTGCTTCAGACTGTGCTGTCAGTTCAACATGTAGAACCTCAGTGCCCACAGCCTCTAATGCTGACCACAGGGAAACATTTTCCTAGGTTGTTTTGAGCAGAAAATCTCTCCAATGGCATCTGACAACAGGGTTTCTCTTTTCAGTTGAATTTCCATTTTCCCAAGTTAAAATCTTTATTGAGTAGAGTTTTACCATACAAGAACCTTTTCCACTGTCTCTCCTAATGACACCAGTCTATTTACCAATTGCAGTTGTTTCTCTACAGCCTCCTTGTCCACAATGGTAAGCTTGCTCATACTCTTCTCTTTACTACACTTCACATTCCCAGATCTTTCTGTTTTCTCTTGCTGTAAATCTTAACCAGCCCACAGTTTAAATGTTATCCTGTCCTGAAATTTCCTCCTCTAAACAAATTAGCCCATTACCTCATTTGTATTCTCAGGACACCAGAAGAATGGAGCTCATGATATCTAATTAAAGAATATGTTTTTGCTTTAATCACAGGTGTTGGACATGAGGCTGCTTCAGATTCTCCACGACAGCTGACTATGATTTGCCTCGTGCTCTAGTGGGGGTGCAATTTTGCCAGCTGCAGACAGTTTCTGCGATTGTGTGATGTTTGGAATTCTGGTAACTTTTCAGAGGGTATATAAATGTTAGTTCCCCAAGAGGCGGGATGGGTTGTTGGTTGGTTGTTGTCGGTCGGTCACTGTTTGTTAAGTTGCTGTATGCAATTCTGCAATTCTACAGAAACAAGAAGAAATTAGATAGCCTGACTGTGAAGATCAAACTTGCCCCAAGAAACTTGTTGTCCCTAATCAGCAGAAAGTAGACCAATGATAACGTTGCCCCCCTTTCTGACCCCTGACTTTATTCACGGATCTCTTTCTTTTCTATTCTCTTGTCTCTTTATTTAGTGTTAGGGTTTGAAATGGTGGAAGCAAAGGGGTGGAGAAGGGTGGAATAAAGAACCTACAAAGTAGCTAAATCTAGCAACAGACATCTGCACTCAGACAACACAGTGAGTTGAATGCCGGTGCTCAGCTGACTTTCTACTTCAAACCCAGGACTTTCAGTTCATAAGACAGAGTTGTCCACTTTCTAGGTGGGTCTTTTCACTGTAATCAAACCCTCACTGACATTCCAAAGGGGTATTTTCATGAAGACTGCCAATCCAGTAAAGTTGAGAGTAAATATTAACACTCAGGCTAACTCTCCCATTTAACACACAGAAGAAACTTGATATGAAAAGAAAGAGAGGTACCATTTAAAATGTGTCATCTAGGCCTGTGGTGGTGGCATTAGCCTTTAATTCTGCACTCAGGAGGCAGAAGCAGACAGATCCCTGTGAAGTCAAGGCCAGTCTGGTCTACAATGTGAGTTCCCGGACAGCCAGAGCTACACAGAGAAACCCTGTGTCAAAAACAAAAAACAAAAATAACAAGTAAGCTTATTACCTCAATGGTTGGACCAATGAATGAGACACAGAGAACTGAGGCCTGCTTAGTTTGCTTGTCCATTTTTTCAGTCAGTTTTGGTTAGCAACTAGATTAATCTGCAAGGATTGCCATAGCAAACTAACACAGGGTGGTTGGCTTAAATTATAGAGTTTTTTTTCCTCATAGTTCTGGAAGCTAGAAACACCAGAGTTGAGTTGGCAGGATTGGTTTCCACTGAGTCTACTGCCCTGTGTATGTGGAAAGATGACTTCTCCCTGAGGCCTAACATGGATTTCCCTTTATGCATATCTGTGCTCTTACTTCATCTTCTTGTCTTCTCAGTATACCAGTCATATTGAATTATGATCCACTATAATGACTGTTTCTACTTAATTACCATTATGATCCATTTTCCAAATACAGTCACATTCTGAGATATTGAAGTAAGGATTTTAACATATGAAAGGAAGGGCACAATTCAGCCCATACTGAATTCTTACGGAAAACCTTTCGAACGATACTGTAAGTTAATTAATGAATGGCTGGACAACAGATGAGTAACCGTGGGAACTGGCTCCTGGCCCAGTATATTATTTACTGGCAATATGACTTTGATTGGCTTTCTCATTCTGTCTAGGTGTCTGATCTTCTCAAAATCAAATGAGGACAGAGAAAATAAACGACATGATTTCTGTTCCAAGGTACAAGGTAAATGCATCCATTTGTCAAGGTCAGATAGTAATACAAGGAAAGGCAGGATCAATAAAACACTGAGCTGATTTCTTGGTGTTAGAGGAGACAGTTCCTCCTCTAAAGCACCTGGAAACTAACCCCAGTCTCTTCAAATGCACCTCTACCATACTATGGTTTGAAAACCCAACAGCAGCCAATAAAGTCTGCAGTGACTTTTCTGCGTATCAAGATTGATAAGATGGAATACTTTAAAGATTTATATATCTATGTTTTGGCATGAGTGTGCATGTGTGTTCATA
The DNA here is from genome assembly GCA_030674055.1 of Rhabdomys pumilio. Classification (NCBI taxonomy): domain Eukaryota; kingdom Metazoa; phylum Chordata; class Mammalia; order Rodentia; family Muridae; genus Rhabdomys; species Rhabdomys pumilio. The sequence goes on along the minus strand of JANHMN010000014.1, from coordinate 47,460,406 downwards.
CCTATGCGTCTGCCTATGAAAAGCAGACAGCCAAGTCCCAAGTCCTCCTCTATCACTCTCCACATCATATTTTGAGGAGTCTCTGTGTGAACTTGGGGATCGCCATTTCATCTTGATTGGCTAGCGTGTGAACCCCTGAGATCCTCCATCTCTACTCTGGGGTTGTGAGAGCATGCTGCCCCACTCTGCTTTTTACATGGGTGCTGGGGATCTGAACTTGGATCCTCATGCTTGCTGAGTAACATTTTACTCTCACAGCTATCTCATCCCTGTTCCCAGTGGCAAGATGTTTTTATAAGTCGTGCTTTTCCTTCACCTTTGATTTTAAAATAAAAGTTATTGGAGAGAATTTCTAGGGATGTGTTGTATCTAGTGAAATCCTTCATGAAAGAGGAATCAGCTCCCAGAGGGTTTGCCTTCCACAGAGGGGAAGTATACCTTGGGTGTACTCCTACAGCTGTGCTTACTATGTAAATGCTGTAGGAAGCTTCAGAGTTCCCAGAAAGTCTTTAGCTACTGCCTCTGCTAGTATCTACATCAGCTTTTCTAGGCAGGTTTTGCTATTGTCACTGGTGAGTCCTAAAAACAAAACCAAGCCCTGTGTGTCTCTATTATAGTCTCACTGCCTTGTGAGACACAACCCATTATGCCATCAGTATGTGTGAATTAAAACCTTGACATTAAATGAAAAGTCAACTGGCATTTTAATGCTTGTCATGACTTTGTACATTCATGGTGCTGTATCCAACTGCACAGAGCTTAGTGTCTGTCTTCATTAAGGTTCCCATTGCTGTGAAGAGACACCATGACTACGGCAACTCTTACAAACACAAACATTTCATTGGAGCTGGTTTGCAAATTCAGAAGTTTAGTCCGTCTCACCATGGCAAGAAGCATGCAGGCAGACATGGTGCTGGAGAAGGAGCCAAGAGTTCTGCATCTTGATCTGCAGGCAGCAGTGGGAGACTGTTCCACACTAGGCCTGCCTTGACCACCAGAGACCTCAAAGCCTACCACCACAGTGACACACAGTGACACTCTTCCTCCAACAAGGCCACACCTACTCCAACAAGGCCACACTTCCTAGTAGTGCCACTCCCCATGGACTGAGCATTCCAATACATGAGCATATGGGGCCATTGCTATTCAAACTACCAAAGTGTCTTTAGTAGCCATTTGCTGGCCAGCCTCCATGTCCCAGACCACCCTCTTCTCTGTCTCCTTTACCAGCCTTTCTTGAAAACTTGTAACATGTCAGGCAATGTGTTGACCAGTGCAGAATGTGCAGAGAGACCAGATACAATCATCTAAAGGAACTCATGGAGATTGGAGAATCAGCCAACCAGTCAAATCTCTGTTGTTGTGAGTTGTCTACTGGAAGTAATGGGAACACAAGGGAGGATGATGGGAGTGAACAGCAAGGTAGGAGTACAGTCTGGGTCACAAGCATTTCACAGGAGGTGGCACTTGAGTTTAGACTAAAACATTAGTGATGTGTTTACAAGAGGACCAAGATCAGTTTAGGAAATCTGGTCATCTGGGAATGGCCAAAGTTTGGTCTAAATGTGGACACCTTCAAGAAGGTAAGGTGTACACTAAAGGCAGAGTCCCACACTCTATACTGAAGATGTAACTGAGAGATCAGGCTGGTCCACTGTGTTTGCTCTGAGGTGAACTCTACATCTCTTCCTTAGAGGGAATCTTGCAGAGTAATGGCACACACTGGAGAAGGTTATTGATGCAAAACCGAGCACATGAGGACTTGAGAAAGTCTGTTCATTCGTATCATTGTTACTTCTGTCACAACTGAGGAAGAGATGTGAGTCAGGTGTGGTAGCACATGCCTGTAATTAAAGCACCCAGAAGGCTGAAGCAGGAGGATCATGAGTGTGAAACCAGCCTGGACTATATAACAAAACCCTGTCTTAAGAATCAACCAAACAAAGATATATATTAGAAATGATGGCTACTCTTCTTGCTTCAACATATTGTGTTGGTTACTTTTGTTAACTAGACACAAACTGGAGTCACACGAGAAGAGGGAACCTCAACTGAAGATTTACCTCCATCAGATTGACCTGGGGGCATGTCCCTTTTTTTGAATAATGATTTGTTTCTTAATTAACGATTGATGTGGGAAGGTCCAGCCCAGTGTGGACAGTGCCCCTCCTAGGAAGGTGACCCAGGGTGATAAGAAAGCAAGCTGAGCAAACCAAACAGAATAAGGCAATCGACAGCTTTCTTCCATTGTCCCTGCCTCTGCTCCTGCTTGAGTTCCTGCCCTGACTTCCCTCAATGATAAATAGACTGTGATCTGGATATGTAAGCCAAATAAACCCTTTCTTCGCCAAATTGCATTTAGTTTTGGTGTTTACCATAGCAATAGAGAAGCAAATTAGGACATATACCTATTTTTGTTGTAATGAACATAGTACAGAAATGCCTTTTAGACATATAAAAATAGCCTAGTCCGGAACCCCACTACACCTTATCATTAGAACCCAGTGATGTCATCCAGTCAAGATAACCAAACACAAGCCTAGAACCTGATGATGCCCATTGGACAGTATATAAACAGAGACTAAGAGCAGTGTTCTGCTCTGATCTGCTCCCCTCCCCTCCCCTCCCCTCCCCCCCCCCCCCCACCCCCCCCTCCCCTCCCCTCCTCTCTTCTGCACATCTGGCGCAACACCACCTTGATCTACCCTGCAGCTGCAGAGTCTTCCTCAGGACCCTGCCCTTCAATTAGAGACGTCTGTTAAAGACCGGACCTGTCCTTCAGTTAAGATCAGTTGCAGGTGGAGATAGGCCTCGGGGAGGTAGGCTTTGGTTTGCAGTTAGTAATTTAGAGTATGAACTTTGTGTGATGACCCTTAGTATAACAAAAATATAACTTTCCGATATTAACTACATGCATCTAACTTCTTGCTCATGACATCTTTCTTTTTAAATCCTGTCTTGAGCTCTCTTCCTCTCAAAGATTCTGTCCCCTAGGCTTCCCAGTCTAGTGGCTTTGTATTGATTGAGCAAATAAGGGGCCTAGCAGGAGTCTGCAGAGTAACAGAGAGGGGAATAGGATACATTTGCCCGGTCTTTCCTGTTTCCAGGTTTTTATTCTGACTGCGGCTGTTCATATCCTCATCTCAGATAGACTCCCTAGTGAACAGGACCTGAAACAAAGTCTAGTGAGACATCTGGAAGGTGATCCCAAGGCAAGAGGACTCAGGATGGACATATAGGAGAGAGACAGAAATGCAAATACAAGAATGTAATTGAGGGGCAGGAGAAATAGCTCAGAGGTTAAATGCACTTGCTGCTCTTCAGAGGACTTGAGTTTAGTTTCCAGCATCCATGGGAGTCAGCTCCAGGGGATCTGCTGACTTTTCAGGTACCTTCACTCAGGTGCTCAGGCCCACAGGCAGATGCACATATATGCACATCATTTAAAATAATAAAAATTAACTTTAAAAAAAAAAAGAATATAATTGAGTTGCCACAGTGGTTCACACCTAAATCCTGGGACTTGGGAGGCTCATCCTAAATTCAAGCCTAAAGTCTGCACTACATAGCAGAAGTCTATCTCAGTGAAACAAAGAAACTGTCTTTGAGATCCCAGGTGAGAACAACTAGCATTTGCCTACGGGGAGAATCTCTAAGGAATTACAGAAAGGCTCTTGGAATTTCCTCATGAAAGTTGGAAGACAGCATTTTTTTCCACCCACTCTGACACCCCACCCACTGCTGCCTGGCTGCCTTGGGGGCACTGACTCTCCTAGCGTTCCTGGCTGCTTTTCTAAGCAGAGCAGAGCAGAGCAGGTGCAGCCTCTGAGAAGGCTGTAGAAATAAATCAGAAAGACTCGTGTCTCCCTTTAGGTGGAAAGCTGTCAGGGTGAGACTGCAGCTGCGGATGGAATCAGGGAGGGCTCGAGGGGATATGACGGGGACACAGAAGCATCCCTTGCATGTGGTGAGCCATGGTTGCTACTGAGCTTCTCACTCTCCTGTAGCCTTTGGGTTCCCTTCACATTGCCCTTTAAGCTCCAATGTTTCCCTCTCTGCTGGCCTCTCTCTGCCCATGATCTCCATGGGAACCCTTGACTCTGACCAAGAAGAGAGTCCTTGACCTCTACAAAGAATTTCTTCATTAAAGTTTCTACGATCAAACCAGCTAGATGGGATTCTGTTTCCCATACTGTGACCTTAACAGATACTGACAGAGGATTCTGGCTGCAAACTAAGCTTGCTGGGCTGGGTAGCTGTCTCTTTAATGACAGCAGAGAATGAGGAAGGTACTGACGCTCAGCTGAGGCAGACAGGGCCTGAACAGGAGACCACTTAAATGTAGTTACTCACAGAGCCCTGCTAGAGACACCAAGCCATAGTGACCGTCCTTAGCATAAGATGTCCCTCAGATACATGTCCCAACATGAGCCCCCAAAAAACTCTCATGCCAAACCCCAAATCCTCATCTGCTCGAACAGTGCATTCTCGGTGGCACTGGTAAGAAGGGCTGTGGGGATGGAGCACTGCCACATTCGTCCCTGGGTCACTTTTTTCCTCAGATCCCAGTAGCCAGACTCTTATCTTCTGCATTTGTAAACACATTTGCTGAATAAATTTTCATGTCTACTATTGCTCTGTTCCTGGGATTTATTGGTGAGTACCTTAGAAGTAATAGAAGCAGCAACCAAAAGGCAAGTTTTTAGTAATTCTTTTTTTTAGATTCATTTAATTTTAAAATGATGGGTATGTCTGTCTGTCTGTCTGTCTGTCTGTCTGTCTGTCTGTCTGTCTGTGTGTGCATGTGCACATGCATGCAGATGCTCATGTTGACCAGAAGAGAGTGTAGGATCTGCTGGAATTTGGGGCTTTTGTGAGCTATCTGATACGGATGCTGGGAACTAAACTCAGGTCCTTTTAACTGCTGGGGCACTGTCTTCAGACTATCTTTGTCTTTTATATAATTTTCCTGGCCCATGGAAAAAGACATAGGGAGATCTTATCCTTATAATCAGATGGGAAAAAGTTTCATAAACACTTGAAATCTGTCTCCAGGTAGTCACAGCACCCTGGTCTCTTGCAAGTCAAGGGACATCTGAACTAAAACGTGATTCCACCTGGAGACACTACAGATCACAGCTCGTAAGATCAGCACCAGAATCACGTAGGCTAAAGAGAAACATGTGCTTTCCACTGGCCAGGGGTAGATCACAGATGGGCAATGGTCTGTGAAAATCCCTCTATGAGAAGTCACCCTCCAACAATGCTATATACAAGAGCACCCAGAATTGATGGGCAGCAGCCAAGTAGACCTCAGCTTAAGCCCTCCCTTTCTCTCCATGCTGCTCTTGGGCCAGTCCTGGTAGGGGTCAAAACCAGGAGTAGGCTAAGGAGCAGGAGAATAGAATGCCCAAGGAAGAAACTTCTTTTACACACACACACACACACACACACACACACACACACACACACACACAACCACTCAGTTAATATCCAAGTCAATATAGGCTTCAGCTGGGTGTGATGGACTGTGTAGTGGCGCCATAGAAGACATTTTAATGTCATGACCCTCAGAAGCCATAAATATGACATTATTTGAAGAAAAGGGTATTTGCAGAGATAATGAAGTTAAGCATGGTATATTATCTGAGTGTCCCTAAATCTAACCGTGATCATATCTATAAGAGACATACAGGGAAGAGACAGGAAGAGAGAAGCGCTATGCAGACAGAAACACAAACAGATTAAAGTAGACATGGTCATAAGCTAAGGCTGGAGCAAGGGAAGCTGGAAAAGGCAGAGAAAGTTTAACCTACGACCATTTAAAGGAAAAAAGCCCTGCTGGCATCCTGACTTCAGAATTCTCACCTGATGAAGCATTCCCTTCTAAAGAGAAGGAAAAGACTGATAAGACTCAAAAAGAAGATGGCTCAGTGGTTAAGTGTACTGGCTGTTCTTCCAGAGGACCAAGGTTCAGTTCCCAGCACCCATATGATAACTCACAACCATCTGTAACTCCAGTTCTGTGGGCTCTGGTACCTTCTTCTGGCCTCCATGGGCATTGTGGTATGCGTGCGTGTGTGCATGTGTGTGAGCATGTGTGTGTGCCTCTCTCTCTCTCTCTCTGTGTGTGTGTGTGTGTGTGTGTGTGTGTGTGTGTATCATAGTGAATAGATATATAGATATGCAGGCAGGCAAACATATAAAATAAAAATAAGTAAATCTAACAAATTAAACAAACAAAAAACCACTGAACACATATTAGATTCTGGACTAGTACCACAAAGATCAAATACTGAGTCTATTTAGGAGCCAACCAGTGCAGTAGTGAGGCAGTTCTAAACCTTGATTACAGCAACGGCCCAGGGAAAGGTCATCAGACACTGCTTCAAACATCTGGACCCAGAGGCCTTGTGGAAGTCACCCCACGACTCAGTGACTGTTTCCCTATCACTGCTATGGTGGGAAGAACTGGAGCCCTGGAAGCAAAGGCAGGCTTAGGTCTCCCTCCCAATGCCAGCTTTGAAAGCTCCAAGTCTGGAGTGAATCTCATTATTGTTTCTATCTGTCTGCTCAGATTCCCTGGGTGAATCTCCCCTTTATTCTATTCTGAGTTCAACTGTGTGGCTGGTTACCTCTGTTCAGCTCCCATGCTTCTGACCTCCTCTATGTTCCTGGGCGAATCTCTCAGCTTGCCAAAGACCACCCTTGGCTTGAAGAGAGGGTCCTGAAAGAAGGAGTGTTTGAGAGTGCTGAAAAAAAATCATGGAGTATGACAGCCTGTATTCTGCTTCAGACAGCTTTCCTGCCGGCTCTGTTCCAGGGTCAGGAAACCACATCACACTGTGTCCCTTCCACATGTCCCTTCCAAGCAGAACTCAGCACACACCTCTCACTATTTCCCAGAATGCTGTCTCTCCTTGCCAGTGTCCCATCTCCTATTTCCTGCTGCAGATCATTGGCCGGCTTTTTTATTGACAGGTGGTGCTTATAAAAGATTCTCTCTATGGATGGCAAGATAACCTAATTTGAAGGTTGAGGAATTGACTGTTTCAATACATCTTTAGAACTGTGAGAGAATAAATTCTGAGCCAACAAATCCATGGTAAGCTGTTAGGGCAGTCACAAGGCACTAATACCATGGGGAAGGAGAGGCTATTATATATTTGATAAAATTTAAAGCTTGGATCCCAGGGTGGATTTTTACTTTTTATTATTTAAACTTTCCTGGAGTGGTTATGAGCATCGTCTGAGAACTGCTCCAGAGGTAGAGAGTGCACATTCATGTTTTCTAAGGACAGTATAAAAAAATAATGTTTTTCTCTCTTACCTTGTCAAGTTCAGTTAAACTGCTCTCACTTGCTCCAATAAGCAGGTCCCAGCAGCGTCAGTACTACTCTTTTGTCACTGCCTTCTTCTCTCTGTGCTACTTGGCAATTGCTATCCATTTTGTTACCATTGGTTTGAATAGGTTTGGCCCCATAGATTGATGTGTTTGAATGCTTGGCCATAGGGAAATGGCACTACTAGGAGGTATGGCCTTATTGGAGGAGGTGTGGCCTTGTTGGAGGAGGTGTGCATTCCTGTGTAGGCAGCTTTTGAGATCCACATGCTCAGGCTCCACCCACTGTGGAATCAGAGCCTCCTCCTGATTCCCTGCCTACACATTCTCCTTCTGGCTGCCTTCAAATCAAGATATAGTCCTTTCAGCACCTTCTCCAGCCCTACATCTGCCTTCAGGCTGCCATGCTGCCTACCATGATGATAATGGCCTGAATTTCTAAGCCTATAAGCCAGCCCCAGCTAAATGTTTCCCTTTATAAGAGCTGCCAAGGTCACGGTGCCTCTTCACAGCAATGAAACCCTAACTAAGACACCATTACTCCATTAAGTTACTGTCAAAGTAGACCTGCCCTGCAGTAAATGGGCATAGTTCTTGGGCTTGATGGTCAGTGTGGAAATCCAGGCCCAATGTTTACCAGGTATGTCTTTACTATGCTTTACTTTACTTTCGCCCTTTCTCTGTGCTTTGCTTTCTGCATTCTTGAAGTCTGCTTTTTTTCTCTTTTTTATTTCCAACTTGACACAAACTACTTGAGTCACAGGAGAGGAGGGAACCTCCACTGAGAAAATGCCTGCATAAGATTGGTTCTTAGGCAAATCTGTATGGCATTTTCATAATTGGTAATTATGGGTATGGGAGAGCCCAGTCCACTATAGGCAGGGTCACCCTTAGAATTCCTGGGTTGTATTATACAGCAAACTGAGTGATCACAGAGATCAAAGCAACATTTCTCCAAGGCCTCTGCTTCCCTTCCTGCCCTGACATTCTTCCATGATGGACTACAAGCTGTTAAAAAAAAAAAAAAAAAAAAGCCCTTTCCTTCCCACGTTACTTTTGACTGTGTTGTTTATCATACCAATAGAAAGCAAGCCAGAACAGACAGACCCTACTTCACAGAGCTGTATTATGGCACATGGTGAACAGCATGGAATTGAGTTGATGGAGCCCTCAAGTAGTTATTAAACCCTGGCCATGCACAGCTTTTCCTTAGATCATCCATGAAAGCTTTTGAGACCCTACCTACCCCAATCAATGTCAAACCTGGAAAGTGGTAGCCTTTCTTTCCTACACCACAGTAGAAGCTCATCCTTAGAAAAACATGGAGGAAATACTATGATTATCCTTTCATCATTCTGCTCAAATAGAATAAAACCTGTCTCTGTGACCTTCCCAGGAGACATCCTGGGAGGGAGGATGAAAATGTCCAAATAGAGATATTCCCTAAGCGAGCTGGAAACTGACCCTCTAAGGGATGTAGATGTGAGATTTCATGCCGATGCCATCACTCCAGTGGCATGGAATCCACAGTTCAGAAGGGCAAAGTATCCCAACAATTCCCAGAAGGAACAATACAAGGTTGTCTAACAGCTGCATTCAGCCAAAAGGAGATGGCGGGGGAGGGGGGCCACGCATGAGGGCTGACAGTAGGCAACAAGGCCATCCTGAAGTCCACATCCTGGCCACAAAGCATCCCATCTAATCCAAACAAAACTTGATTCAAATTTCTTCTTTCCCAGAGGATGTTGAACCAGGGTGTGTCATGCCACTGTATCTGACGCACTTACTTTGGCTAAAAAAATCAGCAGATTTCTAAAATCCTGCATGACTCTTACCTAGATAAGTTTGGATAATGTATGGATGGGTGTTTCCTTCTAACAATCTCCCCTCTCCCTAGCCACCACCACCTCTTCGGGTGCTTCAGTTTCAGTCCAGTGTGGATAACATGTGCAAAGTCTATGTTTCTCCTTTTCCTGCTGAGATATGCTTCAGAGCATGCATGGGTGGAGTGTATGAGTAACCCTCGTAGCAACTGCTCTCTGCAGGCTCCTCTTCCCTCCCTAGATAGAGACTGTACTTTAGAGTGTTTAGCCTCAAGGACCTCATCAAAAGCCAGAAGGGTTCCCCTAGAGGAAATGGAAGTGTTTCTCATGGCTGCCTGCCACAGTGTCCAGCAGGAAAAGGGAGGGGTTCTCTTTGGCAACGCGGCGGTGGCCGCCCAGTCAGCCCCTTCAGGATCCGTGTTCTCATTTCCCAAGTGCAGGGTGTGTTGGCTGCTGACTGCTTATAGATGAATCCCTCTTCAGGAATTGTCTCCTGCCAAAGGCTACACCCTTCCCTCTAGTATCTTCTCTATAAGGATAGACCCATGTAGGGCACAAAGCCTCAACATCTTTACCTCAACAGGGTCAACTCTGCAGAGCCTTCCCAGCTCCAGAACAGAGGCCCTACTGCAGCTGCTTCGGTTTTTTTTTTAACCTTCTCCCATTACCCAATCAGTCTCTTAGACTCTCTCCCAGGACTTGTTCCCAAAGTACTTTCTGGTGACCTTGTGTGAAAAGTTTAGCCTTGGTGTCTATTTCTTCAACTCCAGCCTGTACCAATAGAGGCAGGACAGACAAAAGTCAGATGATATCTATTCCTACTTCCAGGAGGAATTTTTATTCCACAATGAGGTCCTAGTTCCCTCAGAAGGATGGAGCACCTTGGTAGCAGCTGAAGAAAAAAGCTAAGCTCAGAGTTTGGTGGCATTAGCATGGTTGCAGTGACAATTAGCATGTCCAACTAACCAGTGGCTCAAGAAATAAAGGTCTTGGGACTGAGATTATGTCTCTCTGTGGGTAACGTGCTTTCTGTAGACACATAAGAATATGAGTTGAGGGCCCTAGCACCCACATAAAAGCTGGGTGTGTTGAGACATGCTTGTAATCCTAGGACTTGTAGAAAAGACAGAAGAATCACAGGGGCTTGGTGGTCAGCCAGTTTAGCCAGTCAGTGAGCTGCAGGTTTAACCTGTCTCCAAAGTAAAGTGGGGAGCAGTTAAAGAAGTGCTGATATGAACCCCTGCCTTCACAGGTACACACACACACACACACACACACACAATTTTTAGTAGAATACATCTAATTAGGTAATTGTTGATCAGGTCTGATGAGGGCCCCAGTGTTGAGCACAGATGGGTGCGGACTGCAAGAGTGGTATAGTGACTGGTTTACCTTTAAGTGTTTATACTTTTATCTCTTTACACAAAATCATTTAAAAGCAACTAAGAAACAGGATGCCCTTTCGGCCTTTCTTCTGTCAGGAAGTAAAATCTTTGCAGATTGGTTCAAATGAATTTGCCTACTTCTTATTGGCCATAGCTAGTCACATAGCAGCCACTAAAGCAGTAACTGGAAAAGAGAATTTGGATGGCATACTTGACTAGGGCTGGCTTCCCCAAGCTCTGCTCACCATCTGAGATGGAGCCAGGACCTTCTTCCTGTCTGTGCACCTAAGAGGCTATGACTCTCAATGGATATTCTTAAAGTCAATTTGACATAAACTCTACACCTTTCCAATATCAAAGTTCCGTGTTTGACTGAAACAGTTTCCAATGAACTATTAGGGAATTTATTCTTTAAGAATATTTTACTTTTCTGTGTCTGAGTGTCTTGCCTGCATGTGTCTGTGTCTATGTGTAGTATGCATGCGGCGCCCACAGAGAATGTTCAGGTTCCTAGAACTGAGTTGCAGCCAGTTGTTAAAAGCCAGGTGAGCAGTTTGTTCCATTGGCCCTTGAAGCTAAGGGTCCTTAACTTGTGCCTGCGACATTTCATTTCCAGTGATTTGACCTGTTGTTCTAACAAAAGGTCTTCACAGACTGACCCTGTCATCCAAAACCTTCAATGCTTCTCCTGTAACAAAGTTCTAGAAAGTGCCAGGAATAATGTTCTATAAATGTCAGACAGTGATATATAACTTATGTCTGGTGCCAGAAATTTCAGAGAATCTCATACTACATTAAAACTTTCAAATTCATAACCAAAGTAGCTACATCTTCCTTTCTGTCTTAAAAAAAAAAAAAAAAAAAAAAAAGTAACTTTTGATACTGATAAAGAATTTGAAAAAAAAATGGCCCTCCTGGAAATTTGAGAAAGATAGGTCCAGGTACCAGAAACTGGCATAGTCAATGCTCCTCCCTCCCTACCTGTTCCTATGGTCCTTTGTGGAAGCTTTTGTGACCAGTGACTCAGCCACTAAGTCCACATTCTATCCAGCTCACCTCAGTGGCCTTCACTTTGAAACAGACCGAATTATGATAGTATGCCCAATTATTTGGAACCCGTGAATGCTAATGAATATGAGCAGAAAAGATCTTTGCAGATATGACTAAAGACATTGAAACAGAATACCATCCTGTGTTATCTGAGTGGTCGCTGAATGTGTTCTCATAGAAGGAAGACTGGAGGGATTTTCCATAACTACAGAAGTAGACTGGAATAAGCCAACCAAGAAATACTGACAGGTGAAGGTAGAGGAGCAAGCTATAAATTCTCTCTCCATAAAATCATAGCCAAAAGGCTGAGAAGCGATGAATTCTCCCTTCAAGTTTCCATGACATCTTGATTTTGGCACCACTGAAGTTGACTTCAAAATTCCAGCCCTCTAAATTCAACAAAGTCTGATCATTTAAGCTGTTAAAACTTCTAATTTGCCATTAATGGCCCTGAGAAACTAATATAGACCGTAAGGAACTCTCTTGAAAATGCCAAATTGTTCTTGTTGCCTGTATATGGTTCTGCAGTGGAACGGGGCAGTATATGGCCCTAGACCAATGTTGGTGGCTTCTTGATTATGCTCCACTTTTTCCTGAGGTAGGGTCTCCTGTGTGAATTCAGAGTTCACCAATTTGCTTGGTCTAGCTAGCTAACTTGCTTCTCTAATCCCCTGTTGTGGATTAGAGATGGTCTACCATGCCCAACAGGAATGGTTGTTAGGATCTGACCTCTGGGTCCTCGTATTTGTATCATATTTTCCTCTGTGAACCTTCTCCTCAGCCCTCACATTTGTTCTTATGCTTGACCTATGCTTCAGCCTATTGGGGTTCCTCCTCTGCTCCCACATTCCGGGTAGCCCTATTTTGCTTTTGCCTTTGTTTTCGCCATGTCGTTCTTGTCAGTATGCCCATGTCCCCAAAGTCTGCCAACTAACTGTCCATAACTTCACTGATTTCCCTGTGAACTGCCAGACTTTAACTCCTCCCAGTAGCTTCCCCTTTTCCTGTCAGATGGGAACGCTGACTACGTCTGAAAACATAACCAACCATCTGTGGTATGGTTCCATAGAGGTATGTTTCCATATAATCTATGTAAAGAACGCTCTGTGGTTTGTTTAGAATGTAATGTATTTGTGTGCATATAGTACAGTAAGGAGGAAAAAGAAATAAAGAACTGTACCTTACTGGACTAAGGGGTGACCCTTGGGCATCCCACATGATGACCAATTGCTCTGCTACGAAACCTACTCCCAGCCATCTCTCCTTTCTGTTTTGTTTTTGATTTTTGAGACCATCTCATTCACTTACTAGGCAAGCTTTGAACTTGGAATCCTTTGACAGCTTCCATAGTACATGGGGTTTCAACCCTGTTTCTCCAAAACTGACTTCTAGGCTTTTTTTTTCCAGTAAGGCTATAAAATTCAGAAACCCCTAGACTCTTCCACAACCTAGAACCTAACTACTAATGCTTCCCTGAGTGACCATTTGATTTAAGACAAAATCATTAAGCAACTTAAAAGCATACTCCTGTGTTGTTCAATGACTAAGACAGTTTCTTGAGGTGGGATTGCCGTCTCTCCACTGCCCAAACAATTAAAGAGAGGCCAGAGGAAGTTCAGGGCTCCCCATCACAGCCTGACTCAAAGATGAGTGGGCATGGGGTCCTCTGGGACCAGTTTTACTTACTAAGAGATAATGGTCCCTGAGATGCTCGGTCCTCTTAATGTGAGTGTGTTTGTTTTTTCGTTTGTCTAATCAGAGAAAAAGGAAGTGAGCTCATGCAACACAAAGCCACCCAAAGCCCAGATTCTTAGGTTTTTGAGTCATCCCTGCAATTCTTTCCTTTACCTCACCGGAAAGCAGCAGAGAAGGAGAGGGCGCCTCTGGTTCCTGGGGATGCCATAGCAAAGTACCACAGATCTGACGGCTTAGACAAACAGAGATTGGGTCTCTTATACTTCTAGGGCACAAACCAAGATGTCTGGGTCCCTCTGGGAATCTGAAAGAGAATCACCTCCACACCCCTCTCTTTGCTTGCGGTTTCCTGGCAACCCTCAGCTTTCCTGAGCATCTCTCCCATTTCTGCCCCCACCTTCATATGACTTTCTCCCCTGTGTGTCCAGATTTCCATCTCTTAATGACACATGTCTTAGTAGGGCTCACCCTAATACAGTAGGATCCAGTGTGTCCATCTCAACCAATTACATCTGCCAAGACCATTTCCCAGTAGACCATAGCTCCGATCTGATTCAAAGAGTACATGGTCAAATCCAATACAAAGGAGGCAAAGTGGGTAGAGGCAATGTTGAGGAGCTACAGAGATCCACTTTGCTTGCCCGCCTTATGTGCTTGTCTGGAATGTGCAAGACGATGGGATGGTTTAGGCTCGAGACTCCCAGACTCAGTGTCTGCCTCTGTGTGCACGCTATAGCCTGGCTTCTCACCTGTGCAAGGTTCTTTCTCTGATTCTCTTGCTTGTTTTCCTACTTACTGAGACAATGCTAGCTCTTACTTCAAAGACAGAGGACTATCTTGCACATTAATCTATGTGGAGTGATTGGAGCCATTCCTGGCTAGTGGTTTTGTGCTCAATAAATGTTACCAGCTGTTTGTATTTAAAAATAATACTTTTTTGCTTACAGGAGCCACTGGAGGCATTTGGAACAGAGATGACATAATCAAAGTTCTGACCCAAAGGTCTAGCTGGAGACTTTAGGTGACCCTCCACAACATGCACACGTTAAATATCATCTCAAGAAAATTTCCCAATGGTCTCAGGGAAAAAGTAACACCAGCCTCAGTTTAGAACTGTGGGGAAATGAGATTCAATGAGGATAAAAGGGGTTATCCTGGGCCATCCCGCAGATCCCAGCTTCAAGTCAAGTTCTCTTCATCCTATGCTTAAATACCAGGCAGAGAGGAAGAGATGTCATGGGTCTTCAAGAGAGTGGTACCTCTTGACAGTGACAGCAAGTGGATGGCTGTGACTCTGTGCTCTGGCCCTGTCTCCTCTGGGGCTTTAAGGTCAGTTTGCTGGGCTTGGGGGGTGGGTAGGAGGAATGGTTCAGTAGGTGAGAGTGCGTGAGTGCTTGCAGGCCTGAAACCTGAGTATGCAACTGTAGAGCCCCTGTGAGGGTTCTACAGGCTGCATGTGCCACAATCCAGCAGCAGGGAGCAGAGACCAGCAGTCCTGGGAGCCTGCTGGCCAGCCAGCCTAGATGAAAAAGCAAGCTTCTGTTGAAAGCTTGCCTCAAAGAAATAAGGTGGTGAACAATAAAAGAAGAACCTCCCAACAGCCTCTCCTAGTCTCTGTGTTTGTGCATGTACCACATACATCCACCATACCACATACACTTAACATCCACACCACATACACACACACAATACATACACACCACACATATTCAACACATATACATATACTACATACACATAACAGGTGCACCACACACACATAACACCCACACCACACACGTAACATATGCACTTTATACACATAACACACACAAATTCACACACACATACACATAACCACACACACACCACACACACCACACACATCACATACACATACACACACCACACGTACATACACCACACACCACACACACATATACATATACACACAAAGAGTAGTTTTAAAATTACTGAAATTTTTTGAAAAATAACATTCAGGAGGTTGTATCTAAAACATAACCATATGTTATGGTTATGGTATCTTCAAGCTAACAAGTATATGGTATCGTAGATAGCCAACAAGTATACTACACGGCCCCCTGAGCTTACCTTTGAAAGTATCTCATTAAAACTGTTTACTAAACTTGAAAATAACATTAAAAACTTAAGACGAAAGTATGTTGTAAAAAATATTGCAAAAAATGAATGCAGTTATAACTTAGTTGAGTATGACATAAATTTGAGTAAAACTTGAAGGTCAAAATTCAATACCGTGATAAAGAATTAATGTTTCATTCTCTACAACAATATCTTCTTAAGTGTTGATCTAATCCTAGTGTTTATCAAAAAATTAACTTAAAACTTCTTTTATCCTTTTACTAAATAGACATTTAAAACCTGTAATTGGGTTTTTGTTTTATATGTCTTCCCAGTGAACAAAGCCCTTGCTGTTTGAACAGTCAGTCATTGCTTTAACCATAGGAAAAAGTCTGTTTTGAGAGTTATTCTTGTTTAGAACATTCCTACTAAATTACATAGCGATTGTGAAAACTTGTTTTAATGGACAAATATTTAAACATGTTTATAAAATCAGGTCTATAACCAAATAGTATAAAGACACATAATACTGTAAGGGACTTTTAACTATGACAACTAAAATTCTGAATTATCTAGAGTCTTCGGGAGATAAAGAAAACCAGATGACTTAATCAAGTAGATGAGAAAAGACTTCACATCAAAGACTCCATTTTGATTAAAAGTTCAGACCGACTCCAGATACTTGTCACTCACTCCTGCCTATAGAACTCGGGGCAGCAGGCTTCCATCACGCAAGAGCACAGTCCTGTGCCCGTGCACTTTGAAATGCCGGGTGAGACTTATTTCCAGCTCCATTGACAACTGAGTACTCTGAGGAGCTAAACGGTTCTCTCTTTTTATGTCTATTAGATACTTTTATAGTTCGATTTAAAAAAAAAATGTTTATGGTATTCAATTTCATCTAGTATATTCCTAAATCTTGGTTATAAAGGAGTTACAGATAACTCTATGGTTCCGTTTCACGTAATTATGTTGTCTATTATGATACTTGCTTACCTTAAACCTCTGTTTTATTGAAAACTAGCTGTCATGCTTAAAAGATTTTAATTATTTACTGACTTTATAACATATATCCATGTTATATCTTTATAATATGTGTATATATTCTCATTCAGTATAAGGCACATAAAACAAAAAATCTAATTTTTAAATTAAACTTTAATTCCATTTGCTTTCAAGTAGTACAAAGCGCATCCATATCAAGCAAGAACAATATCGATGATGTTTTATATCATAAGTGCTAATGTTAAGTTACTGCTTAAGTTGTCCTATAATACAATTAGCTGGGATTAAACTTAATTAAATAGTATTTGGGGTTTGACCATTAAACATAAAGGTCAACACTATAGTGTTCTCCTCCCTGAGTCCCATTTTAACCACATAAGTAAGATAACTCCATAGAGCAAAGGGACAGTAGTCCACTGGGGCATGTGGCTCAGGCAGGCCTTGCGCTTCTCCCTCATCCTTTCTGCCTCACTAAAAACTGTTAGATCGCATCCCTAAAGCCAGCCACCAAGGTCTATTCCCTTATTTGGCCACTTCCTCCTCCCGAGGCTGACCACCAAGATCCAACTATCTAAGTATTGAAGCCCAGCAATCCTGAGCCCTCTTTGACTCACCTAGTTAACATGCTCAATTAAGAGTAAACACCTTAGCTGTACTGGCTGGTTTTGTGTGTCTACTTGACACACACTAGATTCATCAGAGAGAAAGGAACCTCAACTGAGGAAACGCCTCCCTGAGATCCAGCTCTAAGGCATTTTCTCAGTTAGCGATTAAGGGTGAGAGGGCCCATTGTGGTTGATGCCATCCTTGGACTGGTGGTCTTGGGTTCTATAACAAAACAGACTGAGCAAGCCATGGGAAGCAAGCCAGTAAGCAGCATCCTTCCATGGCCTCTACATCAGCTCCTGCCTCCAGGATCCTGCCCTGTTTGAGTTCCTGCCCTGATTTCCTTCAGTGATCAACAGTGATGTTGACATATATGCCAAACAAGCCCTTTCCTTCCCAATTTGCCTTTGAAAACCTAACTAAGACATTATCCTAACATGGGGTTCCACTCTTTATATTTATAAAACTACCATTTGCCCATGGGCCACGTCTGTCTCCTCTCTACCCAGAGGCAGTCGTTGGTCCCCCTCCCAGGACAAATACACTTATTCCCACTCCCTTGTTCCCTTCCCCTTCATCCTATATTTCCTGTCTTTGTCTCTTATTCCTTGATTTTTTCTCTCTGGGGCAAATAAATATCCTTTATGCTGAAAACTTGGTCTTGAGGTGTTCTGATCCAACTCTGAGGTTCCCTATGTACAATACAAATACTGCATATAGCATATATTGTATATACTATAAACAAATAATATACACAGTAAAAATAATATATAATACACGTTATATATACTATGTAAACACAGGGAAAACACATAGTCAATTAACTGTTTTAAATGTGTATATAAATTTTGATTATTTAAAACAGATGTTCCCTTCATCCATTTTTTTACCTTATACCATTAGGGCCAAACTGTATTCTTGATTATTTAAATTTTAGATCTCGTAGTCCTACTGTATGTCTTACGTAAATGTGATATTGGACATGGAGGACATAGAGAAAAGATTCATATCTGGACTGTGATGGCTAATGGTTTTGGCCTGATCCAGGAGTTTGTTTCTTAATGACCTGTCCAGGTAATCCACTCTCCTGAAGTCTGATTCTTGCCCATCATGCAGCCTCATCTACATCCTAGATAAAGTCAGTACTAGGTCCTAGGAATGAGCTTCTAGCTGTGAAGAACCTTATAATGTTTAATAAGTAATACATCACTTCCCAAATGCACAGAATGCAATGCTATCCATGGGAGTAACTGTCAACAAAAATTCCTGTGAAGAAACTGTGTCTGAGAGACTGTTTAGAACTGCAGTGGTCTGGAGGAGTTGGAATGTTACAAGTTCTGAGACTAATCACCTTGTGCTGACCCGACTTAGCCTCCTGAGTAACCATTCCTTGCCCACCTCTGTATCAGAGCCAGAACCCTGTGACTAAGAGCTAAAAATCTCTAACTTAGTAGAGCCATAGCTTCCATCAACCACAGATAGCATCTGAGGCCTGTATAGAAAAGCTTCCCGCATCTTGCTGTAGCTACACCTCTGACAAACCCACCTACGTATTTTAAATTTGCCTTGATTTATAACTTTCTTTGTTCTGTAAAACTATAAAACTACTTCCACACTGGAATATGGAATTCTGGAATTTATATTACCACAAATCTGTGTTCCCAGTCCATGGTCACTCTGATATAGCTTCGGAATAAACTATCCTTTCTACCAAAAAGAATGTGAAGGAAGAAGAAAGAAAGAAAGAAAGCAAGCTTTCAACCTAAATTTGGCTGCTCTCTTGTTTCTGAGTAATGGTAGCTGTCATATATATATGCCCTAAGTGCACCATCTTGTCAGGGAGAGGAAGGATTGCCAATCACTTTACCTGCCTTTATATTTTCATGGAGGCTCCCTTGAAAAGTAGATTTAAAGGATTTTGAACCTCAAATTTCTCACTCAAGAAACTCTTTCTGCAGGCTTAAAATCAGAACTTTTTAATATTTGGGCTTCACAAGACTGTCAGGCGTTCCATGAAACAAATTAAAACCATTGCTTGCCTCCCCACTAGGCAAGCCAGCAAATTCTTGGTCCTCGTTACTCATCAACTGCATCCCTTTTTCCAACTTCCTTTATGGTCCTTTTTTTCCTGGTCCTTATGATCTTTAAGCCAGCTTTAAAGACAAAAAAGCTCCTGTTGTGTGCTTAAAGGAAGGTTTCTGTACAAAGATAAGATTACACACTAATCCTGAATACGTCAATTCAACCTCCTGCTGCTTCTGTTAGGTGATATATGTACAAAATTTCCTTTATCTATAATAAATAAATATATATATGTATTAAATAAAGTATTCAGTCATAATAGAGAGGCAGGAGTACACAGACACACACACACACACACACACACACACACACACACACACACACACA
>JANHMN010000014.1:47340395-47434436 GCA_030674055.1 Rhabdomys pumilio | reverse complement strand
GTGTGTGTGTGTGTGTGTGTGTGTGTGTGTGTGTGTGTGTGTGTGTGCGTGCGCGCACGCGCGCGCGCGCAAGGGCGTGCACGTGCACACATGTTTGTGCATGAAGAGGCCAGAGGTCAATGTCCATATCTTCTCTATCACTCTCCACTTTAGTTTTAAAAACAGAGTCTCTTGCTTACTTATCATTTGTGAATTTCATCCATGTATTTTGGTCAAGTCTATTCCCCCCATTCCCTTCTTTCCAAATTTTCCTATGCCCTCCACCACAATTCTCTCTCAATTTTATGTATTTTGTTTTTTAAAAACCTACCGAGTCCATTTATTGCTACTAATATAAGCATCTACTGGAGCATGGGAACCCTCTCAGAGACCACACCTCTGAAGAAAACCAACTTTCTTTTTCCCACTACCCATGAAGTCAGTAGTTCCTGCATTAAGAGGTGGTGCCTACATCCCTACTCCATGCTGGGGCGATCTCATCTGTTCTTGTGCAAGTCTTCTGCACGCTGTCATAGCCACTAGAATTCTATGTGCAGCTGCCGTGTTGTAGCCGGAAAACATGGCTTCACTGTGGTTAACACAACCTCTACTTCTGCCCCCTACAGTTTTTCTGTCTCTCTTCCACAATGATCCTTGAGTCTCAGAAGGAGGGAGTGCTACATAGATGTTCCACTTAGGAGTGAGAATTCCGTGGTCTCTTATTCTCTGCACATTAACCAGTTATGGGTCACTGTGCTGACTACCATGTGCGCACAAGGAAGTTTCTCTGGTGAGGGTTGAGAGCTGTACTCATCTGTAGGTACAAAGATAAATCTTTGGGACTTGGTTTAATACAATACCCATTAAACAGGACAGTAGTAGATTCCTCCCTAAGGTCCATGACCTACCTATCTATAGGATCTTGACACGGTTGATGGTACCAGGCAAGAGTTCCAGCTTGTAGAGCTGAATCTAAAACCCAGTCAGAAAGTGGTTGGTTAATCCCATGACATTCATACTACTATTGTACAATGGATGTATTTTACTAGGCCAATCATTATTGTACCTCAGAGTTCACAGCTGGCTAAGGGTGATAATTACTCCCACCCAACCCCACACACACACCCCATGCCCTAAAGCATATATAGTTCCTGCCAACATTATGAAACCTAGGTTAGCACTAGCTTGATTTCTTTGTGTGTGGGGGGGGGGGGTTGTTTTGTTTTGTTTTGTTTTGCTCAAGTGTGTTTTCAGCAATAGGGTTTTACTGTCATGCCCTGGAAGATAACCAAGAGCAATGTAATTAATATATAATAGCCTGAATAATCACTAAAACATAAACCATATCTTCTCTCCATATAAATGGGCTTCAATCTGCATGTTAAGTTAACCATGGTCAAATATATTTAGGAAGAAACACATCTATACAGAATATAAACAGACTTACCATCATTCTCTAAACAATGCTATATAATTATTCATAATTTTTGTATCATATTAGTCATAGTGTAAGTAACCTAAAGGTGACTTGAAGTGTGTGAGAGATCTGCATAGGTCACGTGTGATTGTTATGCCACTTTATGTGACAGTTGTTGGGAGAAATATTTAAAAATGAACGGGGAACTGCCGTTCATTTTTAATATTGCCCACAAAAGACAGTCTTTAAGGATCTTCTCATGAATTCTGAATATCAATTTACCAAGAGGTGGGGGCAGCCGCTAGCCATGATGAGTCTCTTAAAAGTAGTAGCTTGTGCTTTCTATAAACCCAGAGAGCTGACCCATGATGTGCTCTGCAAAGACTGGATTTCTTCTACTCAACCTGAGAAACTCACTAAAAACAGAACAAGGCTGAAGGAAAAAGGACAAATGCTCCAGCATCCAAGAGCTGCCTGCTGAGCCATCTCCTCCTCACAGTTCCTAGACCGGAGAACCCGCCTCAAGTCATTCCCCAGAGATAAGTTCAGAAAATTTTCATCCTTTGGAAATGGGCCTGGCACTCTGGTTGGAATTTTGCATAAGTGGATTGGTGTGTCATGCATCTCTGATCTCCCATGAAACAGATAAAATTGTTCTCCACAGCCTTGTCTCCCCTCGGGGGCCTATCTAGTCAATCCCACCCTTCCTCTCATATTTTCCAAACATGTAAACTCCAGTGTTGGCTGTTCATTTCTGAGGTCATATTAGTGAAGGTAACAAACATTTGAAAGATAAAACTCACAATATTCTAAAAGCCCAGTGGGTGATACTTACAATTTGTATAAAATTAAGAAGAGAAATAGTTTTTTGTAAAAGGCACAATTCAAGGCCTTGAAAGATGAGTCAGAGTTAGACACAGGAGGATAACAGTGTCATGTGGGCAGATATGAGAAGGAATGGAGGAAAGCTTGTGGAGAGAATAGCCTCGTGGCCCAGTTGCACAGAACCGAGAGTCTCTGGGAAGCTTTTGATATCATAGTCTGGCCCTGACCTTGAGACAAAGCCTAAACCTAGATGACTAGTATAAGAATGAAGCTCACAGACTACAATGCAGTTAATGTTGCTGCCTGTGACTTGCCCACCATGGGTGGCATGCCCTTGTGATTGTACATGTTACTTGTGTAGAATAAGCCTCAGAGTATAAACTGTTTGATGCTCTGAATAGAATTGGCTATTGCATGTGACTCTCGTCTGCCTCATTTGTCAGCTTTATCTTCCCAGGCCCCACCACCTATAGAGTGATAAATAGGAGTCTAAGGACCTCATATGACAAATGTCATTGCATCCTTCCTGTGAGTAGCCATACAACTTGTATGCTTCCCCCTCACCTTGCTGAAGAAGCTGAGACAAAGAGAGACTGTCAGTGGCAGAACTAAGATGACACCTGAGGTTCCCCACTATTTTATACCTCTAAGGTTTAGATATGGTTTGAGTGTCCCCCAAGGACTTGTGTATTAGAATTTAATTCTACTTAGTCCTTAGTGAAGGACTAATATGTAGAATAATCTATCATGAGTTTGCTAGGTTATCCAATCCCAAATGATCAGCCCTACATACACACACACACACACACACACACACACACACACACTTATATGTATAACATTAATAAATTAAACAAGTTAATAATATGAGATGGAGTGAGGAGAACACAGGAGGAGTTAGCTGGAGGAGAGAACATGAAGAGTAAGAATTATATAGAGTATTCATGTATGAAATTCTAAAAGAAATATTAAATTTAAAAAAGAAATTCAAAATTTTATTCATATTTAATGTTTACAGATAGAACTTTGGGGAGGCGCCATGTTATCAGGGTGAAGCCACCATGTCTGAAGTAGAAAAAGGAGATTAACATGTGTGGTGTGTGTGTGTGTGTGTGTGTGTGTGTGTGTGTGTGTGTGTGTGTGTAATATATTCCCCCTCTCCTCTCTCTCTCTCTCTCTCTCTCTCTCTCTCTCTCTCTCTCTCTCTCTCTTTCTCTCTCTCTACCCACAACCAGCAGCCCCCTGTGTGCTGACTGTCACTACCTTGGAGCTTTATCTGATAGCAAAACTGCCATCACCAGATGCTTGTCCTCACATCCACAGAATGCTGATGTTAATAAATTTTTTTTTCTTAAAGATAAATTAATCCAGCTTTAAGGATTCTCTTACACTGATGAAACACTAACTCTTCCAATGTCCCTGTGTCCTGCATCAGGTGGAAGTGATGGTACAGGTCCCGCAAGTCCTGTGGCAAGCTGCTCAGAGTGAGCTGTACAAAAGCAAGCAGATGTTCATGCAGATTTATACCATGCCGCTGGAAACTGGTATATACTCACACCCGCCCAGCAAACAATGTAAAACTGACAGCAAGTGGTTAATAGCAGTCTCCTCTGCACATGGAAGAGTGGTGGTTTCTGTTGTGCTCTTTCTGGGATTTATACACGTAACAGTTTATGCAGAACAATGGAATAGTTCTTTGTTCAAGTGTCACCTTTCGTGTGAGTCGTCCGCACTCCTGACTGTACACACTCACCCGAAAGCCCACAGTGGACCATAGCTCCATGTACGTTTTCCCCAAAACATTTTCTACTTCCTGGTGCTGTGCTCCAGATGGAGCTTCAACATTCCCCAGAGGTTCATGTGACCGAGGTTTGGTCTCTAGTGTGGTGGTGGTGAGGTGGGGTATGAGTAAGAAGTGAGATCTTGTGAGAGAGAATCAGAGCACAGATAATTAGGTACAGCCTCATAAACGGATTAATGATGTCTCAAGGGGTTGAGTCAGGTTTCCTGTGGCTAGAGAGTAGGCTGATAGAAGCCAGGCTACACCGTGCCCTGGCCTCTTCTGCTCCCTATTTTGTAACATAGCCAGGAAGCTCTGGCCAGAATTCCAGTGCCTTCTAGTCACTAGTATCGCAAGCCAAATAAGCCTCTTTGTAAAGTTCTCCAGCCTAGCTAGACACGATGGTACATGCCTGTAATGCTAGCACTTGTGAATTTGAAGCAGCAGAGTCATTACTTCAAGGCAAACGTGAGTTATGTATCTTTGTTTCATTCACTCCTACATTCATAGACCCAATGAATATTTTTTTTTTTTAAAAATGAGTTGTTGATTTTTAAAAGTGTGTCATTTTTAGGTAGTATACCATAGGCTACTTTTTCACCTGGCACAGGTCCAGATTGGATGCTGACACACCTATGGGTCCCAGGTACCTGCCAGCTCCTATTTTAGCAACATTTCTTCCACACAGAGGATTATTGCCAGTGGGCAGACAGCCTTAGCCTGGTACCCAGATCTGTTACCTGTTCTCTCTGTCTGTGTGAGTATAGACTTGTATTCCTTGGAAATTTCATTCACAAATGGCTCCATGTTAAATCTTCTCACCTCCATCCATGGATAAGGTCCAGATCTGTCTTCCTGGCTACATTAGACAGATGTTTTGGGCAATGTAAAGATAGCCAGATGCTAACTCCTTCCAGACTGGTAGCAGACATTCCAAAACTTAACCCTTGGCCCCAGGCTTCTGCAGTACAAAGGCTATACTTCCATCAACAGACTTAGGAGGCAAAGGCAGTCCACAGAGTCTCCTTAGAGATGGACACAGTTCAGATTTCCTTATTGCAAAAGAGTTCAAGAGTATTTGTGATCATAGTCTAACAGACAACTGGGGTTTATGTAGTAAAGGGAGAACCTAGAGAGATTGAAATCTAACCCATTTTGGAGAAAAAAAAGATACTATTGCTATGTATATGAATGTTTCTCATTTGACTCTCTTAACATTAAAATATTAACATAAAAACATCAAAGAAAAACCTGACCTTTTGATTCTCATCACAAAGTCTCCTTCCAGTCCTGTGTATGAGTACACATAGTATCCAGGTTGGTGGCCACATTCCATGCATGGGCTTACATTCAATGTTTAAATATTTTTTTTGTTTAAAAAGAACGTTTTTTTTAAAACTTCCTCGCTTCAAAAGAATGGGTGAGTAAAAGAAAGAATCCTGAAACCTTAGGGTTGCTGTCCAGCCTCAGCATCACCAAGTGCTCCAGCTTGGCTCTTTCTGAACAGCTGGTCTTGACTTATTCACATGTTTGAAAACTGTGAAGGTGCTTTAAAAATTTTTATTTGCGTGAGTTGTATGTATCCGTATTTATTGTCATACATTAAAATTGAAAAATTAAAAATACTTATGTGTTCATTAAAGTGAAAAAGGTT
This sequence comes from Rhabdomys pumilio, assembly GCA_030674055.1. NCBI lineage: Eukaryota > Metazoa > Chordata > Mammalia > Rodentia > Muridae > Rhabdomys > Rhabdomys pumilio. Next base: position 47,428,781 of record JANHMN010000014.1, on the reverse strand, counting down.
CAGGGCTGGAGAGATAGGTGACCTGAACTGGCTGCTCTTCCAGAGGACCTGGCTTTGATTCCTAGGACTGGCATAGCAGGTCATAATTGTAACTCTACATCCAGGAGACCTAACATGCTCTCAGGCATCCATGTGGCACACAGATATGCATGCACCCATACACATAAAATAAAACAAAAATATAAATAAATGAACAATATAAATAAATAGACATTCTGTGATATGTTATCATAATGAAGTTTTATGAAAAAGGAACATACTTTCACAGTGAAAGAACACAATTGAAATTATTTTGCATTTTTTGCAAGTTCTTTAAAGTTTAGCCTAACAAAAGACATCTGGAATCTCATCTCTGCTTCTGCACTTAATTTGCTGCAATGTGTTGCCTTGGTTGAACTATTTGAAGGAAATCTGGTCATACACAGATACTAGCAATCAGTCTTCTATAGGCCCAGCTTCCACATCTGCAAATTCACCCAGTCAAAGAGTAAAAAGATGGTTTATAGTGCACTGGTAATAAACATGTAAGGACCTTACCCCCATGTCACTCATTATTCTTTAAAGGGCACATGCTAACAAACATTTATATGATGCTTACATCATGTCAGGTATTGTAAATAATCCAGAGGTGATTTAAAGTGCATGGAGAGAATATATGCAAATTGCACAGCATTTCCCACGGAGGACTTAAGCATCTGCATACTTTGCTGTGCTCTGGGGAATCCTCCACGTAAGTGTATGTGTTGGGGGTGGTGGTGGGCAGATAGCTGTAACTGAAAAAGGGAGGAATGTTTTTGTATACTTGTTTCAGATAATATACAACCCTCTCCTTTGTTACTGTCTAAAATGTCACAAGTGAGACTTAGCTAAAGATTAGTTGATCAGCAAGCAGCTCTGCAGAAGGGGACATGCTTAGCATGCTCTGGGCCCTCAATTTATTCCCCTGCACAGAAGAAAAAGGAAAAGGAAAAGAAATCCCCCTTTTAAAATCAATTATAACTCTTAAATGACGTCATAGACTCCTTTACTGTTACATTAAATTCTACTAGTCTGCTTTGCTCTTGGAGCACATCCTCTTCCTATGAGTGATTTGGACACATTGTACATTGGTCCTTCAGTCACTGACTTATAAGTGCTGTTAATGCTCTCAGTTTTTATTATATAATATCAAAAATAGGTTTGTATATGGCCTGGCCAAGCTGATCAGCAAAGTCTTTTACGTTTTGGGAAATTCATGGGTTCATAATGAAAACAGATTTTTTTGGAAAAAAAACACAATAGTTTTATGCCAAAAAGCTTGAACCGTAAGCTGGTGTGTAGTTCAGCAATGAAGCACTTGCATAGCATGTATGAGCCTGGGATTTCATCCCAGACAGAAAAAATGGATTTTATCATTGCAACAAACATTGTCACTTGTTTTTTCTTGGATGCCATGTTCAGCAGAGCTTCATCTTGAAAATCTGACGGGAGGTGGTAAGGGAATACAGAAAGAACAGGCACATCTCCACAGAAACTTTGGGTGAGGTGGCTCGTGTGCTGAAATGGCCCCAGCTAGCACAGCACAGCACAGTGGGGAGGAGTCAGCTCCTCTCAGGAAGAGGTCTCTGTCAGGAGCAGTCTCAGGCTGCAAACACAAGAGAGGAAGAAGGGACAGTTGTAGTTTTTATGCAAATAGATCAATCATTCACCAACATTATACTTAGATGAGAAGAAGGCTTTGTCATTCCAACCCTTACCAGGAGGAGTTTTGCCAGCTTCCTATAGGCCTGGGACATTGGTCCTTGTCATGGCTGTGTCAACATCAACAATACACATGCAGGCTGAACTCCATCTGAGCCTTAGGGGTTCTGAGGCTCTCTATGCTACACTTGATCGACTGATTTTGTTCTGGCTGCGTAAGATCCCTGCCAAATCTTTCAATCTGAATAACCATAGACTGTCAGTCACTTGTCAAATAAATATGGATTATGTGAAACATGTGATTGGTTCAGCTTTAACTAAAATGAGCACGATTTTGTTCCTCATGATAGCCAGTCTACCCGGCTTTGAAGCAAAAGTGCTTTATACATATTTACTGTGCTGGCTAGTGAAGTGGAAATTTCTGGTTTCTTTGGAAACTCAGTTGTGTCATGGTGATGTTTTTCTGGAAGCTGGAGCAGACGCTTAAGAGGGCTCATGATGTTTGGAAAGAGCATAAATGGAACCCCACGAACAGTGAAAGGATGCTCTTGCACTGGTACACGGTGCAATGCTTTGCTGAGCTTTGCTAGTTTTCACTTTGTAGACAAAAATGCACCAAAGAACTTCTCGTGGTATTGCACTGATAGGGGCCACTTCCCCTGACTCAAACCGATTTGGTTAATGTTGGAGTCGCTGCTACTGACTTGTGCTTGGTGTCTGCAATTGGACTGAACTACTGGTATCCCGACAACAAAGATTGAAATTTCCCCCAAAGAACTTCTTCCGAACAGGTCCACAACCTCCTTGTCCTATTAACCATCTTTCTCGCCTACCTTTGGTTGGTAGGCTAGAAGGGAGGTTGAAGCATTTAAGAACTCTAAGCAAAGTAGGTTTAGAAAATTCTAAGTGGACAGGTTAGTTCTATGTGAGCTTGAAACATGCTGTAGGCATCTGAGGGAAGGGAATCTTAGCTGAGAAATTGCTTCCATAAATCTGGCTGTAGGCAACGCTACAGTGAGGGAACTCTAACCAGCCTGGACATGGCATACATGGCTCTGGCAGGCTTTATCTTTCTCCCATTCCCCTCACCTTGCTGAAAACCGTTAGATTGCATTCCTAAAGCTATCCACCAAGGTCTATTCCCTTATTTGGCCACTTACTTTTCCTGAGAGTGACTACTAAGTTCCAGCTACCAAACTATTGAAATCCAGCAATCAAAAGCCCCCTTGTAACTACCCTAGTTAACATGACCAATCAAAATTAAACACCCCATGCTAACACAGGGTTCCCCTTCTACCTTTATAACCCTCCATTTTTCTATGGGCCATGTCTGTCTCCTCTCTATCCAGAGGCAAGGGACTCTCTGCCCTCTCTCCCTTGTTCCCTTCCCCTTTTCCCTCATCCTCTATCTCTCCTGTCTTTGTTTCATATTCCCTGTCTTTCATCCCTCTGTGGCAAATAAATCTCCTTTGCACTGAGAACTGGTCTTGTGGTGCCTGAGCCCATAGGGTTCCTTACATGCAATGATGTGAAAAGGCCCAGCCCTTTGAGTGGTGCCATCCCTGAGCTGATGGTCCTGGGTGCTGTAAGAAAGTATGCTGAGCAAGCAGGGATCAGCAAGGCAGTAAACAGCACCCTTCATGGCCTCTGCATCAGCTCCTATCTCCAGACCCGTGCACTGTTTGAGTTCCTGCCTTGGCTTCTCTCAGCGGACTGTGAGTCAGGATATGTAAGCTAAATAAACCTTTTCTTCACCGGGTTGCTTTTGGCCATCACTCTCCATCACAGTGATAGTAACCCTGATTAAGACACTTGCCATCTCATTACATGGGCCAATAAACAGATGAGCTGTTTAAATGCTGGTAAACTCTAGCTTTTGTTTATTTAAAAAAACAAAACATATGAATGTGTTTAAGCACCAAACTCGATCAAAGCATAAAAACACTGCCTCAGTTATGTTAGTGTACCAGATTTATCCATAGTTGATTTACCACAGAGTAAAAAAAAAAATGCATATCACCATAGTAGTATTGAAACAATTTGATCTTGAAAAACCTCCAAAAGGGTCCCAGAACTCCCCAAGGATCTACAAATCACAGTTTGAAAATGAAGACTCTTTGGAAACATGGAGATTGGTCACCTAGATAAATGGATAGTTTCCAAGTGGCTTTGGCTTCAGTCTCCTACCTACATAGAGATGAGCTGGACAAGTATGAGCCATCGGAGCTTGTACTGTTTGGTCTACTAACCATTTCTCTACCAATCCTCCTAGGCCACTGCTTCCTGAGTCATATCCGTTTCCTAGTCTTCAAAGTCATGCTAATCTGGTGGGGGAGAAGCATCTAAAGATACCCGAGGAAAAGATCTCCTTTAGGCTTGGCCAGAGCTGCTCAAACCACTTCCTCCTTCCCCTGGACTGAACTTTGGTCTGACTGAGCAGTCCCATGGCAAGGAATTTTTATCCCTACCTGGGGCCAAAAAATATGGGCAAGAGGTTTTTACTTGTTTTTCCTTTACATCACAGTGCATTCTTGACAGCTTTTTCCAATATATATACTCTAAGCAGGAGTAGATAAGGGAAAGCTTCAAGCTCCCCTCAGTGTGTGGTAAGAGGCAGTCATCTGAGAGTCCTTGTGTTCTTGGGCCCTTGTACTCCTTCTAACGTTTTGCAGTTATTAGTAACACAACAACACATATCTGCAGAGATGGAGGTCTTTATGACCAGAATTTCTTCTAAAGCTCAAGCCCTCTACTTGTTGGCTTCAGCCAGTTCACACCTAACCCGGGGCAGGAACGTATTTTATTATTTGCTTGGGTACTAGAGAAGCTCACAATCTGGATACTCCATGTTCTTAAATCTCACAGAGAACTGCTCTGTCTTCACAGGAAATGTGACATGTGGGAGGGGCGGTCAGTAGTGAGTAGATATTCAATTGACAAGACAGGGAGAACCCAGGTGATGTCCTGTCAGGGTTCTCCTGACCACACCATCAGTTTAAGTCCTTTGAGTACATACAGTCCTTCAGTTTAAATACTTAGAATAGATTCCTTGTCCTAGTTGAATGTTGACTAATGTAGTCCTTAAGCCTCAGTTTCTCCTACCTGTAAAACAATGCTAATAACATCTATCTCCAATGAGAAGCATGAAATAGAAATAAGAGCTATCTCCAACTGATTGGATAAGAATTAACAAATGAAAATAAGCCTGGTGGGCTTGGCCCAAGGCTTGTCTTCCAGCCTCATCTCTTACCCTTTGTCTGATGCAGAGACCTAGCACTATTAGAACTTCCAGTTTCTTGAAGGCTTCCTTGGTTCCCGTACAAATATCCTAGGGTGACATATTTTATTCTATTATAGTTCCTTTACTCTGTATAACTTCTCTGATAAAGCTATGAAGATTTACAAAACTTTCTTGTAGCTGATACATACATGGTTTAGTGTGCTCCTGTGCGTGTGCTCCTGTGCGTGTGTGTGTGTGTGTGTGTGTGTGTGTGTGTGTGTGTGTGTGTGTGCACGCACACACAGGAGCACAAGCAAAACGAAAGTACTGCGCATTCATAATAAAAGACAAAGCTTTCCAGAGGTCCTGTCAAAATATGAGCTTGAGATGGTGGTAGTAGTGGTAGTGGCAAATAGCCTTTAAATGGTAGCACTCAGGAGGCAGAGACAGGTGAATCTCCGAGTTCAAGGCCAGCCTGGTCTAGAGGGTGAGTTCCGGGACAGCCAGAGAAACACTGTCTCAAAAAAACACAACCAAATGTTGTTAGCTGGGTGTAAAGGCGATCAGAAGTCAGACATCTATATAAAAAACAACTCTGGGCCATTCAGAAGGAGACTATAAAGTAAACATGAAACAATACAGGCCTCCAGCCCCGCTTTCTATTCACGTTCTTCTGGACAGAGTCAGCGGCTCTACCCTCATCCCTCAAGGTAAGAAAAGCCAGTGGTGACATCAAGTTGGAAAAGTAAGTGAAAGAGGTGTGTCTAGGTGAGTCTAACAGAAACAGTATCATAGAGCACCTAGTGAGTTTCTTAGTCAACGCTGGTGACTTTCAAAAGTCTTAAAGAAAAGCCCACATCCAGCTGAGCTTTCGGCTTTGCTGTCTGTATGACCACCCAGCCAGTCACCTAAACTTCTCTCATCTTGGTGTTGTACTGCGTCTCAGGCCAGGGGAGCAGAATGTCTGGGCTGAGTGTGTGTCTCACGGGACAAAAGCTGGTTCCTCCCCTGCCCGGCTGCTGTGAAATGGAATGTACCAACAGAGGATGTGATTCACGTCTGTAGACACATAGCATTCCCGACAGCTGACCAGGAAATGCCATTTTGAGTCTGGTGAAGCCTCTTCAAAAGTTTGATGGAGACTTGCTTGGAGCAGATGTTTTGTTTATTAATGTTAATGCTTATTATCTATGCAAGGACTCAGTCTGCTCTCCCACTACGGCCTGAGAAAATAATTCACATCCTTGTCTCTCCCTGCTGTGTCTCTTTGTGTCTCTGTCTTGCTATCTCTCTGTCTGTGTCTCTCTGTCTCTCTGTGTCTCTCTCTCTCTTTTTTACGCACATGAGTGCAAACACACACACACAAATTGTTTGGAAGAGACACCACACAGCATGGGACATGCTTTAGACTGGAGCATGCTATTTATTTTCAAGGCAGAATGAGTTTCTCTTAATTTACAGGCAATAAAGATAATTCAAACGATTTAAAAGAACAAATAAATCCAGCTCTCAATTTGTGCTCAATTAATAGGAGAAGGCCAGGAAGAGGAGCAGACATCTACAAATTAAATCTATTTACAGCTTGCCTGTGGCCTTTCTCAAAGGAAATGAAAGCTGACCTGCTTTCTGGAGAGAGATTTTTATTTATTCGATCATTTGTGTGTTTATTCACCTTGCAGGGAAACACCTGAATTTTCAAAAGGTCTAGATGTCAAAGCGTTACTAGATCTTAATAGGAAATGTATAAGATTCAGGGACAACTGGTAACAAGTTTATTGGCAAAGATTCCCTAACATTTAAATGGAAATGAAAGTGCATGTTTTAATGAAAGCATGCCTTTTCATTGCCTAGAGAACCCATGAGGATAAAATCTTCTTAGGAACAAAGCAGAGCAGGACCTTTGCTCAGTGAGTAAATCATGGCTGATTGGTTGATTAATACCAACTGGCTGATTAATTCTAAATTCCTCAAGATTTAGCACAATGATAAACTGGGTGTGTTTAGGCTTTTTCTTCATTCTCCCTACTTTGAGGTATGTCTCTCACACACCCTTGGGGATGTAAGGAACCTCTCCATCCCCATCTTCTCAGGCCACGAACCCCGAAGTCACCTCCAGCTAAGGAGTAAGGGAAGTGGTGCCTAAGGTTTCTCTGATAGATCAGAAAGGACTTCTAGAAGCTTTTTATAAAGGTAGGCATTTCATGCCTCAGGAAGAGAAAAGGAAACTTTGTTTTTCTGATCAGAATAGTTATATTCATTTTCATTTTGGAGATGCTTCTATTGAAATTCAGGAAAACCCATGCACAGTCAACTCTCCCACCATCTTCCCATCAACACCCTCACTTCCCCGTACTGAACATGACCAAGATAGCATCCATGGAGTCACCCTTGCCTCATCCACCCGCCCCCGCCTTGACAGCCACCATGTCTGGCTCTGGCTTTCTTCTTTAACTTAGCACTTGGCCCTCAGCATCAGTGTGTCTTGACAGCTGTCCTCTTGGTGCCTCCCCTCTCCCTAAGGGCATAACTCACCTCATACTCCTGCTTGACCCTGGAAGTCTCCTTCTGTGCATTGACTCTGTGCCTTTTGTGGCTTTCAAGGACTCCTTACTCTTGCTCCATCCTCTTTGCTACATATGCTAGTACATCCTTATTTTAGTAAGCTCATTTTCTTCTTACACTGGCTGGGCTTGCTTCTGTCTCCTGTCTCTATTTGTATATCCTCCTGCCCCTGTGCACACTCCTCGCTTGCCCAACTAAAAACCCAGCTTCTCACTAAGCCTGTTCTCGTGACTTTTCAGCCTTCCAAAAGATGCTCTGAAGCGCCTCCAAAATGAAATGAATATGACTCTTCTGATCAGAAAAACAAAGTTTCCTTTTCTCTTCCTGAGGCACGAGATGCCTACCTTTATAAAAAGTTTCTAGACGACTTTTCTGATCTATCAGAGAAACCTTAGGCACCACTTCCCTATTTTCTGAGTTTCCCCAAGATGTTAAATTGCTCTACTCAGTTTAGCAGCTGACTCAGTACAGTTCTGAGTCGTTACAAACTGGTCCGTTTGTATGATTCATGTCTTCCACTGTGGTATAAGCCTTCTCAAGACAGACAGCTTAGTTTTGGCCTCCATGTATTTTTTAACTAGACAAATGGTTTGGAAGGGAATATATGATTCAAGGAGTATTTGTTGACATGGCTATGAGGTATAAAGGCCTTTGGGGGCCAGCCTAGACCAGTTGTCATGATTAAACCAGTTACTTTCTGAAACCCTCCAAGTGATGTAGGCACATAGTAAGTCTCCTGCCACCTACCCACAGTGCAGGTAAAACCTTGGAGTATATAAAATAGCAAATAATGGTTCAATTCTGGGTACAACAAATACCCTAGTTTTTCAATCAGCATTGTGACTCAAGAACAATGCCCCAGGAATAGGAATCAGACCTTCCTTTGCAGAGTGGCTCTCCATGTAAGAGCACACAGAATGGATCAACCAATCCTGTGGCAGCCGAGATATAAAGAGGCTCCAGAAAAAAAGAGAGAGAGAGAGATGGCATATTAGTAACAGACTTGTAATGTTTATCATGTCCTTGAATTGCTATGAAAGCTTCAAGAGTAATAGCTCCATGGGGCAGCTACCATTATTCAGTGATGTCATCTCTGTCTACTCCCTCAGATTCATTCTCTGTCCTTCTATGCTCTACTTTGTACCATGGGAAGCTGGCTGTTATGGATGGCTGCAGCCCCTCTTCCTTACACTGGATTCCAGTAGGATTAAGCAATGGCTGAGGGAGGGCTACTAGCAGGAAAACACCAGAATAGGCAGAACAGCATCAGAGCTGAGAGATAACAGTGGTAGTGTCCCCCAAAGAAAAACACTGATGCCATCACTGTCACACCCACATCTTCACAGACAAAGCCATCATTATCCTCCATTCTAGTAGTGTCCTATGACCTAGGAACAGTATTGGCTGTTTTATGTCACCGTTTCTGGTGTTTGCTACTGCCCATTGGTCTCTCCTGCCCTGCCCACAGTAATGACAGCCTCTTCAATCTAAGGATACAACCGAATTGTGCTGGGATCCTGACCGCTATGATTTTACAGACAGCAGCATTGGACCCCAGAAGAGTCTCCCAAGAAAATGGAATGGAGTTGGGTTTCCAACCAGACACGCAGGCATCCTGAGGATGTTGAGCTTTGCTTCTATCTGCCAATGCAGATTATGGGGATAACCAAGACAGGATCCAGATGTCAACTGGAATGTAGCTACAAATTTTCACACCTGCCTAGTGGCATCCACGGTTCACTGTGGCCGATGCTCATGACTGCTGGCCCAGACTGAGATTAGATGTAGTAGCGCTGCCAATTTCTTCCTTCTGTAAGGAAAAGTATAAACCCAGGTCAATGAGATGTCTCAGAGGGAGGGGCTCTTGCTGTGCAAACCTGATGACCAGCTCCCGCAGTGGAAGGAGAGAACCAACTCCTAAATGTTGTTCTCCGATCTACACACACACACACACACACACACACACACACACACACACACACTTAAGAAAACAAAGTGTAGGAGCTAGAGAAATTGTTCAGCAGTCAAGAGCACTGGCTATTATTCTGAAGGATCCATGTCTAATTCTAAGAACCCACATGGGAGTTCATAGCCATCTGTAACTCCAGTTCCATGGGATCTTTCTCTGGCCTCCATGAGCACCAGGCACACATGCAACAGACAGACAGACATACCCTCAGGCAAACACCCATATGTGTTGCTTTAAGAAAGAAGCAATTGTTTCAAGAACGAAAAAAGTGGAAAGCCCTTCAAATGGAGTTCTATTTGGAGTTAGTTTTGCTCACCTCACTTCAGACTCCCAGTCGGACCATAAATGCTCGAGAACAAGTGGAAGGAGGAAGCATGCCAGACACTTTAGGCCTGTTGCACAGAGATAGGACTTGTGGTCATTTCCTGCTTTCTTGTGGTCTCTATTTTTTTTCTCCTTGTGAGGATGAGGATAATTCACAAAGATCCTCATGAACGTAGGACGTGGAGGAATGGGTATTGCACTTGGTGGTGTTTCTTGCTTGGAGGAAACAGCTAACAAATACACACAATTGTTCTTCACATGCCTGCCGTATCTTTGAGATGGCTAAGAGACTCTTCACATGATCACATTTTCCGTCCTCAGATCTGAAACGATAGTTACCGGAAATGTCACATCCAGGTACATATTCACTGACTCTCCCACTAAGATTAACACCCAGTTCAGAACTTTTCAGTAAACAAAACCAAAAAGAAAAAAAACACCAATACTTGACCATATAAGATTTTTACAGCTTAGAATGATTTTATTTTATTTCTTTGAGGCAAAAAAAACCAATCCTGCTATGTGGACTAAGCTTGTCTCAAACTTCCAATCCCCCTCCCTCAACCTCCTGAGTACTGGAATTATAGGCATGTTCTACCATTCTGCTTAATGCTACTTTTGAAGAGTATTTAGATTTTTTTCCCCTTTCATCCATCAGAATTCTTCGTTCTTAAGAGAGAATTCTTTCATTCATATGAAGTCGTTAACGACTTGACTGTAGAGCCAATCAACCTGGGTTTATATTCTGGTTTGGTCACTCCCTGAACTTGGATTTTCCCATGAACTGATCCCAAGAAGAGAACATGGGTACGATCAGCTAAATTGAGAAGTTGTGGTAGGAAGACCCAGTAAGAAAACAGGGACATGCTGCCGTCATGGTGGCTACTCAGCACGGTATGCCCTGAGAGGAAATTCACTGCAGGATGCTCAGGATTCCAGTCCACTGCATCCATGGGAAACTATAGAACACATGCGTCCAAAAGCTTACCACTGAAGGAAGGAGAGCTACTACTGATCTATTAGCTGCTTTCATCTGCTGTAGACTGAGAGCTGTCCCTAGCGTGTGAACTCTCTAGAATTTCAAAAACTGTCTTCGTGTACACAAGTGTTCTCCAGTGACTCTCCCTGGGGAGAGTAAGGACTGCGCCTGCACGAGACCACTCGGAGCCGAGAGGGTGTGGGAGGGGCTGTCTGCTTTAAGCCACTCCTTTCACACTCAGGTCTGTTCGTGCAGCTGTCCTGTCGTCGGGTTCTCAACACGTCTAGTCACAGTTTCAAAAGAAAGTAAAGATTTATAATAGGCTGGTTAATCTAAATGTGAAGCCCTCCCCCAAGAAAAAAGAATTTAAAAAAAAACCCACTTATTCGAAAGACACTGTCTAGTGTAAAGTTATCAGGGGGAGAAGACATGGGAGGCTTATAGGTTCGGAGGGCTCCACCTTCATGAACAGACTACTGTTCATTATTATATAAAGGGCTTAAGGCGGTCCTTTTGTTCTCTCTCTCTCTCTCTCTCTCTCTCTCTCTCTCTCTCTCTTCTCTCAACCCCCACCCCTTGTCTCACTCTCATGCTGGTTACTCCTTGGAGCCAGGGCTTCCCACCATCCATGAAATAGTGCCCAAAGTTGCAAACGTGCATAGTGGAAACTGAGCCAAGGAACACTTCCAGAGACTTCATCAGCTCTCGTCTCTGGTTAATTATTACCCATGTTGAGTAAGTGGGGACAGGTTATATAAGACAGCACATTAGCATATGTGAAAATATTGTTCAGAACTGACAGGCTTTCTCTTTATGGAAAAAGACTTGCTTTAAGCTTAGAGAAACTGGCCCTGTCTGACGTCCTCTCTATAAGATCTTAGACAAGAATTGACTCTGTCTTCTGTACATGGAAAGCAGTTTTCCTGCCATAGCCCTCACAACTGAAAGTGTACATGGGCTCCAAGTTTTTCCTCCACCTCTCTTTCCTTGGGAGCCCATATTCCCCATGGATATGATGTGGGAGAGTGACAGATAAGAAGTTGTGCAACGTTGTCCCCGAGGCTCACCGGTTCCTAGCTGTACCTCCCAGACAATGCCATTTGAAGGGTCCTCCACACATTAGCCATTTCTCTAGGACTGGTGTCTCTGGCTCTGTGACTGGGCCAGGCTGTATTCCAGAGCCTCATCACTGGGCATGCAGAACACTTTGCAGAAGCAATAGCTTTTGTTCTCTACTTTTGTGAACTTTGCTGTCTTGGAGGTCAATGGGCTCTTTGGCTTTTCTCCCTCTTCGCCATGTGAAGATGTGGTCTCTACCTTTTATAGTTCGTGTGTGTGTGTGTGTGTGTGTGTGTGTGTGTGTGTGTGTGTGTGTTTAACATTTTGTCTAAGCTCTGCACCACAGTTACCTAGCACCAGCCAGGTGTGCCTGACTCACTATAAAAGGGGCTGCTTGCCCCCTCCTCTCTCTCTCTTGCTCTTGCCTTCCTGCTCCTGCTCCATCCTCTTGTCCCTTCCCCCTCTCTCTCTCTACATGCTCATGGCTAGTTTCTACTTCTGTTCTCCCTCCTCTCTCTCTCTCTCTCTCTCTCTCTCTCTCTCTCTCTCTCTCTCTGCCATTTTCTGCCTCTACTGCCCTCTTAATTCCCCTCCCCATGCCGTAAATAAACTGTATTCTATACTGTATCATCCTGTGGCTGGTCCCTCAGGGGAAAGGGATTCCTCAGTATGGGCTCACAGAGGCACCCCCTTCCCCATACCTGACTACACCTCCACCAAACATATCCCCTCCTCTCTTTATCATTTTGTAAACACATTGTGTGTGCGTGTGCGTGTGCGTGTGCGTGTGCGTGTGCGTGTGTGTGTGCATGTATGTGTGTATCCTCTGCTGTCCACAGCATGGTAAGCACTGAAACTGAGATGACAGACATGGGAAAGGAGTCAATACTACTCTGGGCAGAAGGAAAACAAACAGATGAGACAGATGCTTGATGTTCCTATGGTAACGGTGAGAATGAAGGAGCATAGTGCACACTACAAGGTCAGGAACGAAGTACACCAGACAATAGTCTCTCATACATGCTACTCAAATGGAGAATAGAAATGAAAACTCTTGGAAAGAAAGTATGCCTGTAGAGACTGATTGGCTGATAGAACTGTGGTTCTGTGGAGAGATTGGAATGTTGCAGGACCAAAGGCTAGTTGTCTTATCTTTGCCTAGTTCTAGCTCTCCAGAGAAGCCATTTCTTGCCTACTTCTGTGTCACAGCCAGCATCTTGTGACGAATAACTAAAAATGTTCTAGAATCTATTAATTAGGAGACTACTAGCTTCCACCAATTGAAAAGCTAAGACTGTCATTAGATAGCATCTAGGCCTATAGAAAAGCTTCCCCTATCTTACTGTAACCACCTCTCTGATGTACCTACCGATGTATTTTAAATATACCTTCACTGTGACTTTCTTTGTTTTGAAAAACTACAAGAACTTAATGAAGCTTTTTTCGATGTAAGAATGTGGAATTTAGGGTAACCTAAATCTGTGTTCCAGGGGCCGTGGTCACTCAAAATAGCTGCAGATCAAACTATCATTTATTCACTTTAAAAGAAGAACTGTAGTTTTTACATTGACGAGAGCCAAAGTCTGCTGCGTGTTGTCTGAGGATGCTTGGCAATCACCACCTCCACTGGGTTTTACCTTCTTTAGTCAACGGTCTCCACATTTTCACAGGAGTCTGACATTCAAGTCTGTACTGGGATCCACAAATGATGCGCCTCTTCCAGCAGAAAGTCTTCGGTTTGTTTTCCAAATCACTGATGCTTATTGTATCGTTGGGACTCATCATCACAATGTAAAAGAAAAGGAGGCTGCTGAAAGACAGCATGTAGTGCTACAACTGTATGATTCAGCTACCCAGGATCTGGTGACGGCTCCTATGTGTGAGGAACTGCGCCAATAACTCTTTGAACCCAAATGTCCCGCTTTGCAGCTCCCAGATGAGCTGGTGAACATGTGATGGGATTGGAACTGACCTTGCTGTGAACTGTTCAGTCAGATCTGTGCTATCTGAGTCCTGGAGAAAAATGAGTTTCATATTTCATCACAGAGTTGTGACTTGGATTTGGACAGTGAGTCACACAGATGCAACCGGGGTGAACAAGCAACTTAAATACTTCTATTTGAATTTCAAAGCCAAAGAGCAGCCAATGTTCATCTGATTTGAGGAACGATGCAACTCTGCAGCAGGTCTGTACTCTGGACCCTGCAAAGTGCCCAGCTCTGGGATCCCCTCAGGGTAAAGTTCTACACCCAAAGCTCCTCACACATAGGGGCCACCACCAGATCATTGTTAACTAAATAATGCAGTTGTAGCATTGTCTGCTGCCTTCTAGCAGCCTCTTTCTGATGAATCTGAACAATCCAAGAAGAAATTGTAGCACACAGTAACATCAGTGATTTGGGTGTAGAAAAGAAAAGCCTATAAGCTTGCCTTTCTAAAACTGAGATGTCTCTAAGACTCCTTGAAGAAAGAAAGGTAGGGCACATATGGGGGCAGCAAAGGAGGTAAAGAAGGTAGCAGTTTGTACAAATAGCTATAAAAGAGTCTACTGTTCAGTTTGTCAATCATAAGATCACAAGGTTGCTTTGCCATCAGGTTTGGGTCAATACTTGGTTGAGAGTTGGACTCGTTATGAGTTTAGGCTGGAACCAAAAACAAGGAAACTGTGGTGATCCTAGTAAGTTCCAGGAAGCTGAGTGAAACTTCCAGGAACAGCCTCTTCTCCTTCACTTGCTTTCGTTTTTGAGATCTACTTTCACTATGTAGACCAGGCTGGCCTTGAACTCACAGAGATCCACTTGCCTCTCCCTTCAGAGTGCTGGGATTAAAGGTGTGCAGCACCACACATAGCTTCCCATCCATGTTGCTTTTGACCTTTTCATAAAACTGAATAAAAAAAATGTTTGAAGAAAGGAAATAGACACAGAATGTGCTATGTTCTACAATTCAAATCTTTTGGAATGTTCTATATACCGGGTAGGCAGAGGTTATGCCTAAGCAAACTCATGATATTGCATATCATAACTTTGGGGTGTAGATGGTAAGAGATATAAAAAAAAAATGACCCAAGTTAGCACAAGTCATAGGACATAGCCTTGGGCTGCCCCAGAGACAAACAGGGTGGGGAGCTCTCATGAACTCAGAGGTCAACGGTGAGTCAAACGCAGTCTCATCTACAGAAACATTGGCCAAGTGATGTTTATAGTTAGAATTATCTGACTTTTGGTCTTTGGTTTTTGTAACCTACAATGCAAAGGGGTGTGGCTACTTCATATGCAAATAAACCATGTGATAGTAGGAAGTGCCTTGCAAATTTGTGAGCGGTGATGGTGAGTGGGGAAGTTCTATTAAGATTTCTTTATCTGTTATTTAAAAATATGAATTTCTTACTATAGGCTCATGCTTGCCATAAAGGCGAGAGTCAGAAGCCATAGATGTAAAGTCTCCGTTGCTGTTGGGGCACTTGCCTTTGCCAGCTCAGTGTTTTTTTCTGGTTTTGCTTTTGTTTTATGGATCCCACCATCACAGTCTCTCCTTTTCCTTCCTGAAAGCAGAGATCCTGCGAGAGTCCAAGTTAATATTCAGTTTACTTGGAGGGCTAGGAATAAGGAAGGCCTCACCAGCCCGAGATCTCTTTCTCATCCCCTCTCTCTGTCTCTCTCAACGTCCTTTCCAATGATCTCCGTCTTCTTCGGTCTCCTTGCTGTGCTCTGGCTTTCTCATGTCTATTTCCTCTATATTTGCTGTTGTGTCACATGCAATGGAGATAGTGTGGATTAAACTAAAAAAAAAAAGTGCAATATGAACATTTACATTTTGTATGTTCTGATAGATTTTTATATTTTAATAATGTGAATATTTCTATATGTTTTGAAATTCTGTGATACATTATATATTTTTCCATATTATTTCTAAACTGCAGGGTATTCAAGCATTTAGCCTCTAGGTATCCTGAAACTAAATTTTTTCCCCACCATACCCAAAGCAATTGTAAAAACTGCCTGGTATTGGTATGGTATTGGTATAGAAACAGATAAGTTGATCAATGAAATCAAATCAAAGACTCAGAAATAAACCTATACTCCTACGGATACTTGAAGCCAAAACCATACAATGGAAAAGAGAGAACACCTTCAACAAATGGTGCTGGTCTAACTGCATGTCCACATGTAGGAGAATTCAAGTAGATCCATATTTATCACTTGCACAAAACTCAAGTCCAAAAGGACCAAAGACCTTAACATAAAACCAGATACACAAAATCTAATAGGATAAAAATTAGGGGGTAGCTTTGAACTCATTGGTACAGGGGTTAACTTCTTGAACAGAACACCAATAGCTCAGGCACTAAGGTCAACAAATAATAAATGAAAAAAAAAACTCATAAAAAAAAACCTCATAAAACTGAAAAGCTTCTGTAAGTCAAAGGACACTGTCATTAGGACAAAATGACATCCTAAAGATTGGGAAAAGATATACATCAACCCTACATCTGACAGAGGGCTAGTATCCAAAATATATAAAGACCTTAAGAAGTTAGACACCAACAAACTAAATAACCCAATTAAATAATGAAGTACAGAGCTAAACAGAGAATTCTTAACAGAAGAATCTCAAATGGTTGGAAAGCCCCTAAATAGTCAACATTCTTAGTCATTAGGGAAATGCAAATCAAACAACTCTGAGATTCCACCTTACACCAACCAGAATGGCTAAGATCAAAAACTCAAGGCATGGCACATGCTGAGGTTGTAGAACAAAGAGGATACTTTTCTATTGCTGGTGGGAGTGTAAACTTGTGCAATCACTCTGAAAATCAATTTGGCAGTTTCTCAGAACACTGAGAATAATTCTATCTCAAGACCGTGCTATACCATATATCCAAAAGATGACCCACCATCTTACAAGGACAGTTGCTCAATTGTGTTCACAGCAGCTTTATTCATAATAGCCAGAAACTAGAAACAAGCTAGATGTCCCTGAGCTGAAGAATGGATAAAGAAAATGTGGTTCATTTACATAATGGAATGCTAGTCAGCTATCAAAAACAAGGATATCATTAATTTTGCTAGCAAATGGATGGAACTAGAAAATATCATCCTGAGTGAGGTAACCCAGACCCAAAAGTACATGAATGGCATGTACTCGCTGATAAGTGAATATTAGCCATAAAGTACAGGATAACCATGAGTCAATCCACAGAACCAAAAAAGCCAAATAACAAGGAGGGTCCAAAGGAGGATGGTTGAATCTTTCTCAGAAGGGGAAACAAAACTGATATTGGAGGTGGATGGAAATAGGGAACTAGGTGAGAGAGGGGATGGGGAGCAGAGCAGGGAGGGGGGATCAAATGTAGGGAGATCAGGGGAGAGAGAAGGGAAATTGTTGGTAGGTGGTTGGAGGGCATTTTCTAGGATGTGTCAGAGTCCTGGGATGAGAGGGAGGCCCTAGGGTGTTTATGGGAGTGACTCTAGCTAAGACTCCTAGCAGCTGGGGATATGGATCCTAAACTGGCCACTTTCTGTAGCCAAGCAGGGAAAAGATAAGGACAGCAACCCACTACCCAGAGTGTGCCTCCCCTACAAGAGGTGCGGGGACAAAGATGGAGCAGAGAGGGAGGGAAAGACTAACCAATGACTGGCCAAAATTGACACCCATTGCATGGGCAAGAACCAAGCCCTGACACTATTAATGATACTGTTATGCTTACAGACAGGAACCTAGCATAACTGTCCTCTGAGAGGCTCCACTCAGCAGTCAATGAAAGAGATGCAGAGACCCACAACCAAGCAATAGATGGAGCTTGGAGAGTCCTATGGAAGAGTTGGGGGAAGGATTGAGGGACAGAAAGAGGACAGGGACTCCATGGGAAGACCAATTGAGTCAAGTAGTCTAGACCCCTGGGGGCTCCCAGAGACTGAATCACCAACCAAAGAGTGAGCATGGGCTGGACCTAGGCCCCCTGAATATATGCAACAGATAAGTAGCTTGGTCCAAACAACAGGAGCAGGGATTCTTCCAGAGTCTGTTGTCTGCCTGCCTGCCTATGAGTCTCATTCCCCTAAACGGGGTGCTTGGTCTAGCCTCAGTGGGAGAGGATGTGCTTAGTCCTGCAGTGACCCATTGTTGGGGAGGTGATTGTGGAGGGGCACACCGTGGGTAGGATGTGTGTGTGTGTGTGTGTGTGTGTGTGTGTGTGTGTTTACCTGAAAGGGGGACTCCCCCTTCTTAAAGGAGAAGGGGAGGGAGGAGTGGGAGAAGTTCTGCATGAGGGGGTTCTGGGAGGAGAAGGGGGCTAATATTGGGATATAAAGTGACTAAATAATACAGATTTTTAAAGAAAAAAATTAGAACAATGGAGGTTTAAAGGAATCAAGTTGCACTGAAAGGTCTATAGGAGCCTTTTACTAGAACAAAGTAGAACTGATCTTCAAAAACATGTTGAATTCTAGTAGGCCAAGAAGAAAGAGGATTCTAGTTAGAAGAAATGTTGAGTAAGAAAAAGATAACTCATGTGTAAAGGGTCAGAAGAGAACAGAAAGCAGGCTGGACATCCATCTAAGCTAACAAAGAGAAGAAGTGAGGACAACCTGTAATGCCCACTTTGGAGATGCTCTTATAGTCTACACCAAGGGAGTACCATTTACATTTCCCAGGTCTAGACAATGCTGGATACAAGTTTCAAAACACCCTTCTTAATCCAAAGGGAGTGAGGTAACCTTAAAAAGGGGAGGAGGAGATCTGAAGCCCTGGGGGGTTAGGATCTGATCTCCCCAGGGTCTAGACCCAAGAATGAAAAGCTCCCTGGTGTTCATCCTTCCATTCCCAACCAGCCATGTTCTTTCTGTACCTTGGCTTCTCTACAGCTGCCTCATTCATTCCTCTCTGTATAATAGATGTTACTGTGTATGTAATTACATAAGATAACCACCCCTCAATTCACACACCCCATTTCTTCAGTTCAAACGGCCAACAGAAGCTACCAGCATGATGGCCTCTATCAACATAAACAACTCTACCTTAAAGAAAACAAGAAAATAGTTCATTCTTGGCCAAATATGAGTGACTATATCCCCGAAATCTAGATTCAAGTCACCATCAGCGCCCTTCTCCACGATGGAAAAGATAGCATGAACTGTCATAGTCACAGCACAAAAGAAGTGGTATATTACATGTACCAGTTTACATTGACAGGGATATCACACCCATGAGCTGCAGTAAACGAAGAAAATATCTTCTGCAGGATCCACAGATTCTCAGCTTTAGGGCTGGAAGAGGTTAGAAACACTTGAATCTGGGTGACTCATTCCAGTTTTTAATCTAGAAGTCCAGTGGATATAAGGTCAGATGCAGAGGTTGATTGCAAATGTCTATTAAAAGAGACTAAAGAGACCACTA
This sequence comes from Rhabdomys pumilio, assembly GCA_030674055.1. NCBI lineage: Eukaryota > Metazoa > Chordata > Mammalia > Rodentia > Muridae > Rhabdomys > Rhabdomys pumilio. The sequence continues at coordinate 47,409,590 of JANHMN010000014.1, read as the reverse complement.
GATAACTTTGGTGTTCTGCATTCCACCCTTGCATAATCTCAGTGCTCTAGGCAACTATCGTCGGCCTCTAGGCTCCAAGACATAGATATGGCTTTCTCAAAAAACCTTAGTTCACAGAGTCAATTCCAATTCTTATGAAAGCTATTCTGATCCTCTGGCACATTCACAGAAGTGGTATGGCAAGGAGTAGTAAACCTGGCTTCTGGGTTCACCTCTCAGATAACAGACTTTTCAGAGACAGGATACAGAATGGCAGACTGGTCAAATGCACTAAACGATGTCTTCAGGAGTTTCAAAGCCAAACAAATGTTTTGGGGCTGAGGGACAAGAGAATGAAATGTTATAATCCTGATGTCAATAAGATGCAAGATGACTCAGGATGGAAGAGCTTGGGGACAAGAAGACCATAGGGCAGTTATTTGAATATAAGCTTTGACAGCTCGAAATGATGGGACCATGGTTAACCTGACCACTGATTTCTTCAATAAAAAAAATATATAGCTCAAGAAAAATCACTCTCAATCATCATAGAAACAGTTCTTAATTCATAGTTCAGAGCCAAGCCTGAGAAGTTTGGTATTATGTGCTACTTGTATTTTGCTGTTCTATCACTCTTTCCTCGGTGCCTGCCCAACTCTCTGCTTTGAAGATAGAGCTTGGATAACCTAAGCTAACAGCAGGAAACCCATATGACTAGGTAGGTCTCATGCTGTCCTGCTTTCATTATTACATTGGGCATTATAAATTCTCAGTCCCTGAAGCTAGGCAAAAATCTATCTGGTCATCTGTTGTTAATAAATTTGATTTGGTTAGCTGAGGTCATGGTTGTTGGTCTAAATCCATGCATTGGGCAGTCAGCTTCACTCTGTTCCTTGACCACAAACCATATCCTCAGAAGACTCCTCCCTCAGTTTCAATTATGTGGATTAGAAGACCAGAAACCAAAGTCCCTCCCTGGTTTGGGAACAGAATGAAAATTCTATCGGTCTTCCAACATCTCCTTCTTCTTGTTTATGTCCTCTGTGGCATGCTGGCCTTCTTTCCATATTAGGTATCCTCGGGCTTGCTTTCACGCACAATGGAATAATATTTTGTTGGTACCTTTGTGTGTTGTGAGCAGTTCTGTTAAAATGGTGGCCCCAACTTGTAATCCTCACACGCAAACAGCTGGGCAGGAGAATCGAAAAAGTTCATACAGCCTGGGATACCAAGTAAGTCCCTGTGCACAACAAAAGGCACAGAAGAACCACAATGAGGCAAAGTACACAGCCTTATACATCACAAAGGTCAAAGGTAAGGCAGTGAATCACTTTGCTAGGGCTGATATAGCCAAATACCATAGACTGGTTAGGTTAAACAACAGGATATTTGTCTCCCAGCTCTGTAGTCTGACAATTCAAGACCTCAGTAGGCTTAGTTTCTTGAGAGACATGACTCCTGTTGTGTATGTGTGTGTCTACCAAATCAATCTCCCTCTACCTCTCCCTCTACCTCTTCCCTCTCTCTCTCATTCGTGTGTGTGTGTGTGTGTGTGTGTGTGTGTGTGAGTGTGTGTGTGTGTGTGTGAGTGTGTGCGCGCACGTGCGCACGCACACACACACTTACCTTTTCTTCTCATCAGAATAGTCAAACAGAACTCATTCACATGAATCAAATGATGCCTTTTATCTTAATGACCTCTTTATTGGGATAATCTCCAAATACAGAGCCATCCTTTTAAAGATATCATGGATTAGAATTTCAACATGTGAGTGTGGAGAGCATAACAAAGTACTTACCAGGCAACTCTCAAATTCAAAAGAAAGAAAGATAGATAGATAGATAGATAGATAGATAGATAGATAGATAGATAGATCTCCCAATGCTTTGTACAACAAATATGAGCTAATAAAAAAAAATCAGCTTAACTCCAAACCTGATGCAGGAATGACTTTAAATTCCTCCTGGTTATACGTTTCCCAAGTTCTAAACCTTTTATTTGTTCCTAACAGTTATGAGACTCCTAAAATATTCAAGGCACTATGTTGGATTTGCTACACAATTACTGTTGAATCAAATACAGTTTTCTTTTGGCATCTGTTACTCCAGGCCTCTAATGCTGAGCCAGCTCTCTCCCTCACAGATTTAAAGGCAGGACTCTAGCTCAATGCATCTCAAGGGGCAAGGGAGACAAACTTACCCCAAATACCAACCTGTACTGTTGAACTTAGATTTTCCCAGAGCAGGAAGACTTTTGAAGTCCTACAATCCATCACATCCCCTCACTTCACAGTAAAGAAACTGAGGCTCAGAAATCCAAATGATACAGTGGAGCTTTGGCGGCTAGAGTGTAGCTTGAACAAGACATACCTGGGTTGGAGAACGGTAGCATTTGTCAAATCATTTCTTTTATACCCGTTTCTTTATTTGCAAAATAGTAATAGGAACTCCCAATCTCACAGGGCTTTTTAAGACTTGTGTAGCTATTTCCTCTGAGTGGAACATTCTCTCCTGGAGGAAAGAGGAAGGTTTAGAAGGCTCTGAAGTAAATGAAACTACAAGGCTCAGGAAGCTCATGAGACTGACAAGATTCAAAAGGCCCCGCCCCAACGAGATGTAAGTGATATCAACTGTCGAGAGAGGAGATTGGCAATCTGAGCTGCCTAAAAGTTAGGCAGGGAGCCTTCAAGGATACTGTTTCATGAGTCCTCACACATGCTGAGCTGGGCTTTCCAGTGATCGAGCTGCCTTTGAGTTAATCATACATCTGTAAGTAGCCCATTAGCCATACTCCTATAAATAACCCATTGACTCACTAAGCTAAGCATAGGTGGAATCGTTCCTTTGGTCTGTTTTTTGGTGCCCTGTCTGGAATGAGAGGTTATATATCAGGGGGTTGAAAAAGTAAAAATAAGCAGACTTTGGAGTACAGAGTGAATCCCAGACACTTGATAAAGGTCAAGTGTATTTATGTCAGTACTGGGAGTGATAGAAGAGACTCCCGGTGGAGTGGATTCTCCCTCTGGCTCTTGGAGATTCAGATGCAAGCCAGCTCTTCATTTGTGAATAAAGCCCTAGAAAGAGCTTCTCACTTGAAGTGGGATTTTGAATAGATGACTTCTAATGTTCTTTCTTGACAGCCCCTGACAAGCCAAGAAAACAATTTGATTTATGGCACTTTCTTAGACAACATTTAATCTACTCTGCCTTACCATATATCCAAAGCAGCATCTCTAGAGGTACTGTTTCTGATTCACTATGCTAAAAATGTGCCCCTTTGTTCATTCATTCACTCACTCACTCATTCATTCACTCAATTCATTCATCCACTATTCATCATGTACAATTCATCCATTGTACAATTAAAATGAGCTTATAACATATGCTCGGATCAGTGTTAGGAGCAGTAAAAACAAATATAAATCGGAGCAAGCTTCACTGGGGAGCTTTGGTTCATCAGGTGAAGGACACAGAAGAGTTAAAGTAAGCTTGTACACGGCAGTGCCTTGGATAAAGGGAAGCATTGAGCATGGAGCAGGTGGCGGGTGAATTCTGGACTCCATCTCTGTGTTCAGTTTGTGAAGATAAGGAGAGCAACACCGAGTTTTAGAAGAAAGATCCACCATTCCATGTGGATGAAGTGTTATCGACAGGTAACTGAATGGTCAAGGAATCGGAGATCAAACAACACAACACAAACCCTGAGTTTTGATGGTCGGCTTTGCATGGATTGAAAGGTCACAATTGGACTTTACTTCTGAAATCAGTGTACTACCATGACACTGGCAGGTAGACAACAATGTCGATCAAATGTGTGGACATCTTTCCTGCCACCATGTCTAGATTCTAGACTCTCTGACTCTCTCTCTCTCTCTCTCTCTCTCTCTCTCTCTCTCTCTCTCTCTCTCTTTCTCTCTCTCTCTTTCTTTCTCTCTCTCTCCCCACCTCCCTGTAGGGGTGACATTTAGAAAACAGTGCCCAGTCGGGCTTGTTCCCAGGCAGCCACCATGTTCCCGCTACTCCTTAGCTCTGACTGGGGCTCCAGCTAGCTAGATGTGCAGGCCCTGGCAGCCACATGAAGCCAGCATGGGGGATTGGCCAAGCTACTGCATCCACAAAGCTCGGCTGAACCCCAGACAATATCTGCCATCCTCACAGTACCCGGTAGAAAAGAAACTCTTAAAGCTTAATGATTATCTAAAGGATTTATATATTTAGAAATACTCAATCAACAAGATGCCCACACAATTAAAGTTGTTACTCAGTATCTAACCTTTTGATAGAAGTTTCTACCCAGGACAGCTTCAGACCCATTCATGGTTCTCCATGGTTGATAGCCTCCTTCTTCTCCTCCCCTTCCTCTATTTCTCCCCTTTCCTTCCTCTCTTCTCCCAGCTCCACCTCCTCTTCTACTGCGTAATCACTCCACTATGAACACAAAGTAGCAGAATAAGTATCCTACTACACCTCCCCTCCCTCTCCCCTTCCTCTCTCTCTCTCTCTCTCTCTCTCTCTCTCTCTCTCTCTCTCCCCTTACTATTTCACAAGAGAGTGACAAAATGACACATACACAATGTCGTCCTTAACCTTTCTGAATTATGAACTAGCCTCCACTTTCATCTCAAGACAGGCCTGGGCTTCTTGGTGACACATTCTGTAGCTTTACATCTTGGTAAAATAGAAATTTGATAAATTATCAACTATACATAGTTTATGCCTGATAATTACAAAACTGTTGGGAAAAAAATATACCCCCAAAAGATGTTTTTATCTGAGTCTAAAATAGCTCATTTGGAAGATTTCACGGGCTATTCCACTTCTGATTTCTAGATTGTTGGATAACTTCAACAAGGACTGTACTGGGCAGTTGGTGAGTCAGCTACATACTTGATTTACAGCCTTTTCAACTTTTACAGTGGAGTGGAGAGGTGAGTCACACGTTATCACATAGCATTTGCATATTACTGAGCTTCCAACCCATCCAGTCACAAAATGTCAACTGCTCCAAAAAAAAAAAATTTAAGGAAGCCACAGTAGATGGAAAAATAACAAAATATTCCACTTTCTGTCTAAGCAGCATACATCTCCAAATATTTCTAAGTTATATATAAATGCTTTAGAAAACAAAGATGACTTCAAAATTAGAAATATACCCTCAGCCTAATTTAACAGAATGTGACAAGATATTTTTTTTCTCTTTGTCAGTTGGGCAGGTTGTATTTATTAAGTCTTAAGTGAGACTTCTCAGCTGCATTAAAATAGTGTTTCTTCTAGGATTGGATTTGAGCCAAATTAATGAGAAATGAGAAAATGACTCATTGGAGAGAATGAGATATTCCACATTTTAGAATTTATATTATCCCCTCCCACACTCACTCAGGAATGGGCTTGAACAAAGTCTCCAACAGCACATACTGCCTGACACCCATGTACACGCAGGAGCCAGCAGAATAAAACGCACAGTGTGAAAGACATGTGATCGGAATGAACTGGTCCCGTGCGAGCCACATTAGATAACCACTCACGGTACTAGACGCTTTTCTCAAATTCCTTGTATCCCACATGTGAGAGAGGCTCTTGGAGTCAGAGTTTGATAACATTTAACATCTTTGGGGCTTTGATTAGCAAGCTTAGGGCTATCAGTGTCCCCTTGAACAAGAACATGAATTTCAGCACACAACGTCTTTAAGCAAAAGAGACAGTAGGGGAGGGAGGCAAGGCCAGTGATAAAGTCTTTCTATCGGATTTACAAAAGAAACGCTGAGATCTCAGATCATAAAATCCCAAGCCTACATGTCCTGCGTGTGCTCCAGACGGAACTTTAAGCAGCTCGTTAAGTAGCCTCTTAAAGGAAAAGACTGGGGATCCCAGCAAGATAGGCAGTGTTCTGGGCTAAGCTATTAGACCAGATTGAAAGTAGTTTCAGTTTTTAATCATGAAAAGAAAAGGTCTTTTTTTTCCCACCTTGATCATGCATCCAACTTCAATTAAATGTGACAGGCATGGAGAGAAATTAGACTAGTGAGAAGAAAATGAAAGTAACTACGACTTGGATAGAAAAAACCAACCAAACAAACAAAAAAGGGCTAACAAAAAAAAAAAATCACAAATGGGGAAGAAAATGTGTTGGAATTGTTACAAAAGAAACAATAATGAAAAAAATGCAAGCAAGCTCATGCAGCTGAGTTTATAGGCGAGAATCTGAAAAAGGAAACAGGGGTCTGTGGAAGATAAAGGAAAAGGAGGGGCAGGAACACAAGAATGGAGAGGATGGCGTGTTTCATTATGCATGAGAGGTGGCTCATCAATCTTTAATGCAGTTTTTGAAGAATCAGCCATTGTACCCTGGGAAGTCTAAGACTGCCCACTGAGAACTGAAGAGATTGTACAATCCATTGCATTTTTGTGTAGGAAAATAAACAAACCACAGACTCAAACACTATTCACAAAACAGGACTGCCTGATTGGTGAGTAATGGCTCTCCTTGACATTGGAGTATGTTCCTGGAGCATCACCTAGAACCCTACCTATCAGCAAAGGATGCTGGTGTGTCGCACGTCCACTTACAAGGAAGCCTGCCTGTGATCTCCAACAATTCATTGGGCTTTCGACATTGCTCTGTTTGCGTAGTACTTCCATCATCCAATACACATCTTTGCTGGCTACAAACACAAATGGACAAGCTCCTTTGGTTGACAGGGACTCTAAATTCCAGCTGCACTTCTGGGGGACCTGTTTCTCTTTATCTCTATTGATTCTGTCCAGAAGCACAGATGCCTGCCTGCTCTATGGAGAATTACAAATAGATTCCCCAAAGAGAAGCCCAATGGCAGATGGACTTGAGGATGCTGAGGCTCAGGGTTTGAAGATGAAAGAGATGTGAGCTGAGATTTTTATATATTGATGAAGTTGAAGGTTAAGAGCTCGCTCTTGAAGTCAGACATAGAATTCTGCCTCTGTTTGTCTATGAGACAAGAATGCAAAGTCTCAGGGGACTTGTAAGCTGACTCGGTAGAGAACACACACAAGCCAATAATTATAACTCATTGAATAGAGAGCAGAAAGAGGTCTTGCTTTTGCCTTTTCAAATTACAGGATGTGGTTTTACTGTAATTTTTATAAATCCTGATTCAGCACCATGTGAACTCGCTGTTCTAGGTAACCATAAGATGCAATTATAGGCAAATAAAATGTTTGGACAACCCCTTGGTGGTGATTTCTTTAGAGTAATTTTGACCCTCACAGTGGTTGCCTAGACTCCAAATCATGAGAGAGAAATTTCATTTACAGCTGCATCCTAGTGACCTTTCAGCTAAAAGCTACCTTTAAGTAGGAATTAATTGCGACTTCTCACCCATCTGCAAGCTCAGTCTGAATATGTCTCTAAGAATGCAACCCAACCCCTGAAACCCAGCTGATGGGGGTTGAGAGCTGAAACAACTGTTCTGGAAGATGACTGGATAAGCATCTCTCAATTTGTTCAAGTCCTTAACTCGGAAAACTTACTTCAGACGCTGCGGACATAGCTTTGTCAGTAGAGTGAAGTCCTGGGTTTAATCCCTAGCACCACATACACCAAGAGTGTTGGTACAAGCCTATAATCATCACTCTTGAGAGGAAGAGGCAGGGGGTGGGAAAATTCAAGTTCAAGGCCTGCTGTGGTACATATGACCCTGTCTTTTAAAAATTTAAAAAACTAATAATTTTTTTTTTAAATCTCACTTCTAGAAAATCTTTCTAAAGCAGTCATCAAGGACAGGTGATAGCAAAAGCATATAAAAAAAAGGCGCATGATAAAAAATAAAGCCCATTTATCATAGTTCTTTTGGGGGGGGGCTACAGATGAGAATCAATGTAAATACCAAGCCACGAAGGTTAGTTCATCTATTATAAATTTGATTGTAATCCTGAGATGGATTTTTCATGATATGGCAACATAACACATAGTGGCATGAGATCATCTCAAGATACTCAATAAAAGAAAAAGTAACGGTCGGTGTGATATATTAGAGAGTAAAACCAGGCAGGGTCAGGCCTGCCTATGATCTTAGCACTCAGAAGGTTGCAGAAGGGCTGCGGAGTTTGAGGCTAACCTGTCTGAAACGACAAGGATGAATTAAAATAGAGATTTTGTGTGATTAAAATAGAGGTTCCGTGTCTTGCCTGGCCACTGGGGGCCAGGTGTGTGAACTCTGCTGAGGAGATGAAACAGGAGGCTCTGGGTGGCATTTTACCCTTCTCTGACACGGGGTGTCAGGCTCACAGGAAGTGCCGATATACTGCTCAGGGGTGGGAGAACACAGGCTAAGAGGAGGGCCCCAGCCTGGGAGAGAAACAGCCCAGGCTGAGGCCAATGAAGCAGGGATTGCCCAAAGTCGGTGTCTAGGGGTAACGGGAATCTCTGGCTTAACTCCCGGATGAGTGTCCTGGACCATGGAGGGGCCTTCTGCAGAAGACTTGAGCTGCACAGAGCAGCTCAGTATGATGAAGGCTTCCCCCACGGTAGTTCTTGGTGAGAAAGGCAGTCCTACAGTCTTTGCTTGTCTAAAGTGTTTATTGGTGGTGAAAAATGGATGCATATGACTTACTCAGGATAGACCAGAGATTAAATACCTTTTGCAGGAAGGAATGTCTGGGAAGGGAAACTTATTGGCTAAACCCTCGGGGCAGGCCCATTTAGATATCCCAGAACTCTGTATTCTGGGCTACATGACTACTGGTCATGATCTTCATGTGGGGGATATTGGGGTTGGTCACGTGTTCCAGGACATGAACCCTGTCGGGATTAGATGAGACACCTACCGTTCTCAGATATGAGAGTACCAGGATTTCTCAGTCTGCTTGACTTTTCCAGTTTTTTGTCTGGTGACACAGTTCCACTTGCCCCACAATTTTGATTTCATTTTACTTCCTCAAGTGTGTGTGTGTGTGTGTGTGTGTGTGTGTGTGTGTTTGCAACCCGAACACGCAAAGCATTGTGTTAATAATGGTTTTCTCTAGTGACTTAGACCATCAGTGATTTTTTAAAAAATTTATGCTCTTCAGTAACAAACTACTGTGTTTTAATTATTATACTAATATTAAAACATATAATAATTTAAAAGGTTAAAGACTGTTGACAAAAATTGCTTTTGAAAATGGAGAAAAACAAAACCAGAAACAAAACAACAAAAAAAAAATTCTAAAGCTTGTGATTTGATTGCCTTGTAGAGAACCTGTTTCGTATCTGCTGGGACACTGCCAAGGAAGTAGGTTAGGTAGCTTTGTGGGGAAAGAATCCCAGTTGAAAGACTAGGAATACATTCGAGGGACATTTCCACGTCTCCCTGGAATTGGGGCTGAGGTAATTGGACTCTATCTCACTGGGTTAAGACCCAATCCCTTTGGCAGTGAATGGACGGTACCACTGTCCTTTCTGTAGACTGGGACGTCTAAAACCCACATGCCATCAGCCTCCAAGTCTTTTGGGTCCCAGTCTCATAGTATCTTGAACCTAAAAGCCTTGTGTCAACCGATTTATTCTTAGACATTTGGAGGAGACCCAAAATCTAGCAGCTCCATCAGGACAGATCAGGGCTCTTAGGTCAATTCCCTAGTCCTTCAGCCTAATGTCCTAAGATATCCAGTAGGACTGTCTGTACAATGTTTGCTCCAGGCAAAATAGAAATAAGATTTCTTATTCAAACTTACTGAGAATTTCAACACAGCAAAGGCAGAGTATCAGTCAAGCCTTCCCAATCACAGTGGCTTTGCGATTATGCAGGCTGTCCTTACGTAGTTGTCTAAACAAACACCAGTAAAGTCTCTTTAATTGTAAAGCATGGGCAAATCTATTTGATCTAGACTTTGAGAGAGAAGCCCATAATCAGAGATTGAGAAAGATAAAGGACTTTACTTAAAGGTCCTAGGGATTATAATTCAGGAAATAGATTCGTGGAGCTCTGAATCCATGTTCCAAACAAGGCAGGGAAGGTGGGTATTTCTCCTATGCCCACAGGGTCGATTGTTCCCAGGCAGTGATTCCTCGGTGGAGAAACTGGTGATAGAGAACGGTGCCCTGTTGTGAACTGATGAAGGCCTGTATGCAGTAAAAGGCCCGTCGGCCATGAGTTCCTGGTGGCTAACTCGGGTTTCTAGGTGTGGTATAATATCTGCTCTAGATGTTGTGGTCAAAAAGTAAAGGTCACCAAAGTCCGATCTCTCTGGCAGCACTTAGCACAAGCCCTGATTCTAAAGGCTCCAGATTCCACAAGAAAAGGGTCTTCTGATGGTGCTTCCATCACGGCTTTTCCTTTGATTTTTTTTTCACAAGAAGCTATTTAAATAGAGCCAAGATGAAAGGCTGACAGAACTTTCTACCATCCTAGGAACAAACTCTGCATTACTGTGTTTTAAAGATGATCAGATTATTCCATTCTGTCTATGTCAGAGAGGAAGGTAGAAGAGGGAGAAAGGGAGAAAGAAAGAGGGGTGTGTGTGTGTTTGGCAGGGTAAGGGGACGGGAGGAGGATAACTCAGACAAGGAGAAGGAAAACTGCACAGCTATTAAATCAGCTGCTCTCTTTCTCCTTGGAACCACCAACCATGGGTTTCCCACACCTTTGAAATGAAGGAATCAGGCTTCCCATTATTCAGAAACTCACTGTCCTAGGGAAGGATTTCATTTGGGCAGTTTATTAGCAGAACCAACAGAAGCCTGTTACCTGGGGTTCACTGACAATCAGAGCTCCAAAGTGATAATATGATTAGGACTTTCACTTCCTTCTCCTTAAAAGTGTCAAGAGAGCAGTGGGGACAGGCAGACAGGATGTCTGAATAGGAGCAGAGAGCAGGAGAAGACCAGCAGTGGGGAAAAACAGCCTGCAGGGGCAGATTTGAGTCCATTGCTGCTGAAGCTAGGTGGTCTGGGACAGTTGCTCTGGATTGTCAGCAGAGATAACCCTACTCACAGTGCTACTGGGAGAAGGAAGGAAAATAAAAGACTTTGTAAGGTTTGTGAGTGCTTCCTCCCTAGACTATACATGTAAGTAGTAGCTAACTATCACCCTAAGTCACAGTCCCTGAGATGTGCAGCTGAGGGAAGTGATCAGTCACTAAATATACACTCTGGTTGTTTTGAAGGAAATAGTTTTCTTTCCTGTATGGAAGCTCACGAAGAACATAAGTACAAAATGTTTCTTTGAAAAAAAATATCCAGCCAAATGTAAATCCTTTATTTTGCAGTTTGGGCAAGCTTACTCACCCTAGAAAGATCATTTTAGTTAACTAGGGAATTTTTTTTCCTACCTGTAGTTGTTTCAAGTAATGTTGAGTATTTCAAACTACAGTGTAACACAAGGTTCTGGACATGAAATGTGACTTAGCTTATGTTTTCTCTAATTTTTAACAAATGTGTTTTTTTTTTTCCAACTGTACTCAGAGTCTATGTAGAAATTATCCCTGGGTCATTATAGTTCCTCGGAGGAACTATCAAAGGAGGAAACTCAGTGCTATCATCAACATCTTGAAACCTGAAGGTAAACAGCTGAATCTGTCCATGATAAGGCTACCCAGGTCAACGGAAACACAGAGAGTCTCTGCTCTGGCCCAAGCTGATGACGTCATCAGTGAGATAAGGCTACCCAGGTCAACGGAAACACAGTCTCTGCTCTGGCTCAAGCTGATGACGTCATCAGTGAGATAAGGTTACCCAGGTCAACGGAAACACAAAGAGTGTCTGCTCTGGCCCAAGCTGATGATGTCATCAGTGAGATATTAGTTAGAACACTGCTTATCGGCGAGCCCTTAGATCAAGGGAATCCACAAGGAAACAATAGGATTATTGTGAAAAAGACTTCAGAAACCATTGCTCTAAGCAAAAACTGAGCACTGAAAGCTCGTAGACCTTGAAAGCACATCCACACCAGGCCTTTTAATGGTCATGTTGTAGACAGCTGTTAGACCTCAAAAAGAAAGTATGTGACTATGCCACAGTAATGCCTTCATTTCTAAGACCCGAATGTAGTCCAATAGGACACAGATTAGAACTCAGCTTCTCTAAACCAGCTTCCTTCTCGACAAAGTGTAATCCCTTCTCTGAAAACTCCACAGCCTCAAACTGCGCATGAGGTCAGCCATTCTTTGTAAAGTTTAGACACTAGGTATATAGTCTCGATGAGGAAGGGAAGGAGTCTTAACTTTTGGCAGCTAACATAGCATCATATGGAAGAATTTAGAGCCAAAATTCCATGTGAATGTGTATCGTTTGTTTAGCCGTGAAATTTCGTAAGACATTCAGAAAAATTAATTGGTTCACTCAGGCCTCCATTAAAAACATATGCCTGCCGGAAGTAAAGACAAGAAAAGCAGCTCCAGGTGAGAAAAGGCAATTTACATTTCCTTCGAAGCAAAGTACATTTGTAGAACTATGTGGGATTTTTTAGAAATTAATACCAGAGGAACATATTTTGAAATTCTAAGATTACATAATATCCTGTTTTAAAGAACTAACAGAGAAGCCAGATCAGGGGTGTTTAATTTGAGCCACAGTTGGATTCAGTTATCTGAAGAAAAAGATAAAGAAGAGAAAAGGGGAGAGGAGGAAGAGGAGGAAGAGGAGGAAGGATGTAAAGAAAAAAAGGAATCCAAAATAGCTACCGATGCTAATGACTTGGCTGAGCCTGGAGGCTACACCCTGGACTTAGAGAAAGGCAGTCATCCAGGACGATATGATTTTTCATTGTTTTATGTTTAGCATTTGACACTTGAAAAATCATAGTGTATCACACCTTACTGAAAAGCACACTCTTCTCGAGCAGGCTGGAACACATTTGCAGAGAAAATTTTTATATAATGGAGCCTGGAATGAGGGGAGGGGGCAGGACTTCTCAAAAGCCAAGGCCTCTGAATTGAATAGTAAAGGAGGGGGAGCAAGCTGTGAAGGCAAAAACTAATACAAGAGATGCAGTTGTCCAATAAATGTGTACTCAAGTCTTACTCGTTCCCTTCTAAAACAAGATTGGCAGGAACCAGGGTCCCCATTCTCTCACACTTACATGCTATTAGCAGACACAGAACAGAAAAACAAAGGAAAAATAGCAACAAATGAACAGGAGAATAATAACTGGCAGTGACCAGAGAACGTAGCAGAGCAATCAGCAGACATTTGGCACATCTGATGGGGGTAGTCTGAAAAGGACTAGCCAAAGAGGCAACATGGGAGCTGAGACCTAAGGATGAAATTAGAGGAGCCAGGAAATGGAACCCTCACTGACAGAGCTGCAAGTTCTCAAGGCTTTGACAGAGAGGAGGGATAGTGCTTGGTCTGTTCAGAAAAGATGAAGGAGCTGCTGGCAGGAGCCCAGAGAAAGGAAGAGGTGATAGCCGAGAGATTGCAGGGGTAATTAGTGACCAGATTTTTACTATTCTCTCATTCATTTGTTGATTTTTTTCCTTTGTTTTTCTGTTCTGTGTCTGCTAATAGCATGTAAGTGTGAGAGAATTGGGACCCTTGTTTGATTCATGCTTGATTTCTGAGCTTAACTGTAAGCCATTGAAACGTCTGAAATTTAACTTATGGTATGCAAAGATTACTATGTTTTGGTGATGATTTCAAAAAAGAGAATAATTAGGAGTTTCCTGATACAGAGCGAGCAAGAATGGAAGACCAGAGTTTAATTCTTTGGGCATAGCCATGAAGCCTTGGAAATCCAACTCTATACTGAAGCTGTAACTCTAAATAGAGTCTCACATACTCCAGACTAGCCTCAAACTTGATATGTAGATCTGGCAACCCTGAACTTCTGATTCTCCTGCCTCCACTTCTGGAGTGCTGGGATTAAAAGAGTATATCTCAGTGTTATGGGGGTCTCCGGTTCTACACTTCCAACCCATACATTGCTACTTTCTTATATCAACGGGTAGCTTACAAGAAGAAATATCTTCTTACAGATGTAGGTTGTATCAAGCCCCAACATATACAAGTGGGTACACAGAAGTTTCAGTTAAATAGTGAGAGCGGCTGAGCGCCCACCCTTCCCTGAATGTAGCTATTGAAACTTCTAGATACATTGTTCAGAAAGAGGCAGAAGCAACCTGAGCCTTCTTGCAACCTTCCCCTTTGAGTTATGGATGGAAACTATTAAGAGCTAAGGAAATGACTGAAATAGTTTTCCCCCAGTCATGGAATTGTATCCGCACAAAAGCTCCAAGAACGTTTGGCAACCTCAAAGCCAGCTAGGTTGGTGAGTCTGAACTCACTAGCATTTTACACATGTAGGAGGATAATTTCTTCAACTGAATTTCTCACCGAGACCAGAAATGAAACATTCCAGCTTGTCACTGATCTCTGACAAAATTTGGAGACTGCCCGCCTTTTGTAGTCAAGATTCAGATCAAACAGTTCAACTGGTCCAGAGTGTCTTTGTTTGTTCCATGCTTTGTTCTAACTGTATCATTCTTGAGGTCTCTTAGCCACAAAGCCTCTCTGGACAAGAAAATCACCAGGCTTGTTTCTGCCTGTATAAGCATGGGAAAGGGCCCTGCCACCCACCTCAGTCTGAACCACAAAGCACAGACACAAGCAGTCAAATCATATCCCACTTTCTAACCTTTGATATGCCTCTCAATATCCCAGCATGCAAGACTCCGAATACAGGAAACCTTGATTGCAATTGTTTGAATTGTTGCTGTCTGTTTATTTAATGGATAACAATAACTGGCATTTCCGTCTTCAGCTTTGCTAATTTTAAACCGTTGGAGGTCTAGAGCCCAGTGTGGAGGTTTGAGTGTTGAGAGAAAAGAAAATGTTAGATGTAACATTTATTTATTTATTTATTTATTTATTTATTTATTTATAAGCTCTGAAACTAAACTAAGGGAAATAAGATACCCCCATGATCCAGAAGAGACAGAGAACATTCCTTATTTAAGAAAACCATGCGCCAGAGCTGGTGAGATGGCTCAGTGGTTAAGAGCACTGACTGCTCTTCTGGAGGTCTTAAGTTCAAATCCCAGAAACCACATGGTGGCTCACAAGCTCACAACCATCTGTAATGAGATCTGATGCCCTCTTTATGGGGTGTCTGAAGACAGCTACAATGTACTTACATATAATACAAAAATAAAACTTTAGGCCTGAGCGAAACTGGAGCAAGGGGGATGAGGGGGCAGAAAGAAAGGAAGGGAGGAAGAAAAGCATGCACATCCCAGGTTCCCAGGTACAACAGCGCCTGGGGTCAGGTACCTGAAACTTGACTTCCTCTTTTGCCCTCACAGGTTTGGAGGACCATCTACAGCTTCAGGATGTTGGCTCCTTGCCCACAGCAATTCTGTGAAAAGGGAAAGAAAGAAGCCCACGAGGGGAACGTGGAAGCCTATGATGATTTTGGCTCTCCTCACAATTTAGTCCCTAAATGGTTCCCAAATTCCCAAAGCAGAGTCTCAAATGAACTGCGGAAGCAACTTCAATGGCATTATTCTAGAGGGTCTCCCAGATACAATCATTGGTAGAACACCATGACACCACGTACACACAAGATGGCATCAGAACACAAGAGCCCAGCTCAGAAGGAGACAGAGAAGGTTTAGGAGAGGCTTCCAGGAGGTGATAGGTATCTGGACCAAGTGCTTTTCTGTAGCAAGGACCCCTGCTGTTCACTGAGCCTGGGCATTACTTTCCTTTTCACTCTGGAGCATCTCTGAAAGCTCCATTCAACTTAGAAACAAAGGAGACTTGGGATGGGCCTGGGGTCAGGTGGCTTCTCTAAAGAGGACATTAACAGTTCAGGAATAAACTGGGCAGTCGTGGCATCCACTCATTAGAGCTATTTGAAAGATAAATGCTACATGTGCTTGTTTTAATTGTCATTTTTAAATGTTTTAAACAAAATTTTCTATGATTTGGTCTTAACAGCCAAAAGTCACTATCGACAGAGGGAAGCTTAGGAGTGCAGTAAAAGGGTTTGCATTGGACATTAAGTAAGCAGCTATGTATCCTTAGAGAAATGCCTTGAGTTCTATGTGATTTCACAAACCATGTTTTTTCCTAGACTCAACATAACCACAACTCAATGAATCCATGATACATTCAGTCACTAAGATACCGACAACACTCATAATCACGATGATAATCACAGTCATTGCCTACTGCCTAGGAAATACTGAAGGACAAAGTGGGAGAAGTTGACAGTAACAGGAAAATAGATTCAGGGAAGTTATCAGATGAGCCAAGGCTGGTCCTACCCACTTCCTGCAAGACACAAAACTGTCTTTACAAGTCATATATCACGGCGTTAATGGACAGTGGTTTTCTATCTGTGCTGGTGGTGAATAGTCAATGGGGCCTTAAGTTAATGGACATATTTGACCACAAGGACCTCATTCACTTTAACTTCAACCAAAGACACTGATGTTCCAGAACCAGTGCCTAGCCCCCACCACAGAGTGTCAGCATTTGCTTGCACTCAGTGACATCACAGTCACTTGAGATACACCCATCATGGCAAATTCCACAAATCAGGATTTTGTTTGCTCCTTAAGAACTGACTTAAAAACACACCACTGATTCAGTGGGGTTTGTGGATTCTACTGCACTCTCTCATAGAGATTTGCTATGGTTTGGAGCAGGGTAATGCACAGATATGAAGATCAAAGCTACCTTCCTACAGTGCTGTCTTCCCAGTCTTTCTGGTGCCACACAATCTCTTATCTCTACTTAGACCCATGAACCTCATCATTCTCCTTGCTGTAGAGAATCAGAGGCACCCCTGACACAGACTTCTAGGCCTGTGGCTACAGAAGGGTCTTGAGAGGAGAGTGACAGGGGCAGAAGAGAAATGATGTGTACCTAGAATGGATTCTTCAAAGGAAATGTTAGGGGATCAAAGGTTAGATGGGATGACATGGTGTTCCAAGCAACCGGAACAAGCAGGTATGGAGTCACCGACTGTTGCTGAAAGGAAAAAAACTAGAAATGATGGAACAGAGATGAAGCCGAGGAAAGGACAGAGGTGAGACACGGGACCTTGTACAATTTATTGAGGACTACAGCTTTTTTTTCTTTTCTTTTTTTTTTTTCTTTTTTTTTTTTTTTTTTACACCTGCAGGATTTAAAAAAAAAAAATCAGGAACATGAAAGCTAGTCGACCTATGATATAGATAGCCCAAGGTAATCTGAAGCATGAATTTATGACTGACTCCTTCCAGGCTTTGGGATGTATCCCATATAATTCCAGAGATGTGGTAACTGGTACCTACCTTCTCACACCTCAAAGGGTGGTTTGGGAGGCAAATAATATTATTAACATGAAAACCCCTTTAGGATCATAAGTCATGGTTCCAGGATGAGAGACTTACTCATCTGTAAAATGAGGGGTTAGCTTAGATGAAGCCAATGGTCTTCTAGTTCTAAAATTCTACAACTCTGTTATTATCCTTATTATCTGATGATCATGCTAAAATTACAGGTTTTATGGACCTGAAACACCCTCCCTACTTCTTGCCAAGGAGACTTCATGTGAAGCCTCCTAGGCTGGAAATACCACTTCCTGGGTGGTTGATTCCAGAGTGAGACCAATAACCAGAAAGTTAGGCAGGGATGGGAAGTGTTTGGATCTGGATAGGAAAAGGAAATTGATTTATAAACCAGAAGCAGAACCAACCCTTTAAAAAGAAGAAAGGATTTCTTTTTCTCTGTGCATCACATGTAAACATGTAACCAGATCCTTCACTGGGTAAGCGCACTGGTTTTTTAAATGGTGCCCATTATGCTACAACCAAAATACCAAATGATTTAACAGTGGTTTTAAACAACCGTAGATGAAACGAGGAGGTTTAAAATCATAAGGTTTGAGCTTTCTTTCTTCCTCTCCCCGCCCCCATTCCTAAATGGCTCTTCAACCACAGTGTTTCATGTTTGGTAACTTTCTCATGCTTTAGAAAGAGAAATAAGCTAAATAAAACACTTTATAGAGGCAGTTCACTGAAAGTGGTATCCTTGGTGACTAGTTACAGATTGGAGCTTTTGCTGATATAAAGAAAGGGCTCTTTCTGTATCGGGCACCCGGCCAACTGCCTTGCTTACTTACACTTAGATCTGGAGGGACTCCCTATGAGATGTTCCTCTTGGTTCCGGGACAGATCTGGGAAACTGAGGCTCAGATCTACTTACAAACTGGCTTGCTCAAAGTCTCACAGCCAGCAAATGGTAGCTCTGGGATTTCTGGTCCCAGAGCTTGGCTCCACACTCCATTCTTGTTATTGCTTTATGT
Source organism: Rhabdomys pumilio (assembly GCA_030674055.1). NCBI lineage: Eukaryota > Metazoa > Chordata > Mammalia > Rodentia > Muridae > Rhabdomys > Rhabdomys pumilio. Next base: position 47,391,363 of record JANHMN010000014.1, on the reverse strand, counting down.
CGGCTTATCTCTGACCGCTGAATATGATTTCCGAAAGACTGCTTTTCTAAAGTCAGAGATAACCCCGTCACCTATATGGATGTGGAAGGATGTGGAAGGAATTTCAGCACAATTAGAGGCTCTGTGGTCTGAATTTGCAATGGTTGAGAATGAGTGGTCAGAGCAAGCCTTGTCACTTATGCCCCAGGGTAGGTGAAATTGGAGATCATTTTGTCGGGAGAAGTGGGCCTGAAGCAGAGGAGCACTTAGCAAGCATTTTCCCCCATGATGTGCAGAATGTAAATGAGAAAGAGAGGGGAAAGAAGAGGAGGAAGAAGGGGAGTCAGAAAGAGGGGTACAGAGAGAATGAGAGTACAAAACAGGAGGCGGGGTCTATTAGAGAAAAGGGAGAGTGTTTTCTGGAGGGGGGAGAAGAGAAAAGGTGATGGGAGGGGTGGACATGATCAGAATGTTTTACAGGCATAAATGAGTTGGCACATGGAAGCCATTGCTCCGTACGAATAACAGGTACAGTTGTGGTTTGAGTGTGAACTGTCTCTCTTAGCCTTGTGTGCTTGAACACAAGGTCCCAAGTTGGTGGCTCTATTTTTGAAAGAGTGGAACCTTTAGGAAGTGGAGACTAGGCAGAAGACATGGACCACTGGGGGTGGGCCTTAGAATTTTACAATCCAATAGCTCTTCCTGCTCAACCTCTGCTCTGTCGATGCTGTCTCTGTCACCATGGAGACTATATCCTTTAATCGTGTGTGTGTGTGTGTGTGTGTGTGTGTGTGTGTGTGTTTTATTTATTGTGTATGTGTTGTTATATGTTACAGTAGACATGTGTCTGTTGTATAGAAAACAGAGAGGTCAATTTTAGGTGTCTTCATGAATTCTTCCCCATCTTATTCTTTGAGACAGCCTTGCACTGTATCTAGAACTCAGTGGCTAGACTGGATGAACCACAAGCCCCAAAGATCTAGCTGTCTCTGCCTTCCCCCTTCCCGGCCCTGATGTATGTCCAGCTTTTATATGCATGACGAGGATCCAAAGTAAGGATTTCATCCCCGCTTTACCACCTAAGCCATCCATCTCTGGAGCGTAGATAGCCTTAAGTTGCTTTTGTCCAGTATTTTGTCAAAGCTTTGAGAATAACTGACATACGCACCAATAAAATAAATAAGTAATAAGTAAATAGCTTCTTTGACATTTGAAGCAGACACAAACCATCCATGTTTTCTGGAAGCCCTCGCCTAAAATATCAAAAGGCATCACATCTCGGGATGGGCTGAGTTTCAAAAAAGCCTTTTGCCCCATATCTAAATAGTAAGCTTCCTCATCCCAGTTAGCAAGGACTTAAAAGAAAGAAAAGAATTCTCTACCCCAAACCTGGCTGCCTCCCTAACAGTTGACCAAATTCAAAATAGCAATTGCAGCTGTTTCTCCCTCTATTTAAAATAGTAAAACTCATGGGAAGTAATACCCCGTGTAGAAGACTCTCTCTATATTTCTGAGCAGCAACTTCCCCCTCATATGACTTTAAACAGACTTGTAAGGGCATACAAAGGAAAACCTTTTAAAAGTTGTATTAGATTCGTCTTTGCTTTGGTTAACCCTGTTAGCGAGGTATAAAAGCCTCAACATTTGTGGGCATATATGTGCCATATACAATGCCAGTATGTATACGAAGATCACCATCCATATCCTCATGTACATTAAAAAGTACCACATTGAAAATTAGTGCCACAGATTATAATCCCCAGGAGAAGTGCATCCAAGCATAGCAAAGCAAGAACTCAGGGAGGTGGAGAGATTGCCCAGCCTCCGAGGTTAGGAGAATGAACGGCTGCTTTTTCTGAGGATCCCGGTATGAATTCTAATACCCACGTGGCAGTCAACAACCAGCTGTAACTCAGTTCCAGAGGATCCAACATCTCTCATGAACAGTGTATGCAAATGGTGCAAGGACATACATACGGGCAAAATACCTATGTACCTATGTACACCAAATAAAGGTAAGTATTAAAAAAAAAAAAGGAATGAAGGGGCTCTTTCCTGAACCCTACAACTGACCTTATGTATTTTGAGAATCTATGGGTTCCAAGTACCATGAGGTTCTGTTTGTTTGGGTTTAAAGAAGGAAAGAACTGGAATTTGAGGAAGGCTGGCTGTAATAGTCTATCACACATTGAGGAAGGCTGGCTGTAATTAATAGTCTGTCACACACATTATTAAATTTAACATTCAAACCTGATAGTCTAGATAGTCTAGAAAATAATACCAAAATAACACGAATAAGACTGAGTGCGATAGACCATCCTACAGTGCTCTCTCTGCCTTTGCTTCCAGCTCTCAAGAGTGCGCAGCCTCCTTCTGTGTCTTCCTGGAGCAGAGGTGTTCTGCACTCCTTCACAGAACCTCAGCCTGCTTCTGGTGCACAGCATAGGAAATAGTTGTCTCTTCAAGTTTCCATATCTGGACTGTGGAACTGTCTGGCCTGGCCTTTCAACATCTTACCCAACAGAGTTTTGGGAAGGATTGTAGACCTTAGAGCCAGAAGAGTCAACTTTCGGGTCATGAGCATTATAAAAATGAGAATCATAGTACAGCCAGGGAAAATCCAACTTCTGCTTGTGGGGAATCCTTGGCAAGAATCCATGGAAGGGATTCTTTGGAAAGAAAGATGGGGAGGTACTACTTAATGGTTTTCTTCAGCCCAAGGCTGACCTCAGTTCTGTTCAGGCAGCCAGTGTGACTGGCCACTTGTGGAGCAGTATAGCACATGGGATTCCTAGCAGTCAGAGAGAGTGCTCAGGTCTGCTTGGGTCTACAGGAAAAAAAAATAAACTTTGTTTGAAAACTAGATTTTGCCTTGTAGCCCAGGCTGGCTCAAGCTCATAATCTTCTCTTATCCTCCTGAATACTTTAATTTCAGGCATGCAGCATCATACCCAGACAGAAAATGAGCATCTAATACCCTCTTTCTGTAATAGAATCTTTATATTAGTATTGGCAGGAGGGAGGTATGTACTGAGGAGACTGTCTTAGTCAGCTAGAGAAACCAGAAACAACAAAATACCATAGGCTAGGGGCCTAACGGGCAGACACCAATATTCTTACAGCTCTAAAGTAAAGTCCAAGATCACGGTGCAGCAGAAATGGTTTCATTTGAGGCCCATCAACTTGGCGTACAGACTGTTGCCTTCACAGAATTGTCCTTCTTTCTGTTCCTCTGAATCCTTGGTTTTTTTTTTTTAAAAAAAACAAAACAAAACAAAACAAAATAAAACAAAAAAACAAAACAAAAAACCCAAAACCAAACAAACAAAAGCCCACCAGATTGGAATAGGGCACCCTGGAATAGCCTCATTTTACCTTATCTCTTTAAAGTTCCTAATCCCTCCAAGGTCACTCCAAGTCCTAATCACTCCAAGGTTACTCTCTGAGGTATCAGAGTCTAGAGCTTCAACATAGGATTTGTGCTGGGGAAGAAGAATTCTATGCATAGTTTGAACTCCCCAACAAATGCTTAAGAAACTGGAACTTCTCTTTCTGTTCACAAATCAACAGTAACAGATATCACTGCCCTACAATAGATACTTGCCAATACTGTGTATAAACTTGCATGCATGCAACTTTGATGTATTGGGAAGAGAGAGAAAGAGAGAGGGAGAGGGAGAGAGGGGAGAGGGAGAGGGGGAGGGGAGGGGGAGAGGGAAAAGGGGAGAGAGAAGAAGAAGCAAAAAGAATGAGTATAGAGGTAAGTATATAGTGTATCTTCCAGATTTTTCATTCTAGAGACCCAACAAATATGAAGTTCAATACTGCTTTCTTACTAATTCTTCTTAAAAAATGCCATACAATAGTGGTTCAGCATAATCTGTAATTTTTTAATTGTGAAAATCTGTGTAGTGGAGACAGGTATGAAGGTTCTTCTGAAGAAGGCAAGGTGCATAGTAATATCATCTTATATTCTTCTGAAAATGTCTTTGCTTTTAATCTGTAGTCGGTTAGCAAGGTACACAATTCTAGGGCGAATGATTTTCTTTCAATACTTTCTTTAGATTCTACATGCTCTTACTTTTCTTGAGAAGACCCGTTGCTAATTATTCTTTACTGAGTGATGCCATCTTTTTCTCTAGGTCTTTTAAGTCTATGACCTTAGTCTTTTAAAGTTTCATCAGAACATTAAAAATTCACTTATTTTTGTTTCCTTTCTGATGTACTTCTCTACCAATCTGAGAACTCATGTTCTTTCCAATTTTGAATATACATGTTTTTCATCATTACATTGAACATTTCCTTTACTTTCTTATTTGTCTAGAATTCCAATTACAAGTATTTTGGACACTTACTTATGCCAGTTAACCTCAATTTCATAGTTTCCATTGGTCATCTCTGCATAGAGCATTCTGCAACAATTCTGAAGCCTTTACTTCCAATTTACTAAATGTCCTTGTGCTGTGTGCTATAACAGAATACCAGGGAGGAGTGATTAGCATGGTGTGGTGGTTTGAATATGCTTGTCCCAGGGAGTGGCACTATTTGGAGGTACGGCCTTTGTTGGAGTAGGTGTGGCCTTGTTGGAGGAAGTGCATCATTATGGGTGTGGGCTTTGTGAGCTTCCTCTTAGCTGCCTGCTTTCTCTTCTAGTTCCCTTCAGAACAAGATGTAGAACTCTCAGCTCTGTCTCTGGCATCTTGCTTGCCTGCCTGGACACTGCCATGTTCCTACCTTAATGATAATGGACTGAACCTTTGAACCTGTAAGCCAGCCCCAATTAAATGTTGTCCTTATAAGAGTTGCCTTGGTCATAGTGTCTGTTCACAACAGTAAAACCCTAACTAAAGCACATAGAGTTCTAGTGTATTGGACATTGGGAAATCCACAATCAAGGTGACTAGCACGTGAAGAAGACCTTCTTTGTCATATGCTCAGATGACAGAAGACATAGGACCTGAAGCTGGCAAACTTCCTGTGGTAGGAGAGGTAGACTTCACTTCTGTATATAGCAACATCCATAGCAATGTTGTGGTTCATTCATGAGAATGGAGCCATCATAACCCATGTGCCTTCCATTATGCTTGAATACTGCTTTAGGATTTAAGTTTCCAGCACATGAAGTTTAGGAAATATGTTCAGACATATTAATTCTCTCATTATCTATGATACAGCTTCTGTTTAATCTATCTATTGCATTATGAATTTCAATTACTATATTCAACATCTAGAGAATTTAAGTGTAGTTCTTTTAAAAATGCTTCTTTATGGGGCTGGAGAGATGCCTCAGTGGTTAAGAGCACTGACTGCTCTTCCAGAGGTCCTGAGATCAATTCCCAGCAACCACATGGTGACTCACAACCATCTGTAATGGGATCTGATGCCCTCTTCTGGTGTGTCTGAAGACAGCTACAGTGTACTCATATACATTAAATAAATAGTATTTTTAAAAAACACTTCTTTATACATGATGGACTCTTGTTTGTTTCTTACATTTTCCAGTTTAACAGCTCACAAAGATTTTAAGGATATTCATTTTATATTTCATATTAATAGATGACACTGTGCCCAAATTCTAATTCTTCCCCTCACTGTTTCTGATGACCCCAATTTAGGAGAGTTTGTTTTCTCATGCCCTTACAATTCTATACAGATTATTTCTATAAGATTCCATTTAAAGATCAGAGTCCCAGAAAGCCTAGCTGAGGGAGTTATCCCTTCATATGCAAGAAGCTTTGGTATAGTTTGAATAAAATCCATTTTTTTAATAAAATGTTTTCTCTACCCAGGGCTTCCCAGACCACAAAAGTATTTGCACTAGATTCTCCCAAGGTCAAATTTAGGATTATAAACTTTCAGAAACTTCTCATTTTTGTTTATGTTTTTCATTCCTTTGAGCAGTACCCAAGAAAACCACATTTCTCCCTTGAGTTCATTTTGGCAAAGGATGATTTTTTTTTTTTTTTTTTGAGAAATAGATGTTTGAGAATTTGTTTGAGAATATGGATGTTTGATATCCTGGGTTTTCTCCTTTGCAGAGAATGAAGCTTCCATGATCAGCAGATGCCCATAGGCTGCCTATATTTCAGGGCCTGATGTCACTCTGGTGCCACATCTTAACTTGATGAATCTCACTTAAGATTTGGTGACAATAAAAATTAATGAAGGGGAAAGAGAAATTTATAAACTTGTAAAAGGGAGGGGGGAAAATCATAGGCCAGGGGGGAAAATTACATGAGTGTGATCACTTGTGAACCAATTATATTTTTAGAATTTAAATACTTTCTTCACATAAGGAGAGAAGAGAGTGAGATATGTCAGTGGAATGGTAAATGATTTTTAGGGGAACTCAGTGGGCTTGTTGAAGGCAAAAATAGCGTGGGGCAAAGTCCACTGGCCTGTCTGAGCAGATAATGGATTGTTAATGATTCTCTGTGGAGCCAAAATAAAGGACACTAGTGTGCCATAGGTCTATGTAGAAGTGCCGACAGACAGACCTCAGCACTTCCTTCTGTGACACAGGTTGAACTCACTGACATTTGGGGAAGATGGTCATTGTTTTCTTCCTTGGGGTGGGGATGCAGACTTTAAGAAGACAGGAGACTTCAGAGGAAATCCTCTTGCAACATCTCCTGCTCTTGCTCTCCACATGCCTTTAAAATACTCCACATTCCAGGATGTCATTTTGGGGGATTATGAGCCCTGAATTCCATCATTTTTTAGTTACAGATAAAGCCAATGTCCAGTCCTGCAACTTTCTATGGTGTGTGATAGTCCAAAGTTAAAACTCTTTATCTCTCTTTTTCTCCTTTCAGAGGTGTGTTCATATGGTGCTGTTCATCCAACAAAAGATAACTGGTAAAGCTTCCCCCCACTTCCTTCTTAAAAGTTAATTTAAATTTTAATTACCATTACTTTAAATTTTAATTTTAAATTCATTTGACAGGATGGAGAAATGGCTCAGTGGTTAAGAACACTGACTGCTCTACCAGAGGTCCTGAGTTCAATTCCCAACAACCACATGGTGGCTCACAACCATCGGTAATGGAATCTGATACCCTCTTCTGGTGTGTCTGAAGACAGCTACAGTGTACTCAAATACATAAAATAAAAATAAATCTTTGAAAAAAATTCACTTGACAATTTCATACACCTATTCAAGGAAGCTGGATTATAGTCATCTTTTGATTATGCTCACCCCACTTCTCAATTCCCACAATCCTCCTCAACTGGGGTTCCTCCCACTTTCATGTCCTTTACATGTATGGATGCTTTGTCTGCATGTATCTATGTGCACCCCAGGCATATAGTGCCCTTGGAATTGGAGGTAGGGAAGGTTGTGAGCTAACACAAGGGTGCTGGAAATTGAACACAAATCCTCTGAAACAGCAAACAATGCTCTTAACTACAAAGCCATAGTAGCCCCGCCTCCAGCCTTTCCTAATAATCCACTGAGTCAGTCTAATTAGTGCAAATATATTTTAATAAAAACATTTGAAAACTCTTCTTTATAGGGTATGCTGGTTGTCTATTCCCTTCTTTCTGCTTGGAACACTTAATTGCCCATGAGCATGGGAAAGCTAAGAGTAGACACCTCCCACAAAGGAAAAAAAAGTCTCCTCCCACTCCAGCAGCCATCAGTTGTGAATGGCTCCTCATCTGGGGGCAGGACCTTCTCGTTCCTTCCCACACTCCTGATGGAGGTGAGCGGCTTCATCTCACAAAGGTCTTATGCTGGCAGTCACATATGCTGTGAGTTTATCATCACGATGTCCAGGTCCTGTCCGGAAGACCACATTTCACAACACTCTTTTCTCATTATACAGCTTTTGTATTCTGTCTGCCCGATCGTCCGCAGTGTGAGGTTGATACCAATGTCTCATCTATAGGTGAGCACTCAACAGACCCTTGTTAACAGCATTATTACCAGTTATGAGTCTCTGTATGGACCGCTGCCCACAGCAAAAAGAAGCCTTAGAGCCTATGACCTGCCCAGCTTTGGGCACTTAGGATTTTGACCAGGTTTGTAGTAATAGGTATGAATTGGGTAGAATTAAAAAAAAAAAAATTCTCCAGAAGTGTGGGAGGACAAGACAGCGTGTCAAGACTGAATATAATTGGAATACATCATGTACACACATGAAAATATATAGCCAAAGCCCCATATATAATTAATATATTTTAATAAAAAATATTTGAAACCCTTTCTGAAGAAGACAGGCTTTGCTGGTTGTTCCCTTCTTTCTGCTAGGAGCACTTATTAATGCTGCAGATAGACAAGACGTCTTGTAAGGATGAGGTGGCCATCAAAAGAATCCCACAGCTGCAGCGCTAACATCCTAGAACCATTGATCCAGTACCAGTAACCTTTTTCAATATGAAGGAAACAAGTCCCCATGTATTACAGTCTTTGATGTTGAATTATAAGCTGCTGATTAGGGCACTGATGAGTTGCCATCACTCACTACTGTGTATGAGGGGGTTTTGGTACCAGATGTGTGCAAGAGGGGTGAGTAATGACACTGCCAACATGACTGTTGCATTGCATGATTGAGGTATTTATTGTAGTTATGAAAGAGAACAGCCACAGGCATCTGAAAGAGGCCGAGCATGGCCAGCAGGCAAGACATGGCCAGAGCTGTGTGTGAGAGAGGGGAGAGCAGCAGGGGGGGAGAGAACAGAGGGCACAGTGAGGATAACAAGAGAGGAGACTACTGAGGATAACTGAGCTATAAGAAGGGTAGGTAAATAGCTGGGGAAGAGGACCAGGAGACTCCCGTGGGGGCTTCAGAAGTACTTATGAGTAGGGACTGAAGGAGCCTGAAGGCCAGCAGGGATCATTGTGCTGATAAGTGTTGTGGTGATTTGAGTGAGAATGGACTCCATTGGCTCATATATTTAAATGCTTAGTCATCAGGGAGTGGCACTATTTAGGATTAGGAGGTGTGGCCTTTTGGAGTAGGTGTAACCTTGTTGGAGGAAGTGTGTTAGTAGGAGTGGGCTCTGATGTGGTGCTCTCTCTCTCTCTCTCTGTCTCCCCCGACCCCCTCTTTCTCTCTTCCTGCTGTGTCTGCCAATCCAGAGGTAGGACTCTTCAACTACTTCTCCAGCACCAATGTCAGTCTGAATGCCTTCATGCTCCCCCACCATGATATTGAACTAAACCTCTGAAACCGTATGCAAGCCCCAATTAGATGCTTTCTTTTACAAGAGTTGTCATGGTCATAGTGTCTACTGCACAGCAATAGAACACTGACTAAGACAGGCTCCAAAGATAGATGTTAACTGGAGAGTCATATGTCCCTTTTTCAAGAGGTAAGGAGAATGATTCCCTTTGGTAGAGAGCTGGCTTCAGAAGTTCTGGAGGAACACTGGCTTTTATCAAACTACCGGAAATCCGCTTGTGTTCCAATTTGAGCTCATTTCTGGATATTTAGCTGGACTGTGTTTTGGAGTCTGGGGAAACTGAAGTTTCCTTTGGATCTGACAATTAGTAGCTCGGAAGCTGTGTGCACTGAAGAATACGTGCAGCTGAGGAAGCGTTTGCTCACATTCTACGGTGCTGTAAGATTTCCACAGAATAGGATGTTCGAATTTCAAGGACACAACTGGCCAGGCCATACAGCTTGGCAAAGCCATAGAAAGCTTACTAAAGGACGAGAGAAAAACATAAAGTCACTAGCTGCCTTCTTTTATTGATTCTTTTTACCCAGAGAGAAGTTTGACATTTAGTCACCTACTTCTGATAGCTGAGCCCTACGGAAACAGAGCTTGTAGTGCAGATGAAGTGTCCCAGGGAACAGCCACAGGGGGTTGGGAGGTCTGTCTGGGCCAGGTGTCAGAGCTCCAGGTGTCAGAATCTCTTCTTTCCCTGGAAAGCTCCTTCTTAGGGCTGAAAGGAAGGTGCCAACAGGGGACCAGCACCTACTGCTTATCTACTCACTAATGTAGATTTCCGTGTTAAATGTTCACTTTTTATGAAAGAGCAGCCTGTTGGAACAATGGCTGCGTTTGGAGAGGTCTATGGGTTATCTGAATAAAAACCAACTGGAAGAATTCCAAAGACACTCACTAGGATGAGGTGTTCTACTCTTCCACACTACGGTATCTCCATCCTATCCCTCCAAGTAGAGATGGGGGTTCCTGGAGGACCACACATAGCTCGTCTTTCCTCGTCTATGTTTAATTTGTAACTTACATACCAGTGGATAAGGTTTCCTTATGCGCTCTAACAAATAGCATCCTATAAGCCACAGCCTATGAATGGCAGTACACATTCTCTAGATTCCACCCTCTCCCCTAGCTTTTACGACCCTCAGATGCTTCTCTATATTACTGATAACAGTATTATTTTGCTTTTATTCTGTACCAGGCAGAGAACACGTGCTTTAACTTGCATTAACTGTTTACTGTCCAAAGTGAATGGTTTGAAGCCGAGAAAGATCGAGGAATTTAACATCCCTTTTAATACAGATACCACCGAGCTGAGTATTAAATGTATTCCCTGAGTTCATCAGTCTTGTGTACTTAAAAACAAATGTTCATTTCTCATCTTTGTTTAGTGTTTAAAAGCAAAGGGATTATGAAGAACAGCTCCACCATGATTAAGACAGCAGCTCTGGGTTGGAAGAGGAGCCCCTTGACCGCCTGCATGGAGCCCTGGCTACATACACGTGGATTCCTGCCCTCTCTGGCCTTCCATGGAACTCACCTCACACATACTATTATAAAATTTCTCCCAAGCAGCCTTCTAGTTTTTAATCAGTTTCCATCCCTCAGAAACAAACATTCAGGGGAGAATGCCAAGACTCTGGGCAGGACAGAGAAATGGGGTCAGGGAGGGAGGACCAGGAAGAAGGAGAACACAAGGAATGTTCCCATACTTTCTATTTGCTAATATGAGCACATTAAGTTAGAAGTAAGTGGAGAGCCCTCTTAAGACACACAGTTTAAATAGAATGTTTTCAAATACTTCCCAGAAGCTTACAGAGCAAATATGAGACCCGCTTAGAGCTCTACCTCCCTTTCTCTGTCCCTGAGCACTGGGTTTCTGGGTGAGAGGTCTCTCAGCCTTCTTCAGTGCCAACTTCCTTTGTTTTCTGGTTCTTCTCAAGGGGCCTCCAAATTTTCCTTCCTTATTACGAAATTCAAGATACATATTCCCCTCTGGGTGACCAATAGCTACTGGGATATCTTTCACCCCAGAATCTTCCCTGTTCCTATTTACTGCTCTCCTATTGTAAAGACAATCCATCTTCCTGGCTTCTGTGTTCCTAGGGTTCTAGGAATCTGGGGGAGCCTTGCTTCATGTTTCCTTCTTTGTTGGTTTCCATCCATTCCTTTTCCCAGCTTAGCTCTGTTGAAGGAACATTCACTACAGACCTCTCTGGCTCCTCCAACTCCACCTCCCTTTCCAACCAGAACACGTTCACAGTCATCTTCACAGTCTGGAACTCAAACCAGAAGTCTCAATTGAGAACTCATGAGAGTCTTTTCTGAGAGGCAAGGATGCATTTTTTACTTAAAAGAAACCCCATCCTGAAACGTGAAAAAAGCCTCCTCCAGGTGCATGTTTGGATAGCTGGAGGAATTTCCACTAAGGCAAAGCAAACAAAGAGCTTGTGGAATTCTGTTGAATATTTTCACAGCGGTGCAGTCAAGCGCCCTAAGCCATAACAATCTCCCGTACGTGTTCACCCACAGACGGAAGATCAGTTTTGACAGCCACAAGCAGTCCATTTTGTGATGTTACTGAGGATTTTAGAGAAGATTAAAAATAATAATGGGAAAGTGATAATGTCAGAAGCCAAATGGCTACAGAGTGTTTGAAAACACACAACACTGGCAGATCGAAACCAAAATAATAACAAAACAAAAGCTTATCAGTTAAAAAAAAAAAAAAGAGTCCTCAGATTTATTATGGATGTACAGACTGTGTGAGAGGAATACAAAGTAGGATAGCTTCTAAGCAGAACTTGATATACCTCAGTGGAGAGTCTGACATTCTCAAAGCTCAAGTTAAGCAACTCAACAGAAAACACATGTACAGCAGAAACAGGAGCAGGCCTTACAATCACTCTTTCAGGAGCAAGAACTTGGAATGTTGGCAAGGCCCAGTGCAGGGCCCACCCTGCCTTTGTTACCTCGGCTCAGTCTGTTTGCAAGGCTTAGTGTCAGAGATACGAAGTGGTGATCTAAGAGAGCATGTGAGATAATGTCACAACCTATGCCAGACCATTTTAAACAGCATCCGAGGATATGACAGGCCCGAAACACTGTGTGGTGTGCGTGCGCGCACGTGTAATCTATGTGAATGTGTGGGTGTAGAGGTCAGGGCAAGATTCTGGGTGTCCTTGTCTGTCTGTCACTCATTGCCTTAAGACAGGGTCTCCCGGGGCTGGAGAGATGGCTCAGTAGTTAAGAGCACTAACTGCTCTTCCAAAAGTCCTGAGTTCAATTCCCAACAACCACATGGTGGCTTACAACCATCTGTAATGGGATCTGATGCCCTCTTCTGGTGTGTCTGAAGACAATGACAGTGATGACAGTGTACTTAAATACATATAATAAATAAATAAATAAATAAATAAATAAATAAATAAAATCTTTTTTAAAAATTCACTTCCAGGATGTATTTAAAAAAAAAAAAAAAAAAGGACAGTGTCTGCCACTGAATGGGAAGCCTGGATTTTTATGTCCTGGGGATCCCCTCATGTCAGGCCTTTCTGCTAGCACTGCAAGTGTTCTTACCCACTGAGCCATGCTTCCAGCCTTCTGTTATCATCTAAATTAGAACAACAACAACAACAACAAAACCTTACAAGATTAGACCTACTGAGCGGGAGTGGGAAGACTGTAGACGCTCCCCTCCTCCCCTGCTGCTCCCTCCCTCTGCCCTCATCTCCAGGTGCACGTCAGTCATTCTGCTCCAGTGGCAAATGGGTCCCAGAAGGTGCTAGTTAGTATAGAGATGGAAGATTAATTAAAGTGGGATTCCATCTATGCAAATCTCAGGAGGTTATTACTTGAGCTGAGTTGCGATTTGGGGGTGATGCGGGTACTTTGGGGTCACCCATGCTACGCTAAGTCCAATAAATTCATTAGTTCAACGAGGCTGTACTTGGATGCTGTTACTTTGATCTGCACTGGTATCTTACCTGGGGCAGGTAGAAGTTTGTGTAGGCCTCCTCAGGAAAGCTCATTAGACATTCAGTGGTTAATTTTTTTTTCTGTTTCTCCCAGAGGTGGCTTTAAAGGACTCCTGAGACTGTGACACACACCCCCGCCCCCAAACAGAGGAAGCGGAAAAAGCCATGTGTATATACGGACTCACATCTGAGGTACTCCTTCGGGCTCTGGAGCTCGGTAAGAGTTGCATCTTTAGAATGTCTTCTTCCAAAGGCTGAATGGGGGAATATTTTCTGGCATTCCTGATGAGCACAGTAAAAGAACCAACTTGGCAACAGGATACCCATCGGGATTAGTCTAAACTGTTCTAAGAAATAAAAGGCCCAAGGTCAAACTTTTCATTCCTTTGGTTGCTTGAACCCAGGGTGATGCCAGTGGAGGCTTTCTCCTCTCATAACCAGTCCTCTGCAGAGCTGAAAAAGTGAAGAGATTGATCGTCACTTGTTAGAGGTGGCCTGATGCCTGATAGAATAATGGCTAAAAGGACCATTCTAGGCCTGGGCCACCATGCTTTGATTCTTACCTCTACTGTGTCTAGTTCTGTGAATTGGGCAGATTTCTCTGTTTCAAACTTACTTTCTCATTTGTAACTATAGGATGACATAATGCTCAAGTTGGTGGGGGTATTAGGAGAAACAAAGCTTAGGAAACCCATGTCAGCTCTCATGCTGATCGGAGTGCACAGCAGTTAAGGAGGGAGGGTCTGGAGCCACATTATCTTAAGCTGAACTGTGATACCAACAATTTGATGACTTTGGGCAAATTACTTACTCTTTCTGTGCCCCAGGTCCTTCTGATCCTTCAAACAGAGTTAAGGATTAACTGACCTAAGACTTTCATAATTTTAAGATGTTGTCAGTTTTTGCCTTTTGTCCTCTATTCGGACTTGCCCAGAATTTGCAACTGGTCCATAACATTGCTAACTGCTGTAGATTATACATGGTCACTGTAACTCGTGTATATATATATATATCACATACATCAGCTTGATGTACCACATATATCAAGAGCTTGATATGTCATGGGTGCTAAAGTGTGTTCTATGATAACCTCAGTCGTTAAGGCAATGCCACCAAATAGAAATTTGGTTGAACAATAATCTTTTAACTTTCTATTAACCATATATGTTGGTAAATAATGCTGGAGACTGAACCCAGGACATTGTCCCTGCTCTAGGCAAGCCGTCTACCACTTTAGCTAAATAACCAGTTCTAGGAACTACATGGTTTTTAAAATGAAGAAAGAAATAGGTAAAATAATGTTGACATTGAAAATACTAATATGTCTACTCATACTCAATACAGAAAGTGTTAGGGCAACCTTCATGTTTTTTATTTTTCTTCCTGCTGGCATAAGGCAATAGGGTACATTTTACATTTACAGAAGATCAACGATCAGGCACCCAGTAGACCTGTGGCACTTGTCACCACCAAACGGAACAGGACAGCACTGAGGATCTGTGCTCCCGCCTCATAAGCAGAGTCATAAGGGCTTCTTAGGAAGCCTGTAGTGCTGAGGACAGGATGCTTAGTTCCCCTGCTGTCCTCTGTAAGCAGGGCACCAGCGGGGCTTTCTGTAGCCCCTCTCCTGAGCAGGTGCTCAACTTTGCTGAGAAGCAAAGTAGAATGACCTACCTATAAAAAAGATGCAACTGCTGGCTTTCTGATAAGCCGAGAGAATCTACAAACCAATTGGTGTTTAAGGCTGCTTTTCCACCATGGACTTGCTACATTTTGCAACCTAAAGTTACTTTATGAATGTTTTTCCTACAATCGGAGGCTTTCTCCTGAGAGATATCCAAAGAACGCCTTTTTTTTTTCCTATGAATACTTGAGCCTGTGTGTGCATGTGCAGAATATTCCCTCCCAGCCTGCTGCTTGTATTCTGCTTTCTGCTTCTTCTTGGGACTGGCTTCAGAACTCCATGTTTCTCTCAGTCTGGCTGCTTTTTAATAGACAGAGAGGGGGCTATATGAGGAGTTGGCTTCCCATCTCTGTAACAAAATACTAGAGATAGTCGAACTATAAAAAGATAAGCTTTAATTAATTAATTTGGACATTTGAGATGAGGCCTCCTGTAGCCTGATCTGGCCTTGAACTCACCACGAAGATAAAGAACGACTTTGTACTCCTGATTCTCCTGCTAAGAGCTGGGTTTATTGGCACGTGCTATCACTCCTGGCTGGAAGCTTTATTTTAGTTCACTGTTACGGAGAGGCTGCAGTCCATGATCCGCCGGTCATGATGTTTCCTCTTAGGCTTGTGACAAGCACTGCGGGATGGCCAGTGTGTTCATGCTACGGCCAAGCTGTTTGCTTCATGGCCCGGAGCAAAGATAAAGAGAGCTATTCAAGTACCTCCCACAACCCCTCCAAGGGGATACGTCTTGGTATAACTCCCAGGTTAAACCTCCTGAAAGCTTCATCATATTCCAATGGCGCAGTCCTGGGGATCAAGCCTTGAGCACACACATGGACATTTCAGATCCAAACCGCATCACTGACCACACACCAAATACACCGGGTGGTATTTTGGCTCTGGTGTGCTATTCCTTCGGCAGGGACGGGTGGTTTTCATTTATATTATCTTCAAATGTTCCTACTCTGAGCACCAATGCTGACAAGAGACTGAGAAAGGAAGAAGGGATGTAATATTTAACTTCAAAAACAAAAACCGAGTTTTCCCAATCAATGTTATTTCGTTCATGGAGCCCTACTAAGTGCTAGATGGCCACTCTTCGGAGTTTACAAAGATGTTGGTGGGGCAAGAGAGTGATTGGAGTATGCTTTACCTTGAAAACAATACAGTAAATTCTGCTTATAAAGGCTCTGCAAACTAAGGATAGCCCTAGGGGTCCCAACTGAAAAGGTGGTGGAATTGGGTGTTCTTTTATTGATTAGGAAAGGGAGGACCAGAAGAGGGTAAAACACTACAAGTTCAAAGCAAAAGAAATGGATCTGATCACTTGGTCTCCTTGCTCTTATTATTCATCATATATATTCAATATATATTGTGCAACGCTTGCCTTTCTGGGGTAAAGCGTGCAGGTCAGGATGCAATGAAGCTGAAACTTAAGGGTTCTTTGGAAAGTCAGTTGGATGGTGTTTAATTGGGGCAAACAGGTGAAGGAATGTTTAGCTGAAGTGGACACATGTAAAAACAGACTCGTGAAGAACGCTTTTCATGAAGCAGACATAGGTGAAAGGATGTTTTGATACGGCGAACACACGGAAGAATGCATAATAAAGAAGTATAAATATGACCCCACAGACAGTGGGAGACAAGCACTGAGCATTGGTTTGCTTTGTTCCACCTTGTTATTCTTTGCTAACAACACACACAGATATTGGTTCGTCTTACATAGGGTCATTGAGCTCAACTTGTGATAATGCCGCCATTGAGAAAAAGTTGTCCAAGAAGTGCTTGTGAGGTTCCGGCAACACCTTGCAGTTTCTGCGGCCTCAACTCAGGCAGGTTGGCAAGCCTGGCAGTTTCTTCAGGATTGAAATACAGCTATCTAGTGTCTGCTTACTAAAAGGACTAGGCTGTAGCTGCTGGTTCCTGCCTGGTGTCTCCTTGCCTAGAGGACTGGTCTACAGCTGATAAGTCATATTTGGTGTTTGCTACGAGACTGAACTGCTGCCCAAAAAAGCTCAAGCTCACCCCCGCCAAAAACAGCTAAACAGGTCCACTTCCCCCATATCCTAATAACTTTTCTCTTCTACTCCCTCTGCTGGGTGGTGGGCTAGAGGAGAGGCTAAACTCTTCATAAACATAGGTTATAAAATGTATACCTACCATGCAATCTGTTTATCTGGTCAGATTTGAACAGACTTTAGGTAGCAGGTACTCACTTCCTTCCGGCAGCCCATTTACATTCTCCGATACATTCAAAACTCAGCATTGATAGAACTCATGGGCAAAACAAAAACAAAGCAAGGAGAAGACATTTCTTAACCCCAAACTTAACCGCCGATTTCCACAAAGGAGGGAGCATTTTGAAGGTAGTCTAAGGTAGGTAGTGTACTCGAGGATACACTGGGTGTCCGTTTTGAGTTTGAAAAGATTGAATCTGTGAACGGTTTTGGCATGATCTCCTCCCCTCCACACAGTGCCTCACAGACATCAAACTTGCTGATGGGGGCTGGGTTATAAACTAATGAGGGTAGCACTCAAGACACCAATGGGATCCAGGCAGCATGAGAAAGGGGCTTTGCAGGTAACTGGGAAAGATAAGCAGAGGTGAGGACTTGGGTGAATCAAAGGCTAGAAAGATACTTGTTTAACAGTTTAACTACAACTTTGTCATCGGTCCCTGAACAGTATGCACACGCTGACATTTCCAAAGGAGCCTTTGACTCGCTGTACCACCCTCCCACTGCTTTTGATTCAACAAAAAACAGGGGTGAGACATCCACGGGTGGTTAAGCTCCCTCAATGCTGGAGGATCAGTATTAGGTACTTAAGTATTCTGTTGGTAACTGATTAAAGGACCCAAGATGAAAACCTGAATAGCAAAAATTGCCAGCACTACACAGGGTGCTTGTCAGTTGTTTCTTTTTGTGTGGTTTTTAGTTCCACATCACATATGTAAGAGTGTGTATCTTGCATTGAATTGGCTCCCCACTCAACTCCTCACCCCCCCCCCCCGGGGGGTATCTTTTTGATGTATGATGCTTAGGAAACAAAGACTATTGAGCTAATGATGAAGCTTTTGTTTTCTAGTTGCCAAGTTCACTTGTGAAAGCTAAGGCAAGGTGTTCCCTTTGGGAAAGGAGCGAAGGGGTGGGGTAAAAACACACGCGATCTGATGCTAACACACACAGCCAAGATACTGTGCACTGATTGCTTTTAGGTTGAATCTCACTTCTGTTGGAACTGGCTGGTTTTCCTCCTTACTTCAGTGGACTTAAGAGACGATCCTAGCAACACAGCTACACTGCTTGCTCTAGAACGGAGTTTTGGTGAGTTAAACTTTTTACGACCTAGCTGGCTAGTAGGACTAAAAAGCCTGCTTAAATTAGGGGAATAATGGAGAGATTTCAAATCCTCGGAATGAATGGACGAGTCGATTCAGTTCAGAAGTCCGGTCCTGGTGGTCTGGGGGAGGGACGCTTCACCGGATCTCAGGACTTCCAACTGCAGACATCCCGCTGAGGGCGCTGCTGCTCCGATCTAGCCTGTCAGTCCAGGCTGTAGACAGTCTCCCAACTCCTGAGCAGAGCACAAAGTTTTGTCCTACCACCTGAGGAGTATTAGCAAACAGTCGCTCCAACCAACTGGTTCAGCCCAGAAAATGTGAGTACATTCTGGCTTACTTTCTTTTCGTTCACGATGGAAACGGAGCCGATTCCAGTCTGGTTCAAAGGGGGGTTGGAGTCAGTGGCTCTGCTTTTCCTAAGACTACAGATAACTTTGGAAATGGACCAGAAACAAGTACTTTTTCGAGCTCTTATCCTACCCCAGCGATGGAACCCGCATACCGTGGATCCCACTAACTTCAAGTTTAAGGTGTGAGACAGATCCGCGCAGAAGGATTGATTCCCTTGTTCCGCAGAAATCAAAAGCGAGCGTGGACGTCCGGGCCGGGTCGTGGGCGGTCCGAGACAGCACCTCCCGCAGGTCCCGGGAGCAGCTCCCGGGCCAGGTCACCTGACTCCGGGAATTTGGGGCCGCGCGGGGTGGGAGTGGCCAGCACCTCCCTCCTAGAGCCCACGGGATCCAGGTCCGGGGCCGGCGCCCGGCGGCCACGTGGTGGTGCTGCCGTTGCCCCCGCCCTGCCGGCGGAGCCCGGGAGCTGAGCGCCCACTGACCCGGGGTTGGGAGGAGGAGGAGGAGAAGGGAGGAGGAGGAGGAGGAGGAGAAGGAGGAGGAGGAGGAGGAGAAGGAGGAGGAGGAGGAGGGACCCAGCGCAGGAAGCTGAGCAGGAAGCGAGCCCGGCAGCCGCGCTTTCCTGGGGAAGCAGCGGGCGGGACGGCCAGCGGGGCCGGGATCTGAGGTCGCCGCTTGGATGGGGTGAGTGGCAGCGTCGAGCCGGGAGGCTGGGGTGCTGGCTCTGGGCTCGGTCCCCGCCTTTGTGTCTGGGGCTGCGCCGAGCTCCGGGCGCCGGGAGGAGCCGGGCGGGAGTTACGGTCTGGACACAGCTTTGGCTGCCTACTGCCCACGGAAGACAGTTGGGGGTTGGGGGAGAGGAACGGAAGAGAGGATAGTGGGGATCTGGCAGAAAGAGAGGTTCGACCTAGTTTGGAAAGGGGGTTCGCCTCCTTTGGCGGTCTGGTGCGGGGCAGTGGCGCGGGGTGTCTGCGGAGGGAGCGCGGGTGGGAATGAATGACCAGACCCGGGAGGACGATGTGGCTGCGCCCCCGGGGCAGTCCGTCCCACCTGTGTGCCCTGCCCGGGTCCGGTGCCCCAATCCTTGCTTCCTGGCTCGACCGGCTTCTTGGCTGAACTTGGAAAAGCCCGAGACTGAGGTGGGAGCGGGAGACGCCGGGTGGCTCTGGAGATCCACAGTCCGCTATTGTTCCTTCACGGACTCAAGGGAGCCGGCGAGCTGTCGGGAGGGCACAGGCGAGACCACCCTGGGCCTGCCACAGCCCCCTGACCCCCACCTCTTTGTCATTTTTCCCCACCACAGCTCTTAGGAGGGCGGGGAGGAGGATGCTGGAGTTGGGGTACACTCCAAGCTGCTGGGCTTAGGTCGGCATTCATCGCGACCCATCTAGGAGGGCGAGCATCCTTCCAACTCTCTCCTACTGTCTTGGGCCGGTTTGTGTCTCCAGTTTAGGTTCTGCAGTTTGGAGCAGTTTTTCATTTTGGATTTCGCATCTCATTTTGGGGGGTGGGCGGTAAGTCTGGAAAGGCAACAGATGGGGAGATTAAAGCAAATGGAGCCCACTGTGACTTAAAGAGGCAGGGGTGACCTCACAGAGGCCTGAGTTTTCTATAAAGTCAGGCTTTCTTTCCCAAGAAGGCCAGCTCAGCTTAACTTTACTCCCGTTACCAAGTATGCAGATGCAAGGCCGCTCACTTCGTTCCCGCTGCTTTCCTTCACTCTGAACTCACAGGTGATTTGAATGCTTTCTACTTTAGGAGGAATAGCGCGGAGCTGCCTGGGACTAGGAGACTGCTCATTGTCTGGGGTATGGGATCTCAAGGTTGTGAAGGCTGGCCTAAAGAGGAGCAAGTTTTGTCCCTTAGAGGATATATCTTTAGCTCTTTTAGCACGAACTTGTGTCTCCTATGGGTTTGAACATAATTGGAAAAAAGCCTGTGAATCCCAAGGAAACGGTTGGACTTTGTTTTGTCCCACGAGTGCTGGGCCCTTGCTTACACGTGTGAAAGTGAGTCGTTCTGTTTTTGATTGATGGGTTTAATTTTATCTTTCGTTAGTGATAACTTACTATCGGAGTCTTTTCTCCCTTAGGCTAAGAAGGTAGCCAATTTTATGAGAAGAAATCCAATTCTTGTTGTATAAGTACTGGGAGAGACACCCCGTGCTGGGCTGTCAGTTTTATCTCCAACCTCGGAGATGCCTCATGGATGACTTTACTGTGTTATTTACATTTACATTCTTAGATGTGTTTTTATGACTTTAAAGGGTAGTTAGTGCAGGAGTTCATGGCACAGTTCAAAGATCTTTGTACTGTCGTAGTAAAACTGATTAAGAATGGACTCCGCAGTCACTGGGGATTCAGTGAGAAAGTAATATGCTGGCCCCTAACATTTACTGTCCTCAGACTTCCACTCCTTAAAGTGTGTAAGCAGAAGGCACAGACACCACCATCTCCCCTTTTTTTGTTGTTTGCTATGTATGTGTGTGAGAGGGAAATGTATGTATGTACAACTGTGTGTGTGTGTGTGTGTGTGTGTGTGTGTGTATGACTATATGTATGTTTTCATGTGAGCACCACAACATGTTTGTGGAGATTGGAGGACAGCTTGCCAAGTCAGTTCTCTCCTATGGTGAGTTTGGGGAACTGAACTCAGGTCTTCAGGCTTGGCAGAATGCTCTTTTACCTGCTGGGCAACGTGGTCCCTTTGTTCCTTTTTACTGTTACTGCCTGTGGTATGTTAACATGGACTCTACAACCATGTTAACTCCCACCCCAGTGCCACCCAACTTCACAGGTAGAGAAACTGAGATTTGGAGTTAAAGCCAAGTGTGCCTTGGGGGTTAACAGGATATAGTCTTCCCCTCTCTTCCTTTCTTAACCGGCTTGTCTTCCAAAACAGAAATACATGTGAAATATTTCAAAGATAAATCAAAATTGAGCACTGTAAGGCATTCGTCGTTCCACCTTATAGGCCTACAAGTTGCTTATGAATCCATATTTCCTTCCTATTCCCTCCCTCCGATAAAAATAGATGATAACAAATACTTTATCTGTTCTTTCTTCTCTGCTTTCAGCCTCGAGTAAGCACAGATGTCCAGTTAGTACATATGTAGTTTCCAAGCATGTTCGGTCCTCCTGTGTTTGTCAATGAAAATTCATGTGCCCAGTTTTGCATTAATGACACAGTTCTATATACATACAGCTTGCTTCTTTAATAATTTTGTTTGAGCTCCATGTAGGTCTTCGTTCACACTAGCTACTACTACAGGCAGTTCTTGTATGTAAATAATACAGTGTACCCATCATCCCCTTGTCCAATGAAAACTAGTTTCCAGGGCCTGATTGTGAAAGTCACCCTCTTACCTGAGGAAGAGCCCACCGGCTTTATTTGTTCATTTGACTGTAGTGCTGTGGTATAGCCAGTTGCTGGGACAGAGAGGTCTTGGAAGGCCACTTTGGTTATTTTGTTCATTTCTCAGTGAGGATTAGATTCTGTCATCTGTCACCTGACAGCCATCTGTTAGGTGAGAAAAGGAACACCGATCACTTTTAAACAGTAAACATTTAGATTAACCTAGTTGAATTTTCTTTTCTTTTAAAGCAGAATAGTTCTTCATCGTGGTGCCGAGTTTGGAATGCCTATGCTATTCCTTGTTGGTTGCCTGACCTGGGATGGTTCACTCTTGCTCATTTCTTTTGTTTTAGGCCTAAGGGTTTAATTGCGCATGTGTGGGAGCAGGTCTCTGCTCTATGAACATGTGGCTGTGGTAGTGACATAACTTGCCCCTAATGGTACCCAGCTCCTCAGAGAAGACTTAGGCTTCCATCTCATTCCTTCTGACTTTGTGGCTCATTCTGGCCTCCAGCTCTTTGCCTTTGCTGTTCCTTCTTCCTGGAGCCCATCTCCCATACAGGAGCTCTGGCCATTTCCCCTGAGGTGCTTACTGAGCAGTCTAGCCTGGAACCTCTTCCCTGTCTGCTTCCCTGTGTGGCCCTTCTTACCTTCCACCTTGTCACTTATATTAGTTTCGTCAGTACTGTCTTTCTGTGCTAGAGTACAGGTCTATAAGGGTAAGAGTTACACATCTTTTTTTATTGCTGTCTCATGAGTACCAAGAGCAATGTGGACACAGTAGTTACTCATACTGGATACATGTGAATGAAAATAAGCTGCTTCTTATTGAATCAGGGTATAACAGTGTAGTCCTAGACTCTACTGGCCTCTCAATCCTACCTCTGCCCAATGTATAGAATTACAGGCACGTGCCACCAGGCCCACCTACTAGTATTATGTTTGCTGTTTTCATTTCCTACTTGCCAGTTTTCTCCCGCACTTTTTCCCTCTGCACATGTTGGGCATCCTGGGGGTGTCAGATGTTCTGTAGAGTCGTTTACAGGTTCTAACGAGATCTAAAAAAAAAAAAAAACTTACAAAAAAAAAAAGCCTCTCTGTGTCACTGTGTAAGCCCACAGAGTACTTGTGTCTTGAAGTATTTTTTTGTCCAGTATTTTTGCCTGAATATAAATTTAAAGGAAAACATGGAACATGATGCTTGATCATACACTTCTCTCTTTTTTCTTGATAATCTTGTTCTCCCATTGTTGCTGATGCGAACGGGCTGACCTTTTCCCTCCACAGCACATATCTCGAAAATGGGTCTTCACAGTCCCCAGCAACTCCAACCCACATACTGGCTTTCTAGGTACAGAAAAACATTCCCCTGAGCTGCTACAGGGGTGTGTGCATCATCCTGTAGACCTTCCTCTAGGAAGGTTACTCGAAGGAGTCTTTTTTTTCCCTTTTATGGTGGAGGGGAAGTGATGACCTTAATCTGAAGGCCTAAAGGCAGCCAGTGTGCAGCCAAGGACCTAAAACTACTCCAAGAACAGTCACATCAGAAGGTCCTTAATTCGTAGCACAGACAACATTCACCCATAGCACAGGCTGTATTTTGCTGGGAGCCAGCTGAATTCTCTCCTCCTTGGGTGATGAGTATAGGAGTTGACAGAATGAAACTAGATGTGTCAGTGGCCTTTGTGTGTTTTAAAGGAAGGGTAGGGAAGCAGTCTTCTTTCCATTTAAAGTATAAAGGTAAGCGATGCAGATAAGCAAACGTCCTTAAAAAATAACCGGAATGTTGAACTACAGCGGTTTTGACCTTTAACTAAAATGGCGGTGAACGGGTCAGTGTGGCACTGTAGCTTGGGATAGTCTGGGTTAACCCCGGAGAGGCGGGTTGTTTGATCATTCTAGTAAGCTGGTAAACAAAGAGACTGATTCTCTCTGGTTAACAGTCGCTCTTTGGTTTATGTTGTAAACAATACAAGAAAAGTCAGAGAAGGGTTGCTTACCTTGTTTCCCATTTTCTAACTCCAGCCTTCTTCCGGGAACAGAAAACTGACTTGCTGATACGTATCATTAAATTCAGCCCACATCTAAAACAAAAAGTGGCTCTACCTACTTAATAGTGTGTTTAAAAACAAAACCTTGATTGAAGGAAATGTCCCTCTTTCTTCAGCTTTATATTTAGGGAGTCCAACATATCTACCACAAAATTCATGATTGGTATATATTGAACTACACATGTAAGCATGTCATGAGGCCCCCTCAAAAGTCGCCATGAGACATAGAGCTGTCTAGGGTAGAGATGGGTTTAAAACAATCTGAAAACAGTGTAGGCTACAGCAAAGAAGAGATACAGGAAGTCCCCTTCCCCCATTCCTTGGAGAAGTTTGCAGCTGTGTCTCCACTGCTCTGTCTCGGTGACTCATGGCATCTTATCTGGCTTTACCTGTGATATAGTCTAATCCTTTCTGAAGTAAATGGACTTCACTGAAAATATACCTTGTTTTATTACATAATTCCACATCCTTCTGTCATCCTGGACATGTTTATCATGATTAGTTCACCCTGTTATTAAGCAAGCAATCTAAATATTTATTATTTATTTTGTGTGTGGGGGGGTGTTTTGCCTGCAGGTAGGTCTGTGTATCACATGTGTGTAATGCTCCCAGAGGCCAGAAGAGGGCGCTGGGACTGGAATTACAGGCAGTTTGGACCCCCAAGCCCCATGAGTGCTAGAAATTTAACTCAGGTCTTCTGGAAGAGCAGCAAATGCACTAACCACTGGGCTGTCCATCTTTGTAGTCCAACTAACTGTTCTCTTAAGCTCATTTTTGTGAATTCCAAAGTTCATAATCACATAACCTCACAGAAGCAGTGCACGTACGACATCAGGTCACTGTCAAAAACCCAATTAAAGAATACTCACTCACATCTCAGTATTGCTATTTTGTTATAGATAAGAACAAAATCACTCCCCCTCTCCCCTGCCAAGTCTTGAATTTGCAATTTTCTCTCCTCGGCCTTCAGAGCGTTAAGATGATGCAACCATACCCAGCTCTAATTTTTTTTCTTTATGATTTCTAGATGAATTCTCTTTGTTTAATCAAGCATTTTTGTTTTATTTTTAAGCCCTATCTTTTTTTTTTTTTTTTAACTTCCACTCCATCTTCCCAGTTGCTGTTGCTGGCTTAAGTGCTAGAACCTTAGCCAGGAAAGAGAGCTCTGGCAGCGATTGCTGGAAGGGTGAGCAGGGTAAGAAAAGCTCCCGTTACACTTGGGCAGCGAGGGGCTCTTTTCCTCCAAAAGGAATCCATTCTTCTAACCAGAGAAGACCTTGTAGCAATTGCCCCGGAGTACTCTGGCACTGGGGATGGCACTTGTATACATCCGATGGAGAGCTTGGGCCATTTTTCCATGGAGGAAATCGGCTTATTTCCAGTGATGCTGTATGCTCTTAAATGTTTTCTAAATTCGTTTTGAGAAGTTCAGGGACCTTCGTGCTTTAAAGCATCTCCGAACCTCTTTGGAATCCTCAGATCTTTGAGAACCCAACATCTTCATAATGTACCTGGAAATCCTTGTTGCGTTTACCCCTCTTGTCAGAAATTCTCTCTTCCATCATGTGCCTCTACCCTTCAGGAAGGGTTAGTAACCTGCCATGTGTGCCAAAAGACCACCTAATTGTGGGCTTCATCACCACAGTTGGAAAACTAGTCACTGGTTGCTATACTAGCCAGTCCACACGCTGTTGGCCATACTTTAGAACTGGCTTCACTGCATGCAATTATGGTACTATTTAGAAACAAGAAAATCTGGCTCTGGGGGCTACAGAGATGGCTCAGTGAGTAGAGGATCCGGTGGACGGAGAAGAAAGACCATAGGTCCTAGTCTCACCTGTATTCACATACTGTGTCACATTCTTTCTTCTCTTGCAAAAAAGGTTTTTTTTTTTTTTTTTTTTTTTTTTAAATAATTGTCACAAAGAAGCCAAACACTACTGTTCTGTGGCATGACTGTTTCCTTATGGCCTGGAAAATTTTAAAAAATTGACTTTCAATTCCTTATCCAAGGGTAACATCCCCTTGATCTGGAATTGGTTTGAGAAGGAACTGGGGGCAGCTGGAGCCTTATCTGACAGCACTTAGTCCATTACATGATCATCCCAACTTGCTCTTTTCTCTCTTGCTCCCACATCCCTCCCCCTCTACCCTTCTGCAGCTAGTCCTGGCCTCCTCCTTGCCAGTGGCTAGTGGGGGCTGTCTCAGCATGGGGCCACATCTCCTCAGCTGGCTCTCAGTTAGAGGGCTGCTCATGCAGAGGAAAACCTGGTGTGAAACCACCACACACAGGAGAAAGGCACTGAGATTGTGAGCCACACTGTGGTGACATCTCAAACCACTACATTTCAGACTTGCACTGAAACAGCGGCTGGCCTACATGTGACACTATGCTCTCTCAGCAACACAGGTTAGTTGATCAGGACACCTGCACTGTGGCAGGCACCTTGCCACTGGGCTGTCCGTGAATAAGGTCAAGGCTTAACTCTGATCTAGGAGTGTGGTCAGATTTCTCATAAGGGGCAAAGATGGATGGGAATGTTGAATCATTGAAGGTCCCTGAGTGACACACCCTGCGCTCATAGACTCAGAATTTCAGGGTTTGACTTGTTTACTATCTGATAACTGTCTGTGGTAGATTGTTGGTGGTTGGGGTGAGGTAGTGGTGAGAACTTGTTTTGCAGAGGATGCTGAGACTCAGGGAAATATAAATAACTACCTGGGCAGAATGTGGCAGAACTAGACATGACCTTAGTTCTGACTGCTCACAACATTGGGCTTTTAAACCTACATTGTGTGTGTGTGTGTGTGTCTGTCTGTCTGTCTGTCTGTCTTCTAGGCACAGTTTGTGACTTGCGACTCCTATATAAAGCTAATTAGTATTGTGACGAACACAGACTTGTTTAAAACCAGACAAGCCACTTTAAAGAACACATGAAAATTGGGAGTCTCGGGTGAGGCAGATGTTATGGAACATGAGGGTCAGAAACGATATGGAACCCAAGCCCTCCGCAGGCCGCTGGCTGTGAGGCAAGCTCATAAATCTCTCACACATTGTCGGGGAGTTAACAGGTTCTGTTCGGAGTCTTAATTTGACAGGAATGTTGATCAAGTGATCTGAATGTCTCCTCCCGTGAAAGTTGACACAGTGATGACTGAACACTTCTCACAGATGAGGACGTGCTGACGTGCTGCTGAGAGAGGTGGCCGAGTCATAGCGGCCCCTCCCAGCTACCAATGTGACAGCCACCAGGGAAACTAAGACAGGGCTCCTCCACACACAGACCAGGGCCTCAGGAGGACCTCAGCGAGCTTCATGGGCCTTGCCCATGAAGTTGTAACACTGACGTGGGCTGGATAGCCTCTCTTTAGGCTTCCACAACCACCTTTGGAGGAAGTTGATTCCAATGCTCTCAGAACCTTTTTGGGCCTTTAATTAGAGATATAACCAGTCCTTAGATTTTGGGGGTGGGGGGTTTGTAGCATTTTTCTCTTGAAATGCACCTTTTTTCTTCTCAAACTTTTTTTTTAATTGTAAAAAAAAAATATTCAATATAGGATAGACACAGTAATGTCCGATAATTCTAATATACAATGTTTCTAAAACACAGGACTTCTTAGAGTTTTGTTTTTTAAAAAAACAGAAAAAAAACAAAACCTTTTGACACTCCTTTGCCTGCATGGGCAGTGAGCAGTCCTGATGAATTCTCATTCTTCAGATGTCACGCAACTCTGTTTGTGTGCAGTTTGCCTCTGGTTTCACTCTTCTAGTCACTGAAAGCCAGTAAGAAGCAGAGTACAGGATTCCCTCCAAATGACATCCAGCTAAGAGGCAGGGGAGGTGCTTGCTTTATTCCTCTGCTCCAGTGCTGGTGGGTGTACCCCCTAGAACAAAGGGTGTTTGATTCCCCCGACAGTTAAAGTGAGTGTTTATAACCCCAGTGTGGAAAGAAACAGAAGGTACAGCTCACACAATCTTGTCACTATCTGCCTCAGGCCAGAGGGACGCCTGCAGGCTGTGGGCACTTTTGTGTGTGACTGCAGGGCAGGTGTCACCAGCTTGCTTTTCCCTGCCACACCCTTGTCTTGTTGGGCAGCTTTTCTAGAATTAACCTTTAAAAAAAATGGTATCACTGCTTTCCACTGTCCTGAAGAATTACAGTGTCTTCATATCATTAACATATACATAAGTTAGGGGGGATTGTGCGAGACTCTAAAATTTCTTAAGGCACAGAGATGTCCTAACAATGGAAAAAGGATCTAAGTTTCAGACGTTTTTTTTTCTAGATGATCTCAATTGTTGTCCAAGTCATGGTACCTTCTACCCGAGTCTGTGCTCTTCAGCTGAGCTGAGTTATAGAAAGGCCACTGCACTTGTCTGGCTTTATATTTCTCCGATACTCACCTGGTATCCTTAGCAAAACTAGGATTTGACTTGCTATCTTAATAAACATATTGGTTAAACATGCTCTTTGCATATGAGAGGCACAGGTGTAGTGGGGCAACTAGAGAGGGAGCACCCTCTACAAATTAGTCGATGCAGGCTAAAAGGGAGCACTCTCCCGTCAGCAGCTATTCTATGATTTTCCCAAGGCAACTAATATTATTACTATTACTATTCACATTATTGTTGTTGGTGGTGGTAATTTATTTTTTTAAGAACTAAGAAAGCTGGCTAAGCTTTATTTTAACTATTGTTTAATACACAAGGAGTCACATTGGGCACAAGAATCGAACTTGGTTGTCGCTGTTTGTAAACATTGACACTTTTTCCCAGTTGAAGGTTTCTAGCCTACAGTTTTCTAATTAGGTAGCTGAAAATGATAATTCCACGTAACTTGGATGTTGTATTAAATAAGGTAGTTCTCACTCGTAATGCAATTCAAGAAGAAAAAAATTTTTTTTTTCAAAGCTGTCATTTAAATTCCAGCTACCCAAACTGTGGCTTACGATCCCCACAGCAACAGGCTGTAAGCTTTGTGAAAACGCAGCAACAGTGGAGGGGTTTCTGAATGCATGGCGACCAAAAATGGGTTTAAAAGCAAACACAAAGTGACTCTGAGGGGTCTCCGTCAACGCTTACCCATGATGCACTGCGCGAGTTCTCTGTGGCCTTGGCACTGTGCACACTGTGTACCGCCCCCCCCCCCCGCCCCCCATCACCACAGAGCACTGCCTGAACCAGCTCCGCTCAGACTCAAGGCCATTCCATGTTGTGAATTTCAGAGTCGGACTGTGCATGCAAACTCTGCTCTCACAGGGACACACTGGCTTCATTATGAAAAGTAAACTCTTTTCCAGCACCTATCAAATCTGTATATCTTTGTTTGATCTTCTGTGAGGATGTTTGGTTTTCAAAAGTGAACTTGTTGCCCTGTGAGTTTCATTTAAAGGCAGTCACTAAAAAGCCAAGACACGGGTCTTGGCTTGGGATTAGGACCAAGTTTCCAATGATTCTAAAGTGACTCTAAGCATATCTCTGCCGTTTTATGCCGCGTATTGACACGAGGTGATGGTCTCAGCATCTGGCAGTTATAACATTGACATTATCCTTGAGCTCTCAAGATCATTGAAGACCCTCTGAACCCTGCAGCCGTAAATGTTCAGCCGAGATTTAATTTTTCATATGAAACTGAATAAGCACATTCATCTCATTAGTATGCTAATTTGTTTTTATTAACAACTGGTAAAATTAAATGAATACATAAGAATTAAAAAATAGCCGGGCGGTGGTGGCGCACGCCTTTAATTCCAGCACTTGGGAGGCAGAGGCAGGCGGATTTCTGAGTTCGAGGCCAGCCTGGTCTACCGAATGAGTTCCAGGACAGCCAGGGCTACCCTGTCTCAAAAAACCAAAAAAAAAAAAAAAAAACCAAAAAAAAAAATTAAAAAATAAAGTTTCTTAGGATTTGTCAGTGTGTAATATATATATATATATATATATATATATATATATATATATATATATACATACGTGTGTGTGTGTGTGTGTGTGTGTGTGTGTATGTGTATGTGTATTCATTCTGTTATGGGGCCACAAAAGTTTTTCTCACAAATGTAGAAAGTTGAAGAAGCCCCAATTTAAGTAGATTACACTTATTTTGGCTGTTATGGCTCTCTGCCAACTCCTTAAAGCACTGTGGCTACATTGGCAAAAATTGCCATTAATAATGTATAGCAAGAAAGCTTGTCCCATATGCTAATGTATACAAGACAGTTTCCAGATAACTTTCCCTGTTTTCTTTGTGCCAATCTACTTCTGTAAGTTGTAGGATTTGAACACCGCAAGGATGGTTGGTTTTTAAGTTTTATTAACAGGTTCCTCAGACAACTCACCCTGCTTCAGACACTCTGCAAACGTAGCAGTAAAATCCTGTTTAAACTAAACATGGTGGGACTCAGAATGCAGTGACTGCAAAGTTACATTCTGTGTTGAATGCTTTGGAAAACTAGCCACCTGTCCAACTCTTATAGAGACAAATAGAGATGTACTTTTTGAATAGCACAGTATTGGGCTAATGGGTGAGCACACATAGACTGTCAGTCTTAAGTAGAATAAAATTGTTAGTTATTCCTTTTGTCTGTGTCTTGAGGAGGCCTTTCAAACTGTAGCTTTAAGGTACCTTATCACTAACTTGTAATATGCAGTAAATTAATAAAACTAAGATACTGAGGTAATATTAAAACTGATAGCATGTACATTTTTGTTTAATTTTTATCCTGCCTCAGGAATAATAAATTGAAATTCTTTTACATGTAGTCACAGTGTGAAAAATAAGTATAAATTGTTATCAACAGAGATTCATGTCCCAAATAAAGGCTACACAGGCAATTTTAGAGTCTCAGTGGTTACAACAGGAACATTACGAAATGCATACTATATTCAAATGCTATCATCTCTAACATATAACTGATATAACATTTATTAGTGATAACAGCTGAGGCTTTCTTTACCCACAAACCCTGTATTTGTTGCGTTATACCAGTTATATCTCAGATGTTCAGTAGCTATCTGTGGCTAGTAGCCATGGTGTGGGGTAGCCTTGGCTAAGTAAGTTACCCTCATCTAAATGCGGTAGCTAGCAGCTCTTGGTATCTAGGACACTGTTAATGCGTCTGGGGGTGTGGCTCAGTAATAGCACTTTTACCTAGAATGCACGAGGTCCTAGTTCCATCCATGGGACCCAGAAGACAAAAGGACAAAAGACACTATGTGCTGGGAGTATCCGGCTTGCAGGATTGATTGCCTGTGCTTGTCTGGGGAGCTTAGCCATGAGACCTCAAGAGCTGCAATGTTTCTGCTAAGTCCGTGTCTGACTAAGCTTCCCCAGTTATCTTGGATTTTCACCCCAGTCTTGAGCTTTCCTGTACAGTAGCTATATGGTATAATGGGTGTAACGGACAGGGGTGGTTCTGACTGTGCAGTCTGTATTGCTGTTCTGTGCGAGTGCATTGGTCCATGTGAACTTTTTTCTTTAACAGTAAGGCTGACTTTGTAAGCTGTAGTTTTGTGGTCCCCATTTCGACACGAGCTGTGCGTGTCCATGGTGATTCAGTACATAAAGCATGAGTATGACGTCATAGACTTCTTCCCTCTCATTTCTGTCCGTCCACTTAATAACAAGGCCTTGAGTAGCCATCGGAACCCTGTAGCATCAAGTACAAGGTGTGTAGGTTTGTGGCCATGTAATGAATTGGGAGGACATAGTCAGTCTTTGTTCCATTATGGAAGTGTGCTATATCCTTCATGTTGAAAGCTCTTTGCCTGTTATGGTGGTGCAGCACGCCAGGGGGCAAGCACTGCTGCTCTGTTAGGCTATGATGAGGGTTGTTTGAACATAGTGCGTTTATGATAGCTGGGGTAGCAGAGATCATTTGGGGAATCTCCATCTGCTCCCTTTCTCCTGTTCCCAATGTCTGTCATTCTTAGACATAACTGATAGCATGTATGTACCCCTTATTCTGACAAGTTCTTAAGACACCCCATGCTGGGGTCAAGAGATTACACAGGCAAAATGGAGCCAACCGTGACCACTGTAAGTTACATTGCCAAAACATTGCCACCCATGGAAGGCCCAAGTTATCCCTATTTTGAAACTGAGTCAAAGGAAATACGTAGCTCGCCAACTTTTGGTGGCAACATCTTTTGTAAGACTAAAGCCAGGGATTAAATATAACCGAGCGTGTAGAGCTGCCTTCTCCCTCACGGTAAAGAGGGTTTTCCCAACGAAACCCTTCACGTACGAGCCTTCCTTCTTACTTTCTGCATTTGATATTTTTAGAAACAGCCCTACCGAGGAGTTACTTATGGCCTGTCAATGACTTATACCACCATCTTTAATATACAAGTCAGTGACTCCATACACAGACAAAGATGTGCAACCCTCCACCATTTTCAAGCACTGCCTTCACCTGCCAATCCCAGACAACCATAGCCCTCTTTTCTCTATTAAGTTGTTTCTCAGACAAGTCATAGATGCGCTCTGTGGTCCTAAATGTCTGCTTTAGTGTAATTCTTTTAGGCCACACCCATACTGGACCCTAGCGGATAGGATAGATGTGCTCACCACAGGACCAATACAGGACCAATACAGGACCATAATGCACCACGGGAGGCCGCTGGCTGAGCTCACTTCCGCTGTTAGCATATCCGCCTCCCATAATGCACTACGGGAGGCTGCTGGCCACGCTCACCTCAGCTGTCCCCATACGCCCACACTGCACCACGGATCCACATACACTCCAGTTTCCTGCCGGCTGTGCTTCACTATATAGACCTGTCACACGTGGGTTCCTCAAGTTTCACTCTTGTGCAGTTATGAATGTGTCTGTAAATAGCCACGTACAGGTCTCTGTGTGAATATATGTTTTCTTTCCTCTTGGATACATAGGAATAGAATTGCTGTGTCAAGGGTTAAGTTTATATTTCACCTTGAAGGCATCTGCCAGACCGCTTTACACAATGACTGTACTTTGTGCATTTATTTTTTTCCATCTTCACTATTAACTGTTAAGATCACACCTGAAAATATTAATTTAATTTAGTTTTGAGTTATAGAGTCTCACTAGGGAGCCCCAGTTAGGAGATTCCCCCAGTTTCAGCCTCCTTGGTGTAAGGATTCTAGTATGTTCATTTTAAGTTGGTGTACAAGTTGAATAAAATTTAAGGAATGGCCCCTGGAGGAAGGAGCTGAGGAGTCCTTGCACACAAGGCTGCGAATGTCATTGAAGCCGTTGAAGATTGGAAACTAGGTCTATGGAAACAGTCCATTGAGAACATTTGAGAGACCTTTAAAATTACCCTCCCCGCTAGAGCATTGATTCTCAACCTGTGGGTCTCGACCCCTTTGGGAGCCCTGTGTCTCCAAAAAAATATTTACAATTCACAACAGTAGTAAAATGACAGTTACGGAGTAGCAACAAAAATACTTTTATGGTCGAGGGCCAGCACACCACGAGGAACTGTATTAAAAGGTGGCAGCGCCCCTGCTCTAGGGGATAGTTGAATCACGTTTCTTAATCCTACAACGATTTTTTTTTTTGCATTGCAGAGATAGCTTGTTTTGCTAAGCCTGCCTTTTTGAAATCGGATGGATTTAGGGCTGGAGGTAAGCTTGAGACTTCTTGGTTGGCTCCTTGGAGCATGAGTAGCAGGTTTGAGAGATCAGATAGCAGTGTTGCCAGAGCCATGGGCAGTTTCGAATCAGTGCCTATGGCTCTGGCTGACTCATGGACCGAGATCAGTCTTGGTGGAGATCAGGATTGATTCCCAAAGAAGAAAGATATATTTAGTTCTCAAAAAAAAAAAAAAAATGTCATCTCCTGGATAAATGCAAGTTGTGACTGTCAGATTAGTGTTCTCAGGAGAGTTTTACTGCATGGCTGTTTTGATGTAATGTCACATGACATTTATGATCTTAAAAGAATGCGTTCATTTATTTTCTTTGGAAAAAAAATGTGAGCTGTTACAGTATCTTAGGAAGATCTCATTGCCAAAATGAAACTCTGTTTGAAAATTATTTAAAACACCTAAAATTTGTAACTGATATACTTTATGGAACGCACTGAGGTGTTCTGTTGTATGTGTTGAGTATGGATGACTCTGTCAGAGTTATTACCATACCTATGAAATTAAATATTTAACTTGTTAGTCATAGGAATAATTTTTTTAATTTTTATTTTAAAAATTATTTCTTTGTGTACACTGCAGCTGTCTTCAGACACACCAGAAGAGGGCATCAGATTCCATTGCAGATGGTTATGAGCCACCATGTGGTTGCTGGGAATTGAACTCAGGACCTCTGGAAGAGCAGCCAGTGCTCTTAACCGCTGAGCGTCTCTCCAGCCCATGGATAACGCTTTCTCAAACCTGTACTTTAGTTCAATCATAAATGAGATAACATGCATGGAGGCACCCAGCTCATGGTTAATGCTCAGGAAGATTTGCTCATTTATATATCCATGTGTATCTATCTGATTTGATGAATTAGTACGATTTATGGGATATAATCATAACACTACTTTGTGTTGGGCCCAAGTGTCTGAAAGTTGTATAGTCTCTGTCCTCACTTTTCTAATTATTATTAATTTAAACAAGTTCCAGGCTCAGTTTCAATGTCTAAATACCCTAAATTCAAAAGTTATAAGATCCAATTCCTTGTTTCTGTTTGTTCATCTGTTCTTTGCTTGTTTTTTTGTTTTTTTGTTTTTTTTTTATTTACATTTTCCTACTGAATCACACCCCCAGCCTAGAATGTCCAATTTCAGAAAATTAGAAAAAGGTAAGTTGGCATTTGAAGTTGAATCATATTCCCTCTTCTCTCTGTAGTTGCCTTACCACCTCATCTTCCTGTTATACTTAGGAGCTCTGTTGAGTAAGACTCCTGATTTGAGCTGGGCAGTGATGGTGCACACCTTTAATTCCAATGCTCGGGAGGCAGAGGCAGAGGCAGGCAGATCTCTGTGAGTTTGAGGCTAGCCTGGTCTACAGAGTGAGTTCAAGGACAGCCAAAGCTACACAGAGAAATCCTGTCTAGAAAAAAAGTCCCATTTTGATACAAACAATTATTCATATTAAAAAAATATGGTACTGTGTAGGAGCCGGATAAAGATGTCCAACTTCAGTACCATGGCTGTGCATATTCTCTGAGCCTAGCAGGTAATTAGGGGCTGAATCTTGTTCTTGAGATTCTTCTAGGGGTGTTGAGGGCTGAACTGTATGCTCCAAAATTCATATGCCAAAGTTCAAATCCCAAGTCGTTCGGAAGACGACGACTATATTAGAGCTGCAGGCATAGAGTTAATCAAAGCTATATGGTCAAGCCTCATCCAAGAACAGTGACGGCCTCTGAAAGAGGCAACGAGGACACAGAGACACAGAGAAAGAGCAGATGAAACCCAAGTTGAAGATGGTTGTCCACAAGCCCAAGGGAAGCCTCAGAATGGCATCAGCCTGCCTGCACCTTCCCTTTGGGCTGGAAAAACTGTGAAGACTGCATTTCTGTTAAGCCAGGGTGATTCTCCAGTGCACTGTTATGACAGCCCCTGCAGAGCAGCAGGAGGGGCCATTGGGTGTGTCTCTCCTCTCTTCCCCGCACTCTTGTATCTTGTGGGTTCTACAGAGGAAGATGGCATTGTTGGCCTCTGCGTCTTGTCTCTGCCAGGCTGCCAGCTTTTCCTGTTCCTTGTTCGTTCATCTAATTTACCCTGCTTCAGAGATCTGAGACAATGTCTTAGATCTGTGGCTAGTTATCTGCATGTGACCCATAGGACACACATCTATTCACATGTGCAGTCCAGCACTCAAGCTGATTGCAACACGGAGGCAAAACTTCTCCATTCTTATCCTCAGAGTGTGGGCCAGCTTCTCTCAGGCCTCTTAGATGCTCCAGGTACGACTCGAACATCTGTCTTTTCCAGATGTCATTGGACTCTCTTGCATGAGGCATGTTGAGAACGTCTGTGTGTTTGCTGCTTCTAGTCTCTGCCTTCTGGCCCTTTGCTCTGCAGTGAAGAGGGTTCAAGGTCACTGACAGCAGTCTTCTGTGTAATTCCTAAATCCTTTGGAAGCTTGCATTGTGACGAATGACCTCACTGGAATGAAATGACTTGTGCTTTTGTGCTTCCAGCTCAACACACAATTCTTTTTTGTTGTTGTTGTTGTTTTAATTTAATTTAATTTTTACTTATTCACTTTACATCCCACTCACTGCCCCCCTCCCAGTCATCCCCCTCACATTCCTTCCTGCATCCCCCATCCCCTTTTCTTCTGAGTGGGTTGGGGCTGCCCTGTGTATCTCCCCCACTTTTGCACTTCAAGTGTCCTCAAGGCTAGGTGCTTCCTTTCCCACTGAGGCCAGACAAGGCAGCCAGCTAAAACAACATATACCACGTACAAGTAACAGCTTTTGGGATAGCCACACTCCCAGTTGTTTGGGACCCACATGAAGACCAAGTTGCACATCTGCTACATATGTGCAGGGAGGACTACGTCCAGCCCGTGTATGTTCTTTGTTTGGTAGTTCAGTCTCTGAGAGCCCCAAGGGTCCAGGTTAGTTGACTCTGTTGGTCTTCCTGTGGAGTTCCTATCTTCAGGGCCCGCAATTCTTCCTCCTATTCTTCCAAAGACTCCCTAAGCCTCATCTACTATTTGGCTGTGGGTGTCTGTATCTGTCTGAGTCAGCTGCTGGGTGGAGCCTCTCAGAGGACAGCATGCTTCTATCTGTATGGTTCAGGAGTCCAATGGAGGTAGAGGAGAGGTGGCAGGAGAATTGTTCAACTATAGTGTGCACTCAGAAGAAAGCATTGCTCCAGTCTGCAATGGATATGTAATGGTCGAAGTCTATTGTTTCTGTATTAATAATGCTTTATACGAATTATCAAGGTATTTTGATTAAGGATATAAGAGATTAAGCTCTGATTGAGAATCATATTATCTCTTAAAAAGAGAATTAATAAAATCAGCCTGCCGGTTGTATCTGATCTTTCAAATGCTAGAACAAGTAGGATATAACTCTGAGTGTTTGGTCCTCGATGATTAAGGTCCTTCATGTGATGATCCGGAGATAAGTGATGGAGAAAATGATTCACTGACTTAGTCTGAATTGAGCAGGGGAATGCCCATGCTAAATAAAGCCAGTGGTTGAATCGTGTGGAAATAATGGCACAGGCACATTGCCTTGCAGGGAATTACTGGGCTTGCCCACAGCTGTCTGCACAATCAGGCTGACAAAATCTCTCTATTCTAAGGACTTGTTTCCAAGGTTCTGTCTGATGATTCTTGGTCTCTGCCGAGCCTAACAATGCATTATTCAGAGTCTGCCACTTGGCTGGGGTTGGCGTGTGGCTAGGGAAGATGCTGGGGGTGGAGACAGAGGCAGTGAAGAAGAGGGCAGAAAGGCAGGAAGAGGAGACTGCTCGTAAAGACTTCCCAGGCTAAGGGATCTTGGAGCCTTTATGCTCTCAGTGCTTTGATCAGTATGTGGTGAAACCCAATCATTATGTTGCCTTTACAAAAATCCCAGTGAAGCTAAGTGATGTAGTGCCGGAGATCAAAGAGAATTCTGCTGAGGTCAAAGGTGAGCTAAAGCCTATACAGGCACCTAGTTTGTATCTATGCCCTGTGTGATCATCATTCACCTTGATGACGGTGGTTAGCTATGTGTACACAAAATGAAAATTCTACACTGAGAAATCATGTATTCCTACATCAGTGGTAGCCCAAGATGGGAATTTTCAAATTTTCTGGAAAAATATAACAGGGTTGTGGAACTCTCGTGCCAGGATCTAAAGTGGTCCCTCTTGGGGAGAATCTTAGAGTGCATTCTGCATTGATTCCTGGTGGGTACACTCAGCCTCATGAGAGACACTGAAGACTGCCTAAGGAGGTTACACAGATGTCTGACCCAGGCCTGGAGGGACACCATGTCTGTGTGTCCATTCCCCCCACACCCCAACCACAGCCTAAATCCTATGCTCATGGCCAGTTGGAATCCTGTCCCATTTATAAACAATTCTCTGATTTTGTTGTTACCCTCAAGAATTTCCAGTGAGTGTGCAGTATTTAATACCTAATCATAGAGTCTTTTCCAAAGCTATTTTCTACTTGCACCATGCAGCAGTTGTAAATCTCCTGTAGTGCCAAGTCTCCTTCCTGCATGTCCAAATGCCCTTAAAATTCGGTGTAGGCTAGACCAGTTTGCTGTAGAGAAAGTGAACAGGATAGAAGTATTTACTGGGTCCGTTTCTGCGCAGTTTATTTCTTTTTGTTTCAGAAGCTGCAGTGTAACTCCTAGAAGCCCCAGCTAGGAGGCCAAGCAGCTCCAGGGTTGGAGAGATGGCAGTGTTGTGACAGCCATCTTCCTGGAATAGTTGGCCTAGAGAGGCCTTTTGGAGAATGCTTTTGTTCTGCCAGATTGAAAGAACCACATGTTTGCATGGCTCTTGGTAAGAATCTATCTTTGATGCGGAGAGATCATTGTCTAAGGAAACAAGTATTTTGGTTCGTTCCACTCGATGCTTTTGTGGGTGAAGATTTTTAAGGCTGGTGTTCTTTATAACTTGGAAGAAGAAAAATCTCAAAGCTTGTCTGGATACACATGAGTGTGGTGCCGTCACAGAGGGTTCCGTGCAGTAATTTCCACATTCCAAGATGCAAGACTTAGCTAGAGGACCTTGTTCCCCTAATTCTGTGGTACTTCAGAGGTCATGTGGTATGACCTGCTGGGTGCTAATATATCCTTGTGATTTAAACAATAAATATATGTATATACATCCAGGGTCTGCTTTTGTGGGTTAATATTATTGCTTATTACCTATGCATGAGCAGGTAATTGCTCACATAGAGTTGGAGTATAGGATTCCTCCTCCCACATGTGCTCCCAGCTCCCTTGCTCCGTGTGTGAAAATTCAGACATGCTCAGAAATAGTGATCATAACCATTTTCCCAGAGTCTAGATTCTCTCACACTGAGAGTGTAAACTATAGGTATATAGAGCTCTAGAGTCCAGAGGAGTCTTCACCGTCTTATTGTATGTTTTAAAAGAATTTCACCAGACTATAGAGCTATCTGGGTGGAAGGCAAAGAGAATGGTCCCTGGGCCATGTTGGGAGTAGGGTGAGCTTAAACCTACTTTGAATAAACAATGAGATATAAGAGAGAAATAGCTAAATAAATCTCATGGCTATTTTTACCAGTATAGTACATTGTTTATGAACTTCTTTTTTCTTTTGAAATCACTCTAAGTATTGGAAAAGAAATGAAGATTTTTTTTGGTCTTGTTTTGTTTTTAATAACAATTTTGTTGAGATGCCGGTTTTACATCCAGTCCTGTCCTGATGCGTAGTCAAATCATTGTCAATATGTTCGCCGGTTGTACAACCATCATGACAATAAATAATAAGACATTTTATCACTCTAGAAGGAAATGCAGAAGAAGAAAATCTCAAGGCTTGTACATGTGAGTGTTGTGCTGTTACTGAGGGTTCTGTGCAATAATCATCACATTCCAGGATGCAGGGCTTAGCTAGAGGACTTTGCTCCCCTAAATCTGTAGTAATTCAGAGGATTTGGGGGACTGCACATATTTTAAATAAGCAAGTACAATTTTTTGTTTGTCGTCATTAAGGCTTTAGGTATCTCAGGTGAGGGTCTGATTGAAAGCTGTAGTACTGTTTTTAAAGTTGAAATGCGTTAATAAACTCCTGGGTTGCATCTGGCCTTTCATGTGAGAGGACAAGGATGTACTCTGTGCTGTTTCATCCCTGCTGTTTAATGTGATGCAGTCATGTGGTGACTACTAGTAGATGATACATTGTGACATACTCTTGAACAAGCCAGGTAGCAATTTCAGCACACTGGGTAAGTAATTTTCTCTGCTGGAAATGAGAATCCATGTTCAGGTTGTTTTCCAGTAGGTGTTGTCATTTTCCTGTGCGTGTTCAGTGAGCCATCTTTCTGTGAATACCCGACAAGGCTTCTGTGCAGCTCTTAGGCTGTTGCTCTCCTTTAAGGTACATCCAGCAAGTTGTGCGTGGCTAGTCTGGAATAGGCAACTCGAGTGGCTTTTCCAAGGACTGCCGTTAATGTCTCCTTGCTGTAATTGGATGTCACTTTACCTTAGACAAACTGTAGTTCATTCTGTGCATTGGGATTTGGGCTGTGAAATCCCAGTTGACTGAAGAAAGGCAGGGCTGTGTGAGTTACTCTCACAGCATCTTCTAGAAAAGATGCTGAGGTAGAGTAAATTTGGTATCAACCATGGGTCAGGCAAGCTCCCACTAGCCATGGCTTCCGGTGTTAGCTCCTTTTACAAATACCAGGATTAATACCTCTAATTATGCCTAGTCAGAGGTCTTGTTCCTAGGGCTATTCATCTGTTTCCAGCACTTGCCCCCAGCATAGGTCTGTCCCATCATGGAGCTCTACCCATGGACCACCCAGCTATCGCACGGTCAGATGTTGGGCTCCAGGGAAATGTTCATTTTGTAATTTATACCTTTCCTTAGAGAAGTTTTGGAATTTTTACTTTATTTATTTAATTATCTCCAAATAGCAGTTCACGTACTTCTCATTGCCAGATTTTTGGGGGGTTGGGGGGGGGAAGGAAGAAAGCCAAAGATACACACAACCCCCCCCCCACACACACACACACATACACACACAGACACACACTAAACCCAGCACCCTTACAGCTCCTGTGATCTCAAACAAACAAACAAAAAATCTAACCCACTGTTGCCTGAGACCTTTTGTTCTGGGAATGAAGGAATGCTGGGTGGCTCTGCCTTGGCAGGCCACACATTTTGTGGTTTTTTTTCTAGCTGTGGCTTCCCTTTCTCTCCCTTTGCACTGGATTGACTCAATCTCTTTCCTTGGTTATTTTGAGACAGTGGGAGGAAGGAATTGAATTTGAAGGCTGGTTTCCATTGTTTAGAGATAGTTGGTCCAGCCGGCCCGGGCCAGTGCCAGTGTGGTAGCATTTGATTAGCATTGCTTCTGTTTTGCAATCATTTCATCAAAAACTAGTTTCACATGAAGAAAAACCAGCTCAGTTTGAGTTTCCCAGCGAGGTCCACATTGACAGGTGTGCTCGTTGTTCTGTGCGCTCCTATTCCAGGTACTCTGTGATTAAGTCCTCAGCAATTAGCAGTGTGTAATTACAGTCTGTGTACTCTCCAAGGCAACGTGCATTCTGCCACTTCTTCGGAGGCTGGAAAGATGAAAGGGTCTCACACACGGTGGCACTAGACCTCCAAGTCAATGCCGTCTCAGAGCTGTGGGAGGACCTTGTTTTCATGTTCTTCATCCAAGGGTTCTGCTTGGTGACATCAGCAGTGGTGGAGGCGAACACACCAGAGTGTAGCGTGTACGGTGACTTCTGGGTGCAGACACAGGGCATCACCAGGAGAGGGATGAGTAAAGTAAAGTGTCTACCCTTTTGTTCTGGGAATGAAGGAATTTTAAATAAGAATATAGAGGAAGGCAAGGTGGGCTTGCAAGGCTTGAAAAAAATAGTTGAAAGGACTGTTAAGCATTTACCCACCATTCCATAGCTCTCCACTCTAGCGGCACTGCCAGTTGGAAGTTCGCATGACTGCTTCTGTCAAGTACGGTTTGACACTAACATTTATTGAGTACCCAGTGTGGTGGGAATCTTCACAGGGATCATTTCCCCTTTCTGACCTAAGTGCACTTTGAGTTCTTTCTTAGTCTAGGTTAGTGAAAATGATAAATTCTGGGCTGTATTTTAACACAGGCTTTGGACTTTTGGTTTTGATTGTGGAACCGTATAGGACAGTGGGGAAAGCACGCTTAGTGATGGCTAACAAGCATCTTACCATCTGTGAGATTTGACCTTTTTGTAGTCTTCTTTGGAAGAATGGTGGGTACCTTGCAGAATCTAGTGAAAACTAGGAAGCTTCTTCATATGTGTATATATGTGTGTGTGTGTGTATGTATGTATGTATGTATATATGTGTATGTATGTGTGTATATGCACATGTACATGTGTATATGCAGGTACATATGTATGCATGTGTGTGTATATATGTGTATGTATGTGTATGTATGTGTATATATATGTGTATGTATGTGTGTATGTGCAGGTACATATGTATGAGTGTTTATATATGTGTATGTATATGTGTATATGAACATGTATGTGTGTATGTGCAGGTACATATGAATGTATATATTTATATGCATGTGTGTATATGCACATGTATGTGTGTATGTGTAGGTACATATGTATGTATGTATGTGTGTATATGCAAATATATGTGTACATGTGTACATATACATAAATATACATATTCTGAAAAACTTATGTCCAGTTTCCAGGAGACTAAAGACTTCTCCTAAGTATGGTAATTGCTGAAGACTTCCAGTACCAACTTGGAGTTCCTGAGTCTCAAAAGGACCCTGAGAGTGTTACTTTGCTTAGAGTAGGTCCCCAGAGGAATGAGGTATTTATGAGGGAGATTATGTTGTTCTTGGCATTTTCTACCAACTACACTGTGCACTTAAGAGGAGCA
Source organism: Rhabdomys pumilio (assembly GCA_030674055.1). Classification (NCBI taxonomy): domain Eukaryota; kingdom Metazoa; phylum Chordata; class Mammalia; order Rodentia; family Muridae; genus Rhabdomys; species Rhabdomys pumilio. The sequence continues at coordinate 47,348,927 of JANHMN010000014.1, read as the reverse complement.
GGGGAGAGAGACAAACACTTGAAAAATAAGTAAGGAGTAAAGAGCTTGTGGAAGACGAACGTTTTTCTACTGTCTTCTATTATTTAACCCTTAAAAGGAGGTCAGTTGTATAATTGCAAAGTGAAGGATACATAGATTGCTTCAGTAGGCATGTGCTGGTTTGGTTTTTATTACTGTAATGAAACACCCATGTCTGGGTAACACTATCAAGAAAGAAGGGTAGTTTGCGGTTATGCAGGTTCAAAGGCATATTTCTTTTGAAGACCTTGTAGCAAATGACCGTGCTGGGAGGTCCTGTAAAAGGGAATGCTCAGATTGCTGCGAAGGCAGAGATTTAAGGGTCAGTTTGTCTCATCCTAAGAGACAGGGTGCTCTCTCCCAAGGACCTAAAGATCTCCCAACAGACCTCACTTCTTAATGATGCCATCACCTCCCATATCACCAAGCTTCCAATCCTGGAATCCCCCAGCCAGCCACACTCCTACCATAGCAGAGCAGATAGCCAAGGTTTGACTCACACACGTTCCAATCTTAGATGCTTGGTAACTTATATATCTAAGTCTAAGACACTGAAGCAGAGGCTAGAGTGCTTATTGCCAGGGATTGCTGGTGAGAAGACAGTCTGAGTGAATGTCAATCAAAAGATAACATTTCTGCTTGACGGTAGGAACGGACCCTGGAGCTCTGTTGTGCAGCCTGGTGACTCCTGTAAACGGTGGTCTGTGTACTTGAGATTGCTAGGGCTTAAAGATTCTCCTAGTAGTACAGTGAGAAGAATCGTGTGAAACAACAGGCCAGTTAATTGGCCCATTTGCTATTCTGCAAGGTGTACGCATTTCTAAATATCACATTAGGTGGGAATACGTACAGTTTTTATATGTGAGCTGAAATAAATGAAGAGGATAAAAAAGTTCTTGGTTTTTTTTCCCTTCTAATTTGTACGTTTCAGGAGGTCTGAGGGTGCATATCGTGAGTGAGTGGGAGAGCATATGTTCTTCTCTACCTCCCAGATGCTTACTGACAGTCAGCTCAACCCAACCCTATCTCCTCCTCCTCGGAGCCCAGTGTCGTAATCCAATCAGGGGAGAAAATCTGTAGTGTTTACTTGGCAAGCTACATTCATTCATTTTTTTTCTCTCTCTCTCTCTGCTTAGGTATTGACAAATCTCCTAGGACTTTGGAAGGCTGAATGGACTAATCATGAAGAGCCTCAAAGCGAAGTTTCGGAAGAGCGACGTAAGTATGCGGTGACTCACAGTCTGGCTGCCCCACCGTGCTCCACAGGCCTAGAGAGACAGCCTTGCTCCTGCCCTGATAAGGCTCCGGGTTAATAAACTACAGATCCCAAAGCACTTGGCGCCAGCTCAGCGTGGTGTCTGCGAACGAGCGTGTTTTAGTTGGCTGTTTGTGTGTCCAGCTTTCAGAAAAGCCTGTAGGAAACTCTTCCTGTCATGGAGAGACAGGAGCAGTCAAATTAAAGAATCAGTCAAAGACAGTAAAATCCAAAGCTGCCAAGGTCTTGATTTAGAATGTTATTTTATTCATTTTAATTTATATTTGTTATTAATTAATTCTCTTCCCCCTCTCCCCCCAGAGAATCTCACTTTGTACAGTGTGGCCTGAACTGATGGCAATCCTGCTTCAGTCTTCTAAGTGTTTACTCACCACACTTGGCCAGAATAGGGGTGATAGGGCTTACATTATCAACTTTGTTCTCTTGGTCTTTAAGAACCTTGAACTCACCATGTTCATCTGTGAATCTGAAGTACAGTCTTTTTTTCTACTGGATTTATAGATGAGTATTGTATTGATAGACATTTGAATTTATTCCTAATTTCACAATTATAAATAAAGCTGTGTTGAAAATTCTTAAAAAAAAAAAAAAAAGAAAAGGACCTTGAACTCAGTGTTTGTAGTTCACTAGTCTTTCCCTCCCCCGAAATTCCTGGGGTTTTTCTCATAAAGTCCATCAAAAACAACTTTAGGTTGGTGGACTGGATATAAGGTCTGTCTGAAACATGAATGTTTCCCATCAGAGAAAGTGACAAGGGTTCGCAGGGTGATATTCTCACAGATTCTTACCTCCTAAGCTGTGCTGGGATCCGAGCCTTGTAACCAGGAGCATTCCAAAAGCCTCCATCGAACCTGATGCACGAGAGAAATTCGTGGAAGAGCATGAGATAGAAGCTCAGATAAGTCACCTTCAAACTAGGCTTGCTCCGTTACTGCTCGAGATTACATAATTAAAGGCGAGCCTGGAGTTTTGTGCTCTGCCATGACTTTATCGGGGCAGGTTGGCACCGCTGCGAGTCTGCAGTAAACGAGGCTGCATCTTTATGGCTAGCGTGCTATTTATGCATACCTACCTATCTCTTAGACTGTGCTGTGACCTGTAACTGTGTACTTACGGCTCTGATAAGAGGCCGGACAAGATGCTTCAGGAGTGACTCCAAAGAACTGTCTCTTAAAAAAAAGAGAGAAGAAAGAAAAAAAAGAAAAGAAAAGAAAAAATAGCAAGAGGTCTTAGGAAAAGTTCAGTTCACTTTTAAGGCAAATTAACTGCAACTCAGAGAATCTGACTCCAGCAAGGTCAGATAGCTAAACCGTGTGCTCCGAAGAGTTCAGTCACATCTTCAGATGGCCCTCCCCCAAGAAAACTTTACTATGCTCCCCCCTCCGCTGGCCAATGGTACTAAGCCTACGTATCATCTTTGGCTTCAATTAAGGAGGAAAGGCAAGTAATACACTGCCTTGCTCAGTTCTGGAGATACCAGTATATAAATTACCATATAAGGGAGTTTGGGATGGAAATGTAGCTCAGTGGTAGAGCATTTGCTTAGTGTTCATAAGGCCCTGTGTTCAATTTCCATGACTGCCAAAGGGGGGAAATAGTTCCAAGAGACTTTGGGCTGCTTCCAACTGTGTACGTTGAGACTCTTGTAGCAGGCTCTTATCCCCTGGGAGTTGTGATCTATAACCAGGGCAGGTGGGGACTGGCAGTCATAGGGAGGGTGCTGATGGAATCTCAGTTTTAAATGAAAATTGAAACATTTCCGTGAATTAAAAAAAAATCACAATAACGACACTAGTAAAAAGCTTCTGAGATTTGGCAGCAAGAAGGTCTTGATTTTGGCAGTAAGTGCTAAGAAGGAACATACAAGGAGCGGCTCTGGGTGAGGAGAGCAAAGGAAATTGGTTGGATGGAGCCAGACCCATCTACAAGGCTTCCCAAGTTTATTCCAAATTGTTTCCTCAAGCTACATCACCGGATGTGGGAAATTATCTCTCCAGCAGTGGAGACAATGCCACGAGGGCCCACAGCAGGGCTCCACCGCACTTCCCACACCACGAGGGTCCCACATTCAAGCAGGGAAGGTTCAGGGTTCTAAAGGCTGGGAACCTGGCGGAAGGCGCAGGGAGGCCCAGGATACACGTGGAGTCCAGTTTTCCAAAGCTTTTATTGTTCTAGGTATGGTGAATGGGTGTAGGTGCTCCACGCTCCCCGACAAAGCCAGGCTTCCCTGGCTTTTATAGGGAGGGGAAGAGGGGAGAGAATAACTTAATTAGCTATACCCCCCCCCCTGCCGCCTTTAGATAATTCATTAATATTTAAATCTCTGGAGGTGGAGACCTCTACCTGTGTCCTACTGATTGATGGTGCAGGTTAAATGGAGTTACCTCTTCCAAGGCCTGACATCCCACTCTCTTTTCTTTCATAAAAGGAGGGGCAACTTTGTGCCATCTGTAGTCTGCAAGGTGCAGATTAATGAGAGATGTGGACTCTGTGGAGTAGTCTGGAATCCAGGAGCATGGGGAGATATATGTCGTCCCTGACAGGCAATGTCCTGTTGGGTCCCCGGCTATCTCAAACCCAGCGCTCTACCGGGGAGACCAAACCATCTCTTTATGGCCCAAATCTCACTCTTTTTTAGTGAAAATTTTGGATGATGTAATCAAAAGAAAACACTATGTAGGCCGGAGGGTGCAGCATAACCAAGCCAAGGGTAATGGGAATTGAGGGCAGGGTTTGGAAGGCAGGGGACCCAGCCGTATGGTGGTCTCGGTTGTAACAGTGCAGCTTTTTATACCAGAGACTCCATACTCTGCTGGGCCCCTGAGGTGTCCTTGCCACCAGCATCATGGGTTATTTCTCACAGCCAAGCAGTTTTTCAGATTAAGGAACTGAGGCCCCGGAGACGTGCAGCAATGTCTGTGGATTTCCGTAGCTCTAAGTTGTAGAACCAGCTTTTGCAGTAGGGTGTTGGAAGTCTAGGTTTCCTGAAGTCAGGAGCTTGGGATGGAGATCCAGGGAGCAACTCTGAACTGGTATTGAGGTTTGCTAGATGCGCTACTTATTGGAGGTCTGACACAGATCTCAGGGCCTGATGCTTAGAAGCTAGTTGGTTAGTACTACTTTATCTGACTAAGGAACTTAACAGAATATAAAAATGAAAGATCCAGGGAGTCTCTGAACGAGACCTGGGAGGGTTGCCTTTGAGAGCATGCCTTTCATTTGTATTTGCTAGCTGCTGTATGGATCACTAGTTTCATATTGACAAGAAAACAGATTTACAAACGATGATGTCCAATGAAATGAGCCCAGCTATAATCTTGACGGAAGCGTGTGGTGTCTCCTGAGTGTCCTGCAGCCTCAGCTATCCCTCGGCCCAGCTTGTCTTTGTGTGAAAGCGAAAGAGAAGAAAGAGTTCTTTGTATTTCTAAGGGTAGGGAGCCCAGGATGGCAGATCAGGTTCAGGATTACATAAAGAGAAGACAGGTGACCCACTAACGTGATCACGTTTCAGCCAGGCTGTGCGTGGGAGGGCTGCAGCCAGGTCACCTTGTGGCTATTGAGAAGTCTCAGGAGTAAGCAATGAGGGTGACAGTGGCTTCAAGGAGTTCCCTGTGGGTGGCCTTCAGGTCTCTGTGCTACTCTAGGACCTTTGTGCAGGTGGAGATTCAATCAGGGTGTGCTTTCTGGAAGCTTCTTCAGTTTGATTCCCTGACTAGGGCAGACTTATTTGTGTGCCATTGGGGATTCCGTGTGATTCTGTAGGCTGTGCTTAGACAGACCCCTAAATATATTTAGGACCCTATAGATAATCTACAGAGGCCAAAGAGATGCTTCTGTAGTAAAAGCCGTTTTTCAGTTTACAGTAGTAACTTGATTTGGGGCACCCTTACATATGGGCTAGACAGCAGAGAGGCAGACACACAAGTAATGCAAACTGTAGAGGTTTTTGGTTTTTGTTTTGTTTTTGTCTGAAAACAAGAGTGTGATGGTACAAAGCTGACCAACACAAGGAAAGTGGAAGTGGGAAGATTAGGAGTTCAAGGCCAGCCTTGGCCATGATAAACCTAGGACTGGAAGTTCAAAGCCTAGCCTTGGCTATGCAGTGACTCTGTCTCCCCATCCCCAGCCTCAGTCCAAGAAGCTGATAAACTTAGGAAGCAGGAGAGAGGTAAACATGTGCCTCAAATGCTCAGGACAGAGCAAACATAGAACATGGATGCCAAACAGACCTTTGAGTTGAGCCTAGCTCTTCCAGAAAACCAGAGCTAGATGTGGGGATTGATTGTTAGGCTGGGAAACCTGGTGGCAAATGATCTGAGTCACTGTGAGTGGGAGAATTTCAGGAGCCTTGGGAAGGTGGAGTTTCAACCCAGGGGATTGGTATGTGTGGAAAAGATGAAGCTGGGGCTGTGGGGAAGCAAAGGTTGAGCGTGTGGAATCTTAAAATTTGCCCTTGACAGTGTAAACTAGTAAGACCCGAGGAATCCAGACACACATCCCAGTTTGGGGCGTGGCTATGAAGATTTTAGCTAGAACACCCCTAAGTGTGCATTCTGTTTCTCAAATGGAGAGATTGACTTTTATGCTTATAAAGTAAGCTGGGTCCACATCCTCATTATTTATATTCTCTCTGACGGGATACCATAAGATCTTTTATCTTTTAGTTTGTGTGTGGCTCCTTTACCTTGAAGTATTTGCGAATTGTTCCATGTGGGAAAAAATGAGCTGTCCTCATGAGAAATGAGGCCAGAAAGATCGGGATTTTCCTTTGCAAGTAAAACGTGTGGCTTCTGAAATTTCCCTGCAAATGCCAGATTTTTAGTGCCAGAGTGACATGGGTGGGAATTTGAGGGATGGGACAAGGGTTTTAAAGACCTTTGTAACAAACCTTGAGAAGTGACTGAGCAAGGCAGCGTTTACGCCGTGGGTGTAAGTTTGCTTTTGTGAAAGTTTTATTCCCAGGTGTATGTTCTGTTAGGCTAAAGAACATGCAACTGACCGCATGGAGAAAAATCAGAGCAGCCGGTTTAAAGTGACTGCGTTTGGAAAAGACTAAATGGATGGCATTTGATACCTTGTAGCAGCTCCCGAGAGCAGCCTTGAGCCAAGGAAATGCCCACACCCCCTGAATCTTGAGGAACCAGACACATCCTGCTCAGTCAGGATCTGAATTTGTTGCCTGTTGAGATAATGGTTCTTATGAAGGTCAAAAACTGATATTGCTGCCAAGGTGCTTTTTTTTCTATTTTCAAGGTGTTTTTAGTCATTTAGAATAAGTCGTTACAGATGTCTGAGTCATCGTATGCATGCGTGCACACACCAGGACTATTTAAAATCGCAGTCTCTCTGTAGATACCTTGCCTAGTTTCAAGCTAACTTCTTGGTAGACACATAGCTTTAAAAGGTCTGAGAGATGACCCCATTGGGTGGAGACGGGAGACAAGGAGAGAATTTTGGTAGGTTCTTCTCAGGATGCATACTTTCCAGGTCTTGTCAGCCCTTTTGAAACAAGAGAATCTTCTTGCCTGATCTCACCTTGTGTTAATTGGCCAGGTGCCATAACAAGGCGCTACAAGCTGGGTGGCCTAAACAACAGGAATTTATTGTCTGTTGGGTCCAGAGGCTGGGACTGTGGTAGGGCTGGTGTGTAGAGGGCTGTGTGGGAGAGCCTGTTGCATGCCTCTCCAGGACTCAAGGTGTTTACCGGGAACTCTGGCTTGTGGGCATGTTACCCCAATTCTAGACTTCATCTTTGCTTTGCTTTCTCTCTGTGTGCATGTTGTGTTCACATTCCTAGGTTTTATAAGAATACATATTGGATTAGGGCCCATTCTGCTGACCTCATTTTAAGCTACATTAACATGTAGGCTTTTTTTTTTTTTTTAATCTACTTCTTAATCTAAGTAAGGTAACATTCTAATGTGGAGTTTTTAGCACTTCAGCATAAATATTCCGGACATGACATCGTTCAACCTGTAATGCATTTCTATTCTAGAATAGGGTTTTAAAGTTCCCACCTTTTCCCACTGAGTACAGACAGTTAAGACCTCATCCCTTATCTGTGGATGATGCTTAGTGTCTCAGAAGGAGGGAAGGGCGTGGCAGTGTTCCAGTGAGTGTTCCAGCCTAGTGCACAGAAATAAGAGTAAACATTTCTCTCTCTTTTAAAATGTTATTTGCGTGCGTGCATGCGCGCGCGTGTGTGTGTGTGTGTGTGTGTGTGTGTGTGTGTGTGTTTGAATAGAGAGTTGGCTGGAGTGTGGTTGTAAGCAACCTTATGTAGGTGCTGAGAATTGAACTTGGGTCCTCTGGAAGAATAGAAAGCAGTCTTTACCTCTGAGCCATCACTGCAGTCCCCACATTTTAAAATTTTTTATCCTCCCCCCTCCCTGTATGTGTGTGTGTGTGTGTGAGTGTGTGTGTGTGTACACACTCACATGTGTACATATATACAGAGGTCAAGGACATCAAGTATCCACACCACATTTATTCGTTCATTCATTCATTCATTCATTCATTCATTTATTCATTGTTGAGTCAGGGTTTCCTCCCACTGAACACAGAGCTTGCCAGTTTGATGAGGTTGGTTGACCAGCGAGCTCCCAGAATCCTCCTGTGTTCCCCATATTCCCCAGTGCTGGGATTCTACAGGTGTACTGCCGTGTCTGGCTCCATGGTGCTAGGGATCCAGGCACAAGTCCTCAAGGTTGTGCAGCAAGCACTTTTCCCACAAGGCCATCTCCCCAGTCCTAGAGTGACACCTCCTCATGACGACAATGAGAAACATTGTCATGTATCACAAGCTCACCACACACGCACCAGACACTGTGTCAAGTCCTTTGCATGCTGCTTATCATTTTATATTCTGACTCTATCAGGTAAAGAGCGTCTAAGAGCATTTTACAGAGGAAGGAAGGAAGGCTTCTTCAAAGTGACTTTTATGGCGTGAGTCTCATATTTGATAAATGGCAGACCCAGAACTGTGTTTTTAGTTACAGGATATGTTGCACAGTGTGAACGTCTGTATCTGCTTACGCAGGGCGTTAGCATTTGTAAATTTTGAATCTTCAAACTGTATAAAATAAAGCCTTGCCTGCTGTTCTATGCTAAAATAAGCCTGTACAGAGTGCTTGTCTAGTGTATAGAAGCCCTGGGTTTAATTCCCAGCAATACCCCTCCCCAAATGAAGTGTGTGTGTATATATATATATATATATATATATATATATATATATATAT
>JANHMN010000014.1:47318365-47336539 GCA_030674055.1 Rhabdomys pumilio | reverse complement strand
ACTCTTTGGTGTCTGGTTATTCACCTCGACCCTTGTCTTCTGTCTGTGTCGCTTTCACCCTCTGGTATCCATATGATATCAGCAATGTCCATAATTGCTCCAATCTTTAATTTTCTCATCTTTAATTGAGACAGGACCTGTATAAAGCAGCATGAAGATGAAGGAGGTGAAACCCTTCACATAGAAAATTCAAAGTCAGTTGTATCTCGTGGTGCCCAGCTCAAGTCTGTAAGGGATGGACACCTAAAGATGCTTACTGTCTATCCCAGCTCCTATGACTGAGCCTGTGCTACTCAAAATGAACTCTGGTGTGTGGCTATCCAGCAATATAAGGGTTTAGGGAAAGCTTTATGAAAGAGAGAGATGAACCCAGGGCTGGACCAGCTTGATTGAGCAGGCTATGATTAATAGAGGAATCCATCCTGACGAGGTCGGGATGTCAGAAGCAGAGGTGAAGTGGAGCGATCCAGGGCTCTTTTGGACAGCTAATAGGAAGTGGAGCTCCGAGGGGAGATGGGTGGCTCTGAGCAGTGTTGAAAGGCTAGGGTGGGGTGAATTGAAACTGAAGAATGAAGTTTTGACATGATTATATTCTGGCAGTAGGATGATTGGGGGTTTTGAGAAACTGTAACCAGAGAAAGGGGCCAGGCCTAGGGCCAAGGCTAGGGCGGTGGTTGCTGCTGGAAGGAAAGGATGGGATTTGAGTGGGTGTGGAGCAGAGAGCAGGGAGGGAGCCAGATTCCGGTTGATAATGCAAAGGAAGGCCTCTTCGTGTGGCCACACCCTGCCAGCCCAGGCTAAGTGGCCCTCATCACCTGAGAAATCTGGTGTGGGATTAATTTGGCCCAGCCTGTCACTCAGCAGTTTGGTGGGGCAGACATTAGGAAACAGCAGGAGAAGGTGACACTATTCTACTTGGATAGCGAACAGTTGAATAACACGAGGCCAAGTGTTAATTAAGCCAGCAACTTCACTTGTAATTTGTTGGTCCCTCATTATTCCAGAAGACCTGTTCTTGTCCCATATTCTAGCGGGGGGTGGGGGGTGGGGGGGAGGTGAGGCGCAGGGGAGACCTGCTGCTCAGAGAATTGCTATGTTGCTTTGCTAGTGCTGAGGTACCAAACACATCAGAGTGGCTTAAACCCTAGGGATTGATTATATCCTTTTGTCTCTGGGTAGGGGACCAAACTGACATCCTTTCAGAGGACTGTGGAGGAGTCTGTGCTTGCCTCTCCAGCTTCTGGCACTTGATCTGTGTTCTGTTATTTACCTTCATCTTCAAATGTGCACACTGCACTCATGTCTGTGGCCACATTTCCCCTTAAATAGGAGGTACATCATGCTGGTTAAAGCCCACCTTGTCGATGATGAGTCTTTTCTGTGCTCTGTTCCTCAGGGAGAGGACTTCAGCAGATGAATTCAGCTCTTAACACTTAGCCAGGTCACCAAAGTCAAGTAGGAATTAGGACTCATCCCTGGGGTCTTTTCTCTAGGATGTCCAGATTAAGCTTAGCTGTGGATGTGCACACCAGTGTTTGCTGTCAGGAGACAGAGAATACAGTGATTGCAGTCAACTGAGGCAAGGCCTGGAATTGAATTTCAGATTTCTCATTCCTACTGCCGGTGGCAACTGAAAGCTGATAATCCAGTGTACACTTGGACCAAAACATGCTTCAGTGAAGCCTACTGGGCCAGCCCAGGATTATCAGTCTGAAAAGCTTTGTTGCCAAAGATAAAAGTGGGGTGGAGAATATGGAAATCAAAGTGGTTAGACCTGTTTAGGGGAAAGATGGAGCAAAAGGAGAACCTAAAACACTGGGACCTGAGGCTTAAGGAGTATGGGCTAGCTCTCTGTTTTCAAAAATATAAGGGATATGATTTCACCTTCCGAAGGTGTGGTGCAGAATTTCCTATAGATGGTGGTTCCTGGGTTTTGGGTCTTGGCGGAATGGCTGTATGCTGGGAGGTGGATTGGTTCTTGAGAGCTGGATGTAGTAGCACTTGGTAAGGCCCACCCTTGGGAGTCACAGGAGTCTGTTACTGTGAAGTCCTGCTTCAGGTATATTTAGAAAGCTAACCAGACCGTTCCACCACGGTAGACAGATGGGTTGAGTGGTCAGCTGTAGTCTTGGGCTTGTAGGACTATCCTCTCAGTTGGGCTTCTAGCAGTACAAGATGAATCAATGGCCAAAGTGTAATATGAGGTTACTGATGGTTCTCAAACGCCATGTTCTGTGGGTGAAGTCTCTCGTTGAAAAAGAACACGCACATAGTATTCACATGTAACCTGTGCAATTCTGTTGTGTACATTACGTTGTCCCTGGGTTTCTTAAAATACCTAAGACAGTACAGATGTGTTGTAAGCAGTTATTCTCGATTGTTTAGGAAATAAAACAAGAACACACGCATAAACACATCTGTGTAGTTTCGGTACAGACTGCTTTTCTAAATATTTTCCATTTGTGTTCAGTTGAATCTGTTTGTGTAGAACTCATGGATTAAAAAAAAAGACTGGCTATTTTATCTTTGTTGTAGAACTGTAAGTTTAAGTGGTTGGAGAACCACAATAAAGAGAGCAGCCATCAACTTAGACCTTATGTGTGTTCATTAAGTAGCCATTATCTGAGAGGCAGAGAATCGCCTAAATTTAGGCCTGGAGTATTTATTGTCTGGCATTTTTACTTTATTGATCATAAAAGAACCTGCCTGTCATTAATTCAGAGCACTTCTTTATTACTAGAAACTCATGGAATATGGATCAGATTCTTGCTTGGATTGGACGGTTGTCTAATTGCCAACCTCATTTTAAAAAAATGAAGAAAAGTTTATTATTTTATGTGTATGGATATTTGGCATGCATTGGTGTCTGTGCACCATGTGCATGCTGATGTCTGAGAAGGTCAAATGAGGGCTTTGGATCCCGTGGTACTGGAGTTACAGGTGTTGTGAGTCACCATGTGGGGACTGGGAATTGAACCTAGGTCCTCGACAAGAACAACAAGTTAAATACTGACCCAGCTTTTGAGGTCCTTCAGCCCCAGTTAAAGAATGTTATAATAATATTTTTCAGCTTTTCTTCTTGTGAGTTGTTTAGGGATAGTTTATCAGAAAACTCTGAACCACTTGTTTGTTCCTAGCAGGGGAAAAAAATTCTCCAAAGCCCCAGTTAATGCACATGTGTGTTTCCTGAAGGGCCCCAGTTAATGCGCATGTGTGTTTCCTGAATGCTGTGCTTCTTTCCTGGGTAGATCTTCCACAAAACTGTTTCCAAATAGCACTGCTGGCTTGGCCACTCTTCTGATTCTTGACTCTTTAATGAAAGCCCTGCTAACAAACTGCTGTGAAAAAGGGGAGAGTTCATTCTTTGATATTGTACTGAAGAATTAAGAGTGAACTGGATATTGGAGGGGGAGGCAAATTATTACAACCTTAGAGAAGAATGTTCTAGTCATTCAGAACAAGCTTACAACGTACATCGGCCAGGAAAGTACATATGATAGATTAAGTGGAGAGAACTGGAATGGCAAGGTTACATATTATATAATGACAACATACATAAATTAAATACATATGGTGCATGCCAGCTTTTCTTCTTAGAGAAATCCCATAGAAATAAGGATGGTTGTAACTATTTCTGCTGGAGAGTCACCATAGTGATACTTCTAAGTACATAAAAATTAGAAGGCACTGGAGTATTTGAAGTGAAAATCGGCAGAACATATTTTGGCTCTACTTAGTAGAGTCCCTTAAATTGTTGCAGAAATCTCAAAAGCTGCTCCGTGTGCCATTACTAAGAGTAAAAACAGGTTCCACATGAATTTGTGATGGTTAGAAAAGTAATTTTTTTTTCTTCCTTGAAAACATATATATAGACTTGAGGTCTTTAAGAGCAGATCTAAAAGACTTAGGTTATATTAAGGATATGTATGTCAGACCCCCCTCCCCCTTTTCTTTTAACTTTGTAGGTCGTGGAAGGAGGGCCCTCAGTAGTTTTGTGGTAAATCAGCCCTGGAGAGTAACCTGTCTCTTCTGCACTTTGAAGTGGTTACTTTCTGGGCCCCATAGTCTGATGCACAGGCAAGCCTAGTAAGTTGCATTAATGTTGTGCTGGGCATGTTCTTTTCTTAGTCAAGTCTCCAAGGGTGATGCTTGGATCATAGCACACCTGGGGAATTTGTTGGAAATGCAAATTCTTGGTCTCAAACTCACATTTACCTAATGGGAAATTGGAGAGGGAGCATAGTTAGTACTCACTTTCAGACCTCACCCCCCAACCACCCGGGGATTTAGAAGCAACTGGAGTTGGGATTTTTACTGGGTCCGGTAGTTGCCAACAATTGTGATATATTTCTGTACCTACCAAGGAAGCTTTCCAAACAACTGCTCACTAAGACTCACCCACTGCTGCTCACTAAGCTGAGCCTTCTCTACCTCACCCCCTTTTTTTAAGTAATATTTCCTTCACTTCCATCTTCTGTAAGCTGAGTTCCAAAACATACTTGGAGAATGAGGGGCTTTGCTGTCCTTACCACGGGGCAGTTTCTGTCACAATACGGACTTTCCTATCCATGAGTAGTCAGTGAAGGATTATCCTCATGATGGAGGGACGGTGGGAAACCTGCCAAGCACATGAAATATGGCTAGAGCTACTTCTAAGAAACTCAGTTGTTTCTTTTTAGTTTTATTTGTTTTATGGTTTTAAATTTTAAGATACTAACATTAGTTTAAGATTTAAGATTAGTTTAAGATTTAAGATTCTAACATTATAAATGCTTATTTTAGAACAGCTTGGCATTTATTTTGAGTACAAAGCTCATGGAGAGTAAAAGGCGTGTCACGTGTTTCCAACAAGCATGTAACATAGGAATTAAGCTATACTAAAAGTGGACTGAGATTTTAAGTATGAAAATATAGTTTCATAATCTAGTAATTAAAAGCCACTCTCTGATGTTGCGGAAATGATTCTCTGAGTACATTTGGTCATAATAAATGTTATTCAAGTTGAATTTCTCTAGTTTCTTTGTTAAAGTGGGCTATCAGAAAATACAAACTATGATTTACAATGCATTTCTCCTGGGCAGTGTGGTATAGCTAAGAGTCTGGAAACAGCACACAAGTCAAAATAGCAACCCTGAAAGTGAAGCGTGAGGTTGGTCACTGGGATGTTTCTCCAACAGAGATGTGAATCTTCACACTTCATGGCTACCTGAATTTACCTCTGAGGGCTCCCTGCCACTTCCTGCTTTCGTGCCTGAGCACTTTCCTGCCATCTTCTGGTGTATGCAAACAACCCTATATTTGAGGCTGTGGTCTACCATCCTTAACTGTGGTTCGATGCCACCGATTTCAGTGGAACACCTCAACAGAACACACATGTTTTAACGCTGTGATTTTGACTTTTGTGGCATGTGTATACACGTGGTGCGTGTACCTCTTGCTGTGTGTGCTTTCTGTTCTCTGTCCTCTTAGCTTGGATTTGTGATTGTTCGGACATAGTGTTTTTTGCTGTCTGTTCAGGGGAGTTTCCATTCTTGGAACTCAGATTTATAACCACTTCCTTTTTGTCATGCCTCCTAATGTGCTTTCTGAAAAGGGACTTGACCTTCCCATAATCCAGTTTTCCCTGAAGTGTTGTCACCCACTTAAGCAGTATTGGCTTTCTCTGACCTCTGGAATGTGAATGTCTCCCTATTATTGACAGTTTACTGGACACAATGAAGATTTCTCACAAGGTAAACGTGAGTATAATAATAGCCTTAAATATTTCCATTTGCATGCTTTCTTCCTCTCCTACTTGAAAGGCCTTTATTCAATATATTAATGTCCCGGGCTGAACAATAGATTAGAGGTTTGTTGGGACACTTGCATTGGACTTTTAGCTTCTTTTCCTTCTTTGAACACTAGGGATTGGGAAACGCCATCCTTTTGGGTGGGGCATAATACTGGGGATGGAACCCAGGGGCTTGAGATTTAGGAGGTTTCTCTGTCACCGGACTACATTTCCAGCCCTTGGGTTCTTCTGAAGCGTGGTTTCACCCACATAAGACAAGCTGACCTGGACCTCAGGATCCACCTGACTCTCTTTCATCTTCGCAAGTGCCCAGGTCACCAAACTCAGCCTTACCTTGACATCCTAAATTTGCTGCTTCTACCATAGAGTACCAGACTTCCAAAAGAGTATTTTATTCTTAGGACCCCAGTACATTGACGTTGGGCCTGTGGTGAGATTTGTTATGCTATTTTTTTTAAATTCCCGATTGGTCTTGGTCATTCTTTGTTACTGCCCCCGGTTACGGTAGCAATGGCTTTCTCGGTTTAAGCTGCTGATTTATCTGAGTGATGCTTAGGGTATTCAGAAGTAATGTGCTTGACCTGTCTTGACCTATCTCAACCTTGAATTTTGTACTATATTTTCTTTTTAATGAGAAATACCTTTTTATTTTCCTCTCAGGAAGAGATTTTTACCTTAACAAGAGCCACTAACTCAGTCATCAAGATCTCTGTCTCTCACATCAGTTACTCGGTTATAGATTATTAAGGGAGGATCACATCAGTTACTCTATTATAGACTGATTATTAATACGTGAGACTTGAGGGCTGAGAGGCTGGCTCTGCAGGTACGGTTGACTTCTGGATTGCATCAGAACTTGGCACATACCATTGACAGAACAGCGCCGTATTTATTGACCCAGGTCTTGCCAGTTACTTATCCCTGACTCTTGCTAGTTGGGCTGCCTCCCTGGGTTTCCACATTCTCAGAAGTCTCAATAAGCTTTTAGAACCATGTGTTTCCTGTTCGATGCTCTTTCAACTCCCTGGGCTCCCATCCGCCCTTGCACTTCCTGGTAATTACTTCATGAGGAAGGTGCAGAAGTAGCATATTTATCTAAGGAGCACACTCATCTTTATTAGAGCTGAGCAGAGTCCCACAGGCATCTGGGAAGAGTAAATATACATCTTAAATGAAGCACATTGGAGTCACTCTGGAACCTAGTCAAAATGTGTCCTCTTTCAGTCTGTAACTGCTGCTGGAGTTGTTACTAGTTAAGACCAACACAACGTGGGAGAAAGGCTCAGGCCATGTGGTAAGCAGTGACTACTACAACTGGCCTTCCAAGTATGTATGTCCTCTTTCCCACATTGCGTTAAGTGCAAAGCAGAGCTAGAGACAGGAAATCCCAAAGCTCTGACCTGGAAAACTCACCATTTTCCCTCCCTCCCTCCTTTTCTCCCTTCCTCCTTTCTTCCCCCATCTCTTTCCCCTTCTATTTGCTTGTTTGTTTATCTATTTATATTCTTATTTCTTTTCAGTGCTGGAGACTGAACTTAGAACCCAGGGTCTTGCATTTGCTGGCAAGTGTGCTAATGCCTTGCCTCTTTCTAAGGAAAAATAAACTTTGAAAAAAAAAAGTCCAAAGAGAGAGATTGATACGATTCTAATTCATTCTGAAATTCTATTTCTAGAGTAATCTTTCAGCCTATTGCTGAATTTTACCCAGGATGAGTTTCCTCATATTTCTAAATTTGAGGTTCTTTCTTTTCTTCCTTTTTTCTCTCCCTCTTCCCTCCCTCCCTCTCTCCCTCTTCCCTCCCTCCCTCCCTCCCTTCCTCTCTTTCTCCCTTTTCTTTCTTATTTTTTCTTTCCTACTCTGTTGATGCTTAAGACAACATTAAGTGCATCATTCAGGCAATTGCTCTTACATCCTCACCTAGGAAGCTTTAAAAATAAAATTTTCTTTACTCGCCAGACTTTTCTCTTCTACTGCTGATCAAACATGGGATGGACAACAAGATATAAACCTGAGCAAATGTAATGGTTACATGTATGGAAATACAATGAAAGCATCATTTTCTATGTTAACTAAATATTTAATAATAACTAAAAAAAAAATGACTCAGTCTTACTTGAGAAGAGGAGGGCTGGGATTTTAAGGTTGTTTGGGAGAGTTTCAGGCTAAACTGCTTAGATCCTTCCTTGCTTGTTCTAGCTGCCAGTAGTTAGCACACTGGCTGTCTTAGTTGGTTTTTATTGCTGTGAAGAGACACCGTGACCATGGCAGCCGTTACAAAGGAAAACATTCAGTTGGGGTTGTCTTAAGTGTCAGAGGTTTAGTCCATTAGCATCGTGGTAGGAAGTGTGGCATGCAGGCAGACATGGTGCCACATCTTAATCTGTAGCAGAAGAAGGAAACTGTCCCACTGGGTGTAGATTGAGCATATATGAGACCTCAAAGCCCACCCTACAGTGACACTGACACACTTCCTCCAACAAAGCCACACCTACTTCACCAAGGCCACACCTCCTAATAGTGCTATTCCCTATGGGACTATGGGAACCAGTTATATTGAAACATGGGTCCTAGAGTTCTTGAGCTTGGAGATGTTCCATTCTCATCTCTCATCTGAATCTGTCCCTGTGTTCAAATTCCCTCCATTATCAGGATATTAATCACATTGAATTGATGTGTCATGATTACCTCATTTTAACCTGATTACCTCTATAAAGACCCTCCCTACTCCCAAATGAGGTCACATTCCACAGTACTGAGTAGAGGAATCAAAACTTCAGCGTATAATTTATGGAGGACGTAATTCAGCCCATATCATCAATACATGCAAAAAAAAATCCCTTTGATACGAATATTTTATTCTTTTATTCGTTATACACTCAAATTATCTGTGTAGAATGTCTGGTGAAGAAGCGTCAGACAGAGTGTTGAGTGTAGACAACATTTTCTCTCTGGAAAGTTCCTGTCAAACATTCGCTGTCTCTAATAAGTTGGAGCTGTCCTCCCTCCTTTCCATTTCTCCTCCACATGTGTTCAGTCTTCACTGTGACAGATGACAAATGAAATCAGAATCTTCCATCAGTCCTGGGATTCATTCAGTGGGGTGGAATTCTCCTGAGGTCTCCCTAGATCTAACCGAGGATGCTGAGTGAGAGGCTGACATCATCCTCCTTCCATGTGTTTGTTTGGGGGGATGTATTAAGACGTGGTAAGGAAAGCACTGAGGATAGATCAGTAAAGGGGAACCCCTAAATGTGACAAGGTGATTGTATCTTTCAATGCCTAGCTTTCATCTTCAAGAAGCACATCCACTTTCTAGATAAATACAGGTCCAGCAACTCAGGCAGCATCAGGGGCGGTCTCACTGATGCTGGGTGTGTTGCTATGGAACCCGAGGGAGACAGAACATGCCCAGCCTTGTTCTACCTTGACAAAATATTATATTCTACTTGGTCACCTAATGCTTTCTATAAAGGAAAGAACTCATTTTTTAAAAAATATCTTTATATTTGCTTTTGTATTGGAGCTGGCTGATTAAGTCAGTTGCCTGATTTATAATTATATTGTCTCCTGTTGCTTCAGGGTGAATTGGGCTCAGGGTGCTCGATTCACCAAGGGAAGCATCGGATAGGGAGAAGATAGACTTCCTCAAACCTGCTTGATGTTTTTAATTGTAAAAAAAAAAAAAAGAAAGAAAGGAAGGAAGGAAGAAAGAAGGAAAGAAAGAAAGAAAAATGAAATTTTGGATTTTGATCTTGAGAATGGCCTCAGAAGAAATTGGTTTTGGGAAAGATCACATAAGCATGTATGAATGTGTGTTTAACTTTGTAGGTTTCAGGTCATGGTGCTGTTTGTAATGTGAGAGAATGATCTTTGGGGTTTTTTTTTTGTTTTGTTTTGTTTTTTGTTTTTTTGGAACCTGAACGTTTCACAGGCAGGGAGGGTGATATGCCCTTTACACAAAGAAGAGTGGCATTCTGGGGATAATGTCTCTGAGTTTTCCAACTCTGAATACTGTGAGTCCTCTATCTGAGTATCTCTGAGTACTATGAGTCCTCCATCTGAGCATCTCTGAGTACTGTGAGTCCTCTATCTCTGAATATCTTCCGGGAACTCTGTCTCTGAGTATCACTGAGCACTGTCCTTGAGTATCTCAGGCATGATAGAAATGTGCATCTAAAAGCGTCAGAGGAAAGTGCAATCTCTATTTTCGATAAGTGGAGCGAGCATATCCGAGCACCCGCACTCACAGTGAGGAGGCTAGCCCCTGCATTCTGAGGCTCTGGACTTTGGGACTGGTGCTGGTGGTGGATAAGGAATGGGGATGGGGGGGGATGAGACTGGGAGAAGGACAGACAATGAGAGAAAGTTGAGTGAAGAAAACTGTTATTCCCGAGAAAGAGGGTAGACAGAGGGACCAAGACGAGCAGGTTACCGTAAAATAAGATCTGGGCTCTCTTCTTGATGGAGCTAACTGTAGATCCCCAAAGGTATGGAGGTGAAATCCAGCGAGAGGTCTGTCTCAACCGGCTCATAACGGTAGACACACACTTGAGAGATTACCCATCTGTGTAGCAATCACATGGCCTGTTGGGTCTATTATTGAGACAGAGCCCTTATCATTTCTCAGGATTCTCACCTAGTTCCACATTTACGACAGGGAATACTTTCCAGGGAGAGTTTCTGAGGAGACAAAGGATGGGTGTGCCTCTCCAACACACTCATCCCAGTGGTGTGGCCTGGGGAGCCATTAAAGGCTTTTGAGTAAGCAGCCAGCTCCAGCACTTGATTCCGGCAATTGAATGTGACAGAGTGAAAGGCTTGGGGTTTATCAGATTTAGCAGGATGGGGTGTGGTTAGTCAGCAGTTTAGGTGAGGTGGAATGAAGGGCCTGAGCAAAAGTCAAACCTGGGCAGAAAGGAGGATGGCTTCCAGAGGCCTTCTGGAAGTGGGGTCTGGAACGCTTCGGATGACCCAGTGGAGAGGACAAAAGAGAAGACTAGTAGACTCATGGTGATACAATGAAAAGGAAAATTAGATTTACTGGTTAAGTGTGGGCTTGCATAGAGGGGCGTGGACATAGTTTATGGCTTAAGAGACTGAAGTAAAGTGCTCAGAGGCTCTTGAGTTTGGGAGTCAGATAACAGGGATTAAGCTTGCCAGCTCTATGGTAAGCCCTCTTCTGAGGCTCTTGGTCTGCTTTCTGTGTATCCTGGGAGTGAAGTGAGCTGATGTGCTGGTTTTGTTGTTAGCACTGGCTGTGACGAGCACTTCCCAGTTATCCCAATGCTAAGAGGTTTATCTGAATGCGCAATGTTTGAAAATAATGGTTAAAGTACTATTCTCTCTGCTGCCGCACTTCTCATAGTTCTGGAGCCTAGAAATTTGAGGTGAGGGTTCTAGTGTGGCCAGGGCCTTTGCTGTTTGTTCTTTGCCGCTATTGAAACTCATTTTGAAAATTTGAAACTCTTGAAATCCCTGTTTTAGGGTGTGGGGCCCCGTGGGGCCTTTAAGAGGGCTCTGCTGTCACAAATGGGTATTCAGCGCTCTGGTGATAACGTTTAGCCATTTCTAGAGTGTATTTAATAAAGGCTAGTTGTGTTAGCTGTCGTCTCTTGTGTGATGCCCTATTCTGCCTTTGGTTGCTGCAGGAAGATGGTGACCATCAGATATCCCTTGACTTTGGATTAGAAGAACCCAGAGCTCAAATATACCTCCTTTCTTCATAACTTCCCCAGTCTGGGATTTCGTGATTTGAGCAACCGAAAAAACCACTACGTAGGTCATGTCTCTTCCTGGTCGATCACTGATGACTTCTTGTTGCCTCCTTACAAGGTGGAAAAATGAAAGAATTTCCTTGGGTCCTGTTTATAAAAGGGCAGTACTTCCATTCCTGAAACTTCTTCCCCCTCAACCTAATTATCCTCCATTATGCTGAGGTTCTGAGCGCCTCAGGCTCACCACAGCAAGGTTTAGGATTTTCTTTTTTTTTTTTTTTTTTTTTTTTGGTTTTTCGAGACAGGGTTTCTCTGTGTAGCCCTGGCTGTCCTGGAACTACTCTGTAGACCAGGCTGGCCTCAAACTCAGAAATCCGCCTACCTCTGCCTCCCAAGTGCTGGGATTAAAGGCGTGCGCCACCACTGCCCGGCTCATTATTAATTAGTTAATTAATTATTGGTATTATTATTACTTCGTGTATGGGGAGCGTGTCTGCCTGTCTCTGTGTGTATATGCCTGCATTTGTGTAGGTATGCCTGCAGAGACCAGACAAGACATCAGATCGGTCCCTTGGAACTGGAATGACAGGCAGTTGTAAGTCTTCTACTGTGAATATTGGGAAGACCAGGAAGCACTCTTAACCACTGAGCCATTTCTCTATCCTATTTTATTTCTGGAAAAAGACACCCATCCCGTAGCCTAAGCTGGCTTGAAACTCATTACTTAGCTCAGGTTGGCCTCCAACTTACTGAGTGTGATCCTCCTGCTTCAGCAGGAGGCCTATGCACATACTGTCATGCTTGGCTTAGAAAAGCCTTTAATGTATGTAGTCAACACAGATGGTATCAGTAAAGTAACATCAAATCTTAAGAGCAGAAACCATATAAATACGGCGTTGTTTCTCTGGGATTGGGAAGCGGAGGGAGCCATAGTTTGTGCCTCACGGTCAAGCATGGTCAAGTAGTAAAGAAACGGAACACTGATCTTGTTTGATTCGCATAGCCAAGTGGTTTCACACCTTGCTAAAGTCAAGGGTCACAACGATGTTGAGGTCTTGATCATATATCTATGTAAGTAAGAAATGTTGGACTAAATGTAGTTATTGGGCAGGAAAGGAGGCAAGAACTCCCAGATATAAAATCCTGTACTGTAGAATAATAATTAACCTTATGTCGTATAGAGTATAAAACCGGGACTGCTAGTATGAACTCTACTGTGTGCAGACACCACCCAGGCATTGCCTGAAGTTCTTAGCCCCAGATTTCTGTTTTATTTGCTGTAGGTGCCCATCTTTCTGATAAAGGACATGGGTGTTAGTTTGCTTATTCTCCTGAGATTAGAACTACTGTGTAACCCAGCCTTGAAAACAAAATCCGTGCTGACGGTAAAAATGGAATGGAAGTCGGCTTGGACCATGAGTGAGCGAGGCCTTGTGTGTGGAGCCGACGACAGTCATCTAGAGAGTTCCCCAAGGAGAACGTTGTTTGTTTAGGGTTTGGATCATTTAGGCTATCCACAGATAAAAAGATTATTAAAGTTTCTATTTCCCTTTAGAAAAATAGCACCTGGGTATTTTAATGGATGTCTAAATATAGTTATTTGACTTTGCAGAGTGGATAATCTTACCTTCATTTAACAGAGGAAACAACACACACCTGGAGAATTTAGAATATTTTTTTCCCAGGAATCCCCAGCTCGTAGTGGCAGAGCTAGGATTTGAAACCAAACTTATTTATTTATTGTTACTTATTCCTTATAGCAAATCAGTGAAACATGATGGTGTTATCTTCCAAATACATTCACAAATGACCAGTCTCTCAGTCGGGCCCACAGCTTGCCCTGCAGTCCAGGCAACTCTCCTATCTTACCAAGACACACCCAACCCTAGTCACCAGCCTGCAGATCTTTTTCCTCAGTCCTGTGCTCAGCACACTTGAATGGCTTGCCATCCCCCTCAGTAAAGCCCAGTCCTACTAGATGTACACCCCCACCACCCTTGGCAAGCTGGTCTCTCAGTGTCCTTTACTCCTGTTCACTCTGCTTAAAGGCTTATTTGCACCTTCCCAGTTCACCCAATATTTGAGCCCCTGGGCCCTTCACTTACTTTGCTCTATTCAGATGTCACTTGATGCCTTCCAGAACATTCTCTCGTATTAAAAAAAAAAAAAATCACCCTTCTGGTTTTCCCATCCTATCATGCTGACTATTGAGTATGTCCTGTTCGTGACATGCCGCTTGTGTGATGATGGCGGACTTGTTTGTTTAGGTCTTGTACCCTTGGGAGGAATGTGCTCTGGGTGTCCCACTGCAGACATTCCAGCCTGGCACACAGGGATGGCTCAGCAGAGCCTCGTCGAACGAATGAATAAATGGATGGATGAATCACAGCTACCTCGGCTATAAACTTAGGATGTTATTGTTCGTCTTCCCAGAATTCTTACAGGACCAGACACTTAAAAGGAAATGAGACTTAAAATAATAATAATTAAAAAAGAATAAAAAAGAATTTCCTGGCAGGAATTTCTGTTTGTATGCAGTGCTTGGGCAGTTAGAGTACAGCCCAAGAAAAACAACCACATTTCTTGTTCTGAAGGAATGTGAAGGCTAAAGAACTCTGACCCTGGGAATGCCTGATAGCGCACATCTGGAGCCGTTTGTGCCCAGAGGCAGGCAGATAATCTGCATCCCAAGAATAGTAGAGGGAGGAATAGGTTGATTTAAGTGCCCATGTGTCGAGATATACAATATAGGGATGTGGATATGGTTTGAGACTCCCCTGCATGCAGCAGGTCCATTGGGGCCCTTGTCCTGTGTCTCTGGAGTGTGCTATTCTGTCTCCACCCAGAAAGAACACAGAGGGAAAAAGTCAAGATGCGCAATCACGTTGACTAGCTTCCAATATGTCTTCCAGTCACCTCTTAGGATATTCTTCGTACGGATACATTTTTATATTCTCCTGCTTCCTGGAACTGCCTCTGAGAGCACCAGAGAGCACGTGGTTAGATCAGATCCCACAGTTGAGATTATTCTCTGTCTACCTTCTACAGTGGCTGGAAAATGGACCATATCCCAGGGGAGAGAAACAGGGACTGCTGTAGGCTTCGGCCCCACACTTTCCTCCTGTGAACAGCCAGCTAATTTTTTTGTAATGGATGAATGCTTTCTTATCTATGGTCAGTATTTCTGATGACAGCATGCAATTCTAAAGGTGTGCATTCTGTGTTTTTTTTTTTCTTTTTTGTTGGTGTGTGTGTGTGTGTGTGTGTTGACTATTCTATTCATGTGTATGTCCCTGAATGCAGAGGCTTAGGGTTGATGTTTGGTCTTCTTCAACCTATCATTCGTCTAGTTTATTCTTTAAGGCAGAAGCACAGTCAATCTCAGACCTTGATGATGCAATACCATAGCTGCCTTTGATAGTTCTCTCTGCCTTTCAAGGCTGAGTTTCAGGCTACCCTGCTCACCTGGCCTTTTCTTGGATTCTGGGGGCTGAACTCCCTTGAGTTAGACACATGACTAAGTGCTTTGAACCTCTGAGCCATCTCCATACATTGCCCCTACTCCTTTCTTTTTTAAGTTAGGATCTTACTTACATATGCCAGGCTTCCCTGTGTAGCCAAGGATTGCATTTCTCGTCTACCTGCCTCCGCGTCCTCAGTGCTGGGATTAAAGATAGGTGCTATCATGCCTGGTTTATGCAAACCAAAGATCACACCAAGGGCTCTTCAGATGCTAGCAAGCTCTTTCTCAGCTGAGTTCCATCCCCAGCCCCTGCACATTTTTTTTAATACATTCAGCATTGGAGAGAGAAGAGGGGAGGGTGAATTCCAGTTGCCTACTTAATAAAAGACATACATTTTTTTTTCTTCGTTTGTGAATTAAGCAGTGCATAACCGTGGTTGGTTTTCAGACTGTTTGTTTTAAAGAGTCCTCACAAAGAATGTCTTTGAATTGTTCACATGCCTAAAGTTAATGATAAGGAGAATCAAGATTTATGCAGCACATCTCTTCTTTGCCTCTCTCCAGTCAACCAGAGGTGAACAGCCTGCAGGTAGACATTGCTGAGTCTTGGGGCGCACTTAGACAGGCTTTAAAAGAAAAACCATAGCGCTGTTTCGATAAAACGCACCTTTGTAAGTTGGAGTCTTTCAGCTGTGGGACACAAATTGACTTCCTTCAGCATTATAGTCTTGTATCTACTCCTCTGTGTCTCCCACTTGGGAAACCGTCTTCCTGGAATGCAGTGATCTAAGTACTTAAGTTGTCTCAAGGGGTGGGGGTAGGGGTGCTGCTCACAGATTAGGCCCCGAAGTCCTGAAGCAAGGCCTTGTGGGTGTGAGGTCTGATGGCTGTAGCTGGAGGAACAACCTCAAGGAAGAGGAAATGTAACTACAGCTATCCCACCGAACATGCTGGGGTCACCTTTTGTCTTTTGCTCATCGTCCCTTTGAATTTGAGCTGCGATGCTAGGATCTAACTGTAGGAAGGGAGCTTTTCTAGACAGCACTGGGCGCTGACATTCCTGCTTCATTAACATAGACCTGAAAAGCGCTGGCTGCCCTTGCTCAGGGCAGTGAACCCACTCCACATTCCTGATGTAATAAGGTTGTTCCCAGACCTGTCACCACTGCCTCCTCCAGCTCTAACCTTCAGCTCCATGGGAGAGAGAAGCCGAATATTGGCTCAACAGGGCAGCCTCGAAAGAGAGACACGAGACTGGAGAGAAGACTAGAGAGGGAGAGAGCTGAGCTCACTCCTGCCTGCCTGCTTGTCCCAACTATGGGTGTGGGAGTAGGAATGTGGGTAGTAGATCCTCTCTGTTGGCCAGTACTCAATGCGAAGCACACACGGGCAGGTTAATGGACATGGCATAAGGGGACCCACGGTCAAAGACCATCGTTAAGACCGAATGCTTGGTAGCCATATTTATATCATTAAAAGCAGATGGACTGTCATTCATTTGCAACACCTGTGTTTCCCTGTGGTCACAGTTGTCCAAGCCTACCATGCCTGCATGCTAACACACAAGGCACTGTGTAGTGGATGGTTCTCAGTAGTTTCATTAATGAAACCCCTGTTCTTTTTTTTTTTTTTTTTAAATATTATTTAATATATATGAGTACATTGTCACTGTTGTCAGAAACACCAGAAGAGAGCATCAGATCCCATTACAGTTGGTTGTGAGCCACCATGTGGTTGCTGGGAGTTGAACTCAGGACCTCTGGAAGAGCAATCAGTGCTCTTAACCGCTGAGCCATCTCTCCAGCGAAACCCCTGTTCTAAAACACTTCATGTGACTGAAGTGTTACTGTACTCCGTGTAGCGCCTGGCACAGGAAGATGACACTTAAATATTTGTGTTTCTCCCTCCTGTTTACTCTTCCCATTTTCAAGACAGAGCTGAGGCCCAAAGCGGCAACATCAACGTTAAATGGCACTGGGATGTAGCTCAGTGGTGGTGTCCTTGCCTGACATGTGCAAGACCCTGCTTTCAATCCCAGCATTTCCTCTCCACGACTAAAAAAATCCTTCCAGCCTCCTGGTGTAAACTCAAGATGTAACATAGATTTCAATGGCTGGGGCTGTTTCATGAATTTTGACCACTACATTTAATGATATATAACATTTATAGTATAATGGGTGGGGACAGTTGGTTTCTGATCCATGGTGCAGACCTTTTCTGGGGACAGTTGAATTGAAGGTTTTGGTTGGAATCACACTGAGGCTTAATTACTCTGTCTGGTGATAGATGCTAGCTGTCACCTATGTTCTTAGCTGAGGCTTCTGAAGAGAACCCTTGTTACCTTGATGTGACCTGAGTTTTCTCAAAGCATGGTAGCATGTTCCCAAACCAAGCATCCCAAGAGACATCCATGTAGAAGCTTCTGTCTTCTTTCATAGCATAGCTGCTGAAGTCATCACTCATGACTCAGGCCATCAGTTGAGGGTGTCAGCCTCCTGCCCAGAAAATAGACAGGTCCTCTGCCTCTGGATACAGGGAGCTGGTTCTAGAAGAGTGTATGAGGACAAGAATCTTCCCGAGATGTCTGTGGAGTATCCTGGCATAGTATGGGAGCAGTTGGTAAGTTTACTCCTACAAGTTTTACCACTACACCCTCTAGAGATGTTCCTTGGTTACTGTGGAGACCCGCCAACCCAGAGGTCAAGGCCTTAACATGAAGGCCTGGAGTACAGCACTGTGAATTCTGTCCCAGGACAGAGATCACCTTTCAGTTTGGAGTAGGAGCTTGCATTTTCATCTGAAACCAGACTGTTAGGTGGAATGGCTAACCATATGTTTATAACCACACTCTCTGGGCCCTGTGTATTGGTAATACTAGAAATGCTAGACCTCCAGGGTCTGACTGCACCCCTGTTCTCCTATTTCTTCATCTTGATTTTTGCTTCATGATTACAGCCATGTTCCCTGATCCCCAATTTGCCCCACTGCCATAAGTTTGATTACATTGCCCCCCTGAGTTTAGGAAAAATGCATTTGTATAATATAGAAAAGTTGCAATATTTTCTGGATTGTTTTCCCTGTGAGACTGAGGCAGGGGGGCTGACAATGACCTCAGGTGAATGCAAATTGTCTTCTCAAAAGGAATCAAGCTGCTGCTGCTTCTTCTTCTTCTTCTTCTTCTTCTTCTTCTTCTTCTTCTTCTTCT
>JANHMN010000014.1:47293822-47318355 GCA_030674055.1 Rhabdomys pumilio | reverse complement strand
CTTCTTCTTCTTCTTCTTCTTCTTCTTCTTCTTCTTCTTCTTCTTCTTCTTCTTCTTTCTTTCTTTCTTTCTTTCTTTCTTTCTTTCTTCTTTCTTCTTTCTTCTTCTTTCTTCTTTCTTCTTCTTCTTTTTTTGTAGTGTTTTCATGGACATTTTGCCCAGAAAATAATCTTTTTTCACTCTTTTTAGCTTGTTTGAAAGTGACAAATCCTCTTAACTAAATAATTTATAAACTCTCAGGTATGTAAAACTAAAAAGAAGTTTTGAGGAAAAAAAATAGACACAGAGTTTTATTTATATACACACACACACACACACACACATACACACACACACACACATATATGTGTGTGTATATTATATATGTGTATATATACACACATATATATTATGTAATATATATGTGTATATTATATATGTGTGTGTATGTATATGTGTGTGTGTGTGTGTATATATATATATATATATATATATATATATATATATATATAATCTCCCATAGATTATATATAATCTACCATAGCTTAAAATGGAAATTTGAAGGAGGGTTGGGTAATATTTGCTTGGTTTTTAGATAAACAAAAAAAAAACCA
Organism: Rhabdomys pumilio; assembly: GCA_030674055.1. Lineage (NCBI taxonomy): Eukaryota > Metazoa > Chordata > Mammalia > Rodentia > Muridae > Rhabdomys > Rhabdomys pumilio. The sequence continues at coordinate 47,317,762 of JANHMN010000014.1, read as the reverse complement.
AACAAGCAGTGATTGTGCACCACTGATGTGGGTCAAGTCAGTCTGTGAAGCGTTCAATTGCTTCCAGACTCTGAAGGCCATTTTGATGGATCTGTGTCCAATTTTTCTGTCAAATATCAGTACTATCTAGCAGTTCTGTGGCAGCTCTTCAGGCTATGGGGAGGATACAAGGGATGGCAAAGGTAGAAAGTCTTTGGGAATGCACACGTTTCTGTACATATGGTTCTACATTTTTGTTAAAGTCATGTGAGAGACTTTTATTATCTCCAGACTATCATGGACCTGCCAGCTTCCAAACGAAGGCACAGGGACTTGTTAACTATAAAAGCTTAGGTGCTACAGCAAGGCTACCTCCTGGTTAGCTCTAACTTAATCAACCTGTGTGTTTCAGTCCCTGCCTGCCACATGGCCTGTCCTCTTACTCACTCCTGACAACTGTTCTTTCTACCTTGGGGTCACACCCTCAAATCCTCTCACACCTACTCTTTCTGCCAAGCCTCTCTGCCTGGAAGTCCTGTTTTTCCTCTCCTACCTCAGCTACTGGCTGTCTTCTGTTATTTCTTTATTAAACCGATCAGAAGGTAAGGGAGGTGTATGTTTACAAAAAAACAGGAGACTGGAAGTGATCTATACGAATAACAATACCAAAGTCTGGCCTGTACTCAGCTCTCTACAACACAGAAATAAACATTTCAGCAATACAAAAACAACCTTTACACAGTGTACAAAACTGCCCAACAAACTGTGGGCCATTAAAGAGGACAGGAACAAACCTGCCTTCTCACAATGTCCCCTTGACTGTAACCACTCCATTTTGTCTGCCTTCTGGTTTTGTTTGGTTTTTGGTCCTTCCTTCCTTCCTTCCTTCCTTCCTTCCTTCCTTCCTTCCTTCCTTCCTTCCTTTCTTATCTTCTTTCTTTTTCTTCTTTCCTTTCTTTTTCTCTCCTCTGAGACAGGGTTTCTCTGTGTAGCCTCGACTGTCCTAGAATTCGCTCTGTACACCAGGATGGCCCCAAACTCTTGAGATCTGCCTGCCTCTGTCTACCATGCAAGGATTAAAGATGTGCCTCACCAACATATGTCTTATTTGTTTGTTTTGTTGGTTTGGTTTTGCTTTTAAAATAGAGTCTCATGTTGTATCGCTGACTTGCCTGGAGTAATCTATATAAATCAGGCTGGCCTTGAACTCAGAGATCCACCTATGTCTGCCTAGTGAGTACTGCGATCAAAACTATGTATTGCCACACCCAGCTCTCTTTTCTGTTTTCTTGTCTTTCTCTTATATTACCCCTCTTTTTAAAGATTAATTTAATTTTAAGTTATATGTAGAGTGTAAGGGAAGCCGCCTTGAGGGTTCAGAAGAGAGTGTTGGATTCCCTGGATCCAGGGTTGTAGGCAGTTCTGAGCTGTCTGACATGGGTACAGGCTCTTAACATCTGAGCGAGTTCTCAAGCTGCTCATAAACTTCGTAAGGTCTTCAGTTTTCCAGGGACACTAACTGAAACAGCTCGCCACTTCTGAACTTTGAACAAGTTGTGTTCAGAACAATGTCATAAGCATGTATTTATAAAGATCTCACATCACGCGTAGCTCAGGGCTGGAGGGAGTTGGCACTTGACTTTATTTAGAAAATCACGAACCATAGTTTCATAAGTCTTGGCTACAGTGAACAGTGTTTAAAATATTGACTGTGTGACAAGTCAGTATTGGAAATTTAACCATGTCTGCTTTTGTGGTTGAACTTGGGCAGCTATTTAATTTTTTCTTATTTTTTTCTGTAACCAGAATATATTTGCTTCTTTCTTTCTTTCTTTCTTTCTTTCTTTCTTTCTTTCTTTCTTTCTTTCTCTCTCTCTCTCTCTCTTTCTTTCTCTTTCCTTCCTTCCTTCCTTCCTTCCTTCCTTCCTTCCTTCCTTCCTTCCTTCCGTCTGTCTGTCCGTCCTGTGTGTGTTAGATGTACATGTACCTGTGAGTGGGTCCACCCATGCATGCATGCAGGGGCATGAGTGTGGAGGCCAGGGTCGATGACAGCTGTCTCTTGCTCCTTTGCTCTGTACTGTAACTTTTGAGAGAGGCTCTCAGTGGATCAAGCAATTTCAGCTACACAGGTTAGTCAATAAACTGCAGGAATTCACTGTCTTTCATACTTAAGCCCAGGGCTTTTAGACTTACACCGTGGATCCGAGTTTTGTCATGGGTGCTGATGATCCAAACTCAGGTCCTCTGGTACTGCAGTCATTTCAGTGATGGGGCCAGCTGCCAAGCCTTGCATGTTCTTGATGGTACACTTGGCTGGAGGAAAGCTTCCTTTTAAGTTACCTTCATAGGGAGTTCCACACAAGCCACAAAGTCTACGTGTTAGATCAGATATTTCTAAATAGACTCTCTGTCTTGAGTGACTTGCAAATCTCACCAAAATTCATGCATTGAGCTCAAACCCACTTCTCGGTATCTCAGGATGTGATTTTGAGGCCGGGCTTTTATAGAGGTAATTAAGTTAACATGAGGTCTTTAAGAGGATCCTTATCCAATTAGACTCGTATGCTTACCAGTGGGGGAAATCTGTCTATTAGAGGAAACCTCAGGGATATGCATGCACAGAGGTAAAAGTGTGTGAAGACACAGTGGGCCAGTGTCTGCCAGCCGAAGAAGGAGGTCTCAGGAGAAACTTGCTGACGCCTTGCTTTGATTTCCAGATCCTCTGAGAGAATCGATCATCCGTTTCTGCTGACAAGGCTACCCAGGGTGCAGCATTCTGTTCTGGAGGCGCTAACAGCCTACACTATCCAATTTAGTGAAAATGTGTAAAGACATGTTGTGTCATATCCTAACGAGTGAATTAATTTAGTGAATTAGCTGAATTTAATTTAGCCTTTATGGATCAGCTGTAGACTTGGCTACCCTTCAGCTCAAGATTAACAGCATTCTGGAAGCATAATTCTATGGTCTTCAGTTCTTTGAATAAAGCCTATTCTAGAAGGTGGTTATCTTTCCTCAAAAATGTTAATCATGTTTACAAATCTTTAAACAGTTCTTATTCTCCACAGCAATGTCTAGAATAGTATTTGAGCAAACAGCTGGATCCTGGGGTATATCCATGACTACGTGTAATGTGGACACAATGATATAAAAGGCACAGTATGGGCACATTTTCTAGAAAAAACAGAATATTAGAAACCGAAACATAAAAATCTAAGCTTCAGATGTGGTTATTAATAACGGTGTATTCACATGTGTTTTTGACTTGCTTCTTTGTGCCTGTCTTGTTTTAATATATAGAAGTGCTGATCATATATTAAAATGTAATGTGCTCGTCACCCCTAAATTTCTGTGTATTGTGCAAGCATTAAGTGTGATATCAACTGTTAACTGTTATTTCTACGTGACTCAGAAAACCAGTGCTCCTTAAGGTTGGTCTGCATGAAAATTCTACTTAGCTCCCGTGGGAATTCCTGCTTTATAACCAGCCCTGGGACTGCTGCTGAGGCACTGTTTGAGCAACACTTCCCTTCTGTTTTTCCTTCCATCCGTTTGATTGAAGCTTAGAGAACTGGCCATCTGTTTCATTGAAGTTCCTTTTCTGAGGTGACAGACTCTGGTAGACTGGAGAGGGGGGTCTCCTAGGTGACCAAACTCGTGTTTAATCAATGTGTTTCTTTAAAAGGGTTTGAGTCTGTTTGAATTGTGATGGTTACAGTTAAAGAAGATGCCATCAAGGAAAAAAAAAAGCCCCCACCTCATTGTGATTTAAATGAATGCCCACTTTTCATTCCTGACTATAACTAGTTACTGCCCTAATTGCTTACACAACTCTCCCAAGGAGAGGATGGAGAGTCCTCTTTCTCTAAAAGAGATTGGATTTTTTTTTTCCCCTTTAGGAATATTTGGAAAATGTATTTGTAGGTAGTCTGCAAAATAATTCAAATTATTTAGATATGTGCCACTATAATGAAGCACTCTTTTCTGTCATCGGATGTAACCTATTGGTACTTAAAACAAATTTTGTTATTTATGCAATTCAAGTAGCTGTGTACATATGCAAGGCCGGAGTGTAACCGTGTGGATTACTTTGAGAAACTAGAACGGAATGGATGTGAATATTCATTCAGTTGCTAAGCCTAGAATGAGTTTATTCCATCAATGTAACCTTGATGGAATGAACTCATTCTAGGCTTAGCAACAGCAGGAGCCAAGATGCACTCTCAATAGGAAGCCTGAACTTATTATTGGGTAGAAGAAGCTTCGATGGCTGCTTGATACGCTTATCAACTAGGGAAATATGTTAAATGTCAATATGACATTGAAATTGTGAAGTGTGATAGTCTTTGAGGGCAATTGACCTCATTTCTTCAACATGTAAATTAAAAGAAAAAAAAAAGCGGTGTGGAGGGGAGGTGAAGGAGAGACCTACAAATTAGGAAATCGGCCATGTGTGGGCCTTACTGGTGTTCTGACCACCAAAGCAAGAAAATTTGACGAGATAGCTGGGAACTTTTCGTACTGATAGATATTTGATTTTTAAGGCATTACTGTAGTTTCTTAAAGATATATTATCGAACTCATGTACCAAAATATGCATGGATGCTGATAAGGGAAGGTTTATGATCAGGGTGTAGCTGAGGGGAGACAGTGCTCACTTGGTAGCCAGTGAACTGATATGGTATATTAGACAGGGTTCTTTAGAGGAACAGAACTTATAGAATGAATATACATACATGTGTATGTGCATACATATGTGCACGTATATGTGTATATGTAAGTGAGTGTATATATATGTATACACACAGAGATATATGAATATATATAATATATAATATATGAATATATAACATATAACATATAATATATGATATATAATATATAATATATAATATATAATATATAATATATATAATATATATATTCATTCATATATATTTGGATTTATTAGACTGACTTACAATCTGGTCTAGATAGTCCAAAGATGCTGTCTAACAAGTGAAAGTCCAAAAACTGAGTAAGTTGTTCAGCCCTCAAGGCTGATGTCTCAGCTGGTCTTCAGGATACAGATGAATCCTGAGGAAGGAGGCTCTAATACCAGTGAAGGAATGGACTTGCAGGTGGTAGCAAGAGCAAGAAGGCAGAGAAAGGGAGAGTCTTCTGTGTCCTTTAAATAGGCTGCCATCCGAAGCTGTGGGCTAGATTAAAGACGGGTCTTCTCACTTCAAATAATTTAAGTAAGAAAAATCCCTCAAAGGTGTGTGTACCCATCAGCTTGGGTGGTAGTCAGTGGATGTAGTTAAGTTGACCAGCAAGAATGGCCATTACAGAAGATAAGTTATTCTCCTAGTTGTTGGTAATTTTTAAGTATTTTTATAAGAACACATGCTCTTATGGAAATGTTTGCCTGGTGTTAAATAATAGCAAGTGATTTTTTTTTCAGGGATGCTATCCAGGGCTCTTATATTTTGCTGCGGTTCTCTATGGCCAGAATCTTACCTAAGATGTTTTTGCTTACAACTACAGTGGCCCAAGTATAGCTCGGTAGGGCACTTACAGAAGCATGCACAAGGCTCCTAGTTCAGTCCCAGCCCTGTACTGCTGTAGAGCAGCAGGAAAACAGCACAGAGTCGGATCTCTGACTAGGTCCTTTATATTTCTTTGCTGATAATAACCTAAATATTGAGCAACAAAGAAATGTCAAGTTAATTAAGGTCTTAAAGTCACTTTATGGAATGTTACGTGTCCTATAAAATAACAGTTTATTGCCTCATAAAAGTGCTTTTAATGTATCAGAGAGGAAGAAGATAGGACAAAGTAGTTATGGTAGAGAAGAAAAATTGACGGGAAATAAAACATTAACTTTTAAGTGCAGTATTAAATTATGGATGTGAAATGTTAACACAGTCTGTCATTGGGTCATATTTAGTTTTAAAAGCCTTATAGATAAAAATGTGTCCCGTGGCCAAGCATGATGTACATTTGTAATTCGGTGTGCTTTGATGGCAAAGGCAGGGTTGATGCAAGTTCCAGGCCAGCCTGGGCTATATAAGGAGTTGTGGACCAGATATAATGCAGGCTGGGGGGGGGGGGGGGCTGGAGAGATGGCTCAGTGGTTAAGAGCACTGACTGCTCTTCCAGAGGTCCTGAGTTCAATTCCCAGCAACCTCATGGTGGCTCACAACCATCTGTAATGGGATCTGATGCCCTCTTCTGGTGTGTCTGAAGACAATTACAGTGTACTCATATACATAAAATAAATAAATATATCTTTTAAAAAACTGCAGGCTGGGGAAATATATCCACATACACATATTTAAACTACATTATTTTTGCCTAACTAAAAAATATCTTTTCTAACAAAGTAATATATTCCAGGCTTAGTTTATATTTGATGAAAATGGTACATTTTTATAGTTATGTGATTTAGATAAACTATGGTATAAGATAATTATTAATTGTTCATACACCTGCTTATTTAGTTTTGAGTAAGCAGTAGGAGATAGCTTTTACACTGCAGGATCAGGAAGGTTGCATTTTTTAGTCTGTACAGGCTATTTGTTGCTCTCATATACTGCCTGTCTCTGTTCTTGGTACTATTACCCCAACCAACCACAGATCAGCAAGCACTCCCTTGCTAGCTTTTGAAAACAATGACATAAGGAACTGGAAGTTAATGTTCTAATACTCTGGTCATGAAGTTTTCTCTGTAATTGTGTTCCTCTCAGGAGAGGACAGTTGGAAGGCTGCAGTTGTCCTGTCTGGGTGAATTTGACACTGATTATAAGCTGGGACAGTTGAAGATTAATTAAAGTGAAGAATGGCCTGACCTTCGTGGGGTCAGACATGACCCTGGAGGCTTGTGCTATGGAAGGGGTCCCCACTGCACAGCCATCATCTCCGGAGTCTGGGGAAGGAGTCTGTCTTCCTGTCATCTGCATTCAGTCTCCCAGAGGCTGGACAAAGAGATAATCACAGGCCCTAGGAATGAGCACCACCCTGGAGATGAATTAGGAAAGAAAGCCAAGCCCAGGAGTGGATCAGGCTGGGGTTAGCTATCCCTCCAGGAGCTGCTCAGGTGGCTGGACCTCATGGGTGGCCATACCTACTGCCAAGGCAGATACTTACTGTTTTCTTGCTTGGCTCTCTGTGTCACTGTGCTAAGCTGTACCTCACAGCCCAGTGCCCTGAAGAAGGTTACCTCTCTACACAGAGTCAGAAAACAAGACTAGGACATAATAGTGTACATTTATGAGAGTACTGTGATTCGCAAATCTACCAGGTTAGATTCTTCTGAATCTTAAAAAATGTATATTCATGTATGTATCATGTATCATGTGTCTGAATGTGCCACAGCACACCCATGTAGATCAGAGAACAGCATGTGAGTCTTGGGATTCAAACTTAGGTTTTCAGGCTTGACAGTGAGTGCCTTTACATCTCCCCACCACCACTCCTCCCAACCCTCCACCCCCCCCACCCCCTCACCCCCCATCCGTCTTACCCTGTCTTTCCTGCATCTAAGAATGGGGGCCAGCCCCAGTCGCTCAGCACTGTGGATGTCAGAGCATTGGGAGTTCAAAATCCCTTCTCAGCTGCAACAAGTTTGAGGTCCTGAGAACTTATCTCAAAAATAAAAAGCAAAACAAGAAAGCTTTAGTGTCTACAAATAATTTTATGAAATACTTAGCCTGTTGATACTTTAAAGTAATGATGTATATATTACCACCCCCCACTTTATTTGGAAATAATATTGCCAAGGCGGGCTCTTCCTGGCTGCCCCTCTCTCACAGACCTTTGCCCTAGCTCTGAGTCCTTGGTCTGAGAACCTGGGTATCTATTGTCTCTGTGTTTAGAAGCACCATGTGGCTTACACTGACATTTCTGAAACACAAGCTGTTTGCCTTGATTTTATTGCCTGGAGTGTATATTGCAAAAAAGAAAGAAAGTAAAAGACCCAGATGGTTTTTTTTACTATATTTCATTTCCATGCTTTTTACAAATTAATTAGAGGAGGAATTATCAGAACAAGACTGGGGAGTCTGAAGGAGCCAGGATACTGGAGGAAGTGCTGCAGAATCCCTCCCACCCCTGGAATTTAGCTTCCCAGAGCCCTGGGTTGTGTTGGGCTCCTCTCCCACAAGCACTCCAAAAAAAATCTGCTGGATGAATGAACATCCTGGCTAGGACCTAGTGCCCTACTTTATTGAGCACAAATATTTAACTGTATTTGAGAGGGAGCTGATTTCCTGAGTCTCTCCAGCCCGTGGGGTATGTACATTCAGAAGAATCCATATGTTCTAAGCCTTTCCTTTTCTTTGCCTTATACAGCAGGCTGCATTCAAAATGTGCAGAGACCAATCCAAAACTCTCCAACCTCATTTAAGTCTCCTTTCTCCAGTGTAGTTTCACTCAGCATGAGAACATCTGAACAGAGAGAAGAGATGTTGTGTGCTTGTTCACCGTCTGTTCTGCTGAAGATCTAATGACAAACCTCTGGAATCTGGAGGTAGAAAGGAATTGGGGGTATGTTGCATGGTTGGCATTGCGAACAGCACTCACTTCGAAGCTAGGTATAGATGTGGTCCTCCGAGGGGCAGGTCCATACTGGTTGTTTCTCTGACCAAATGCTAGTTTTGAGATTGTGAGTGACTCACAACTCCTCCACTTAGGATTCTTTCTGCCCTCCAGGTAAAGCCTTTACTAATACCCCTATTCTATATAATAGCAGTCATCCAAGTCAATACAGACAGCCATCCTGATGAGGGTGACAGCAGACTGACTCTGGTCTGGCTGAGTGATAGTGTCTTGTTGATCCCACTCAAGGCTGTTCACCTTTGTTACTCCAAACTGGGTATACTGGTGGCTTCCCCAGTACCCCATCTCCATACTGGGATCTCTTTCTAGGTCTTGTCAGTAGACCTCAGACACATAGTGGGAAGCAACCAGTGAACAGCCTTTGTAGATGGCAACTGATCAAAGAGATCCTAGTCTGGCCGGGCGGTGGTGGTGCATGCTTTTAATCCCAGCACTTGGGAGGCAGAGGCAGACGGATTTCTGAGTTCGAGGCCAGCCTGCTCTACAGAGTGAGTTCCAGGACAGCCAGGGCTACTCAGAGAAACCCAGAGAAACCCTGTCTTGAAAAACCAAAGAGAGAGAGAGAGAGAGAGAGAGAGAGAGAGAGAGAGACAGACAGACAGACAGACAGACAGACAGACAGACAGACAGACAGACAGACTAGTCTTCCCTTCTTGCAGGCACCCTAATCTCTATGTGATTCTACTGATTGTTCCCTCTAGCTATGATCTTTTCAGGTATTTTGCCAAATGATGGATAACTGACTAACACAGTTACCTTCAGGTCACCTCTGGAGGAGATACGTGGCCTTGACACTTTTGAAGGTGAGCCATAGTAGTCTCGTTCTCATCCTAGGGATGTCATGAGAAGATTTATTTCGAGTGCTTAAAGTGCCACAGGAATCTTAATAGAAGAGAAAGCACTTAGGTTGTCTGATATCAGTGATCCCAAGGATTGGAAACCGTTTAAGCTTAGGAACCACAGTATTAAGTGGCAGGTTAGGAAGGTAAGGGCCTGTAGCATTTGTTACTGTTGAAGTCACTGTACGCACTGCAGGACACAGGCATGCATGTACAAAGATCTGTGTGTCAGAGATGCTTCAATAAGGAAAGATTAGCAACAGCATGGAAACTTATTCCACTGTGCTGACCTAGTTTCTGTCAGCTTGACCCAGACCTAAACATATCTGGAAAGAAGGAATCTCAATAGAGAAACTGCTTTCCTTAGATCGTCTTAAGGGTGTGTTTGTGGGGGTATTTTTCTCATTGCTGATTGATGAGGGAATGCCCAGCGACCTGTGGGTGGTGCCACCTCTGCCAGGTGGGCCTGGGTTGTATATGAAAGCGATCTAAGCCAGCCATGGAGAGCAAGCAGCTTTCCTCTGCACTTTCTGCTTCAGTTTCTGCCTCTAGGTCCCTGCCTTGAGCTCCTGCCCTGCCTTCCATTGATGATGGATTTCATCTTGTAAGCTGAAACAAGCCCCTTCCTTCCCAGTGTTGCTGTTGGTCATAATGTTTGGCACAGCAACAGAAAGCAAACTGGGATGGCCACCTCGCCACAGAGAGTGTCTGGCTGTAGGGATCTACTGCCGGGAGACATGTGATTGAGATAAAAACCTTTGAAGAGTCTTTAAAAGCAAATGGACATGGTGCTGCTCTACTTAACCTGTTTGTGCGAAGGAAAGGGTGTATATCCCTAGCTCTTGTGTAAAATACTAAAAATGGACAGTGTACAGCCAGTCTCTTGTCCTAGTGGGTCATACAATTAGGAACATAGTGAAGAATTCTTATCCTTGAGTGAACTAAAAGTGATATTATTATTTTATTTTTTAATAGTGTGTGATACCATCTATCTACCTATCTACCTATCTACCTATCTACCTATCTGGAGGCTAGAGAGGTGACTCAGTGGTTAAAGGTGCTAGCTGTTCTTACTGAGGACTCAGGTTCTGTTCCCAGCACCCACATCAAGGAGCTCACAACACCTTTTACTCCAGCTCTGGGGGTTTGGATGCTTCTGGTTCCAAGACACACTTGAACACACGTGCACACAACATGCCTTTTCACATAGTTAAAAAAAAACAGAACTATTAAACATAATAAAAGACTAGAGTACATACTTGTGCTGACATTTCTCCAAATCTCTGAGTTTGAAGAATCTCTTCACAGAAAGCTTTTAGTCAATTATTTTTCCTTCTGTCTTAGTTGGCCTAATAACTATTACCTCATTCCACAATCTGGCTTATATTTCAACAACTGAATGTCCTAAATACTATTTGGCATTTGTGAATGTGTGTGCTAATTTGGAAAAATGCCTTTATTACAGTATAAATCTTCCAAGTAACTTTTAAAATTATGCTGTGGCCCTCATTTTGAAGACCTAAAAATGAGGACTCACTTAATTTGTTAAAAAAAAAAAAAAAACCCAAATGCTATTCATCTTCTCTCATAACTATTTTGTAATTTATTAAGAAAGTATTTCAGGAAAATTAATTCTCCAGAGTTTATTTAAGTGGCTAGGGTGGAATAAATCAGGGTGGAATTTTAGCATGCAGGCATGAGGTCTATATTTTCTTGTCTATACAGACTTGGCCAGTATCAGCCTGTAATGCTGAGTTAAGAACCAGATATGGGTGGAATTTTCTGTGACATCACCGAGTCCTAGTTCTGTGCCTACAGGATACCAGTGATGTGGTAACAACAAATGCTCATTGGGACCTCCTGTGTCTGAGGTACATCACCAAGTGTTTTCACATATTAACTCAGTCCTCACAGCAGGTCTCTGGGGAAAGCAGTGTGAAACTTTTGTTCCCCCAGAGAAATGAATGGGGTGGGGGAAAAAAAAAGCAAATAGTTTCAACTCCACAGTAGCTTAAAATTCTTTGGTGGCAGACATTCCTTGGGAAGCTTTTTGCTTCTGTAGATTGAAGTTTCAGTTAAATTTGAATATTCTCATGGAAAGATGCATTTTAAAAAAAAAAAAGAAGAACAAACCAAAATTGTGGTAACAGTGAGAAAAGGTAGGAGATTCTTTATTGTTACACAAAAGTCACAGCAACAGTTTTAGTGCTTGTTACATCTGGATGTCTGAACTGTGTACAGTCCCTGTATTGGAAAGAGAGCAGTTGTTTTATTCGGTGTGCTCGAAGAACATAGTTCAAAAGTGTGGTCCGTGCAAAAATAGTAGCAGTGCAGGATAGAACGGGAGAGGTGGTAGCCTGTGAACTGGGTCAGAAGGACTTCTGAGAAATTAGAGAGGGAATTACGAGCTCAGAATTAGCACCAAAGTCTTGACAACAGTTTAGCCTTGAAACTTGGGGATCTAGAAATGGGATTCGCAATTAAGAGGGCTTGCTGCTTTTGCAAGGACCCAAGTTTCCAGCCCCGAGGCTTGTCAACTTAAAATTGCCTGCAACTCCAGCTCCAGCGGACTCAACCCCTTTTGCGGAATCTGGATACCTGTACTCACATGCAGATATCCACACATTGCTATAAGCATATACACATAATTAAGACATAAATCTTTTAAAAATTGTACTGGGACTCATGGGCTTTTCTGAATTAATACCTGTCATCCATTGCACATAGATTGCCATCTCTTCACGGCATGCTGTTGAGGCAAGGGCAGTGAATTGCAGGAAAGCATGGTAGGACTAAACCTGTAACTCTGTCTCTTAAAGTAGACCCGTGGCAGTCAATATCACAGTTTTGTTTGTAAGCGCCATGTTTATTTTATAATGTTGTGAGGGATTTTTCTTTTGTAACCATAGTTACTAATTTTGCTTCTTGGCTTTCATATTAAGTTCCACATTCATGTATCATTATTTTGATTTGCTTCTTGATGTTGAACAACTGACCCAGTTTTATGGGGTCGGGAACCTCTTCAGTTGTCTTTGGGAAGAATCAGGCTCTGCCTGCATCTGTCTGAGGGTGATGCTGTTGTCCTCATGTCCGAAGCACCTCCAGGGGGAGAGGACAGTGGGGTAAAGCTTGGTTCCTCTGATCTCTGCTTAAAACTCTCCACTGTTGTTTGGCACGTAGTATTTTGGGAAAATTTGAGCCAGCCTGAATTAGAGAAGAAGCCTTTGACAATAACCTGTTCTCCATCTGGATAGCAATAGTTTTTCTTTTTCCTTGAAATCAATAAAATTCACCAAACGTTGTATCTCAAAGTACCAGTCTTTCTTTGAAAATCTTTTATCATTTGTTTCTTAGTTTTGCTTCAATTTGTATATCATTTACTTCCTGGATCTTGCATTGGTGCTGTCTTTCTGTCTCCATTCCCTTCCGTTTGTTTTTATTTTTCCTTTTAAGTCTTTGAGTCCAGTTTTTTTCAGTATTCAGTCTGCACCTCAGTGCTTCCAGTACATTTTACACTTGGCCTCTCCCTATGATATTGTCTGTCTCCAGATTGTTCTTCAGGGCAGTGTCAGGGACACATCTTTTTTTTTTTTTTTTTTTTTTTCTTGGTTGCACACCCACTTTTTTTCTTTTTTTTCTGAACAAGTGTATTTTATTTTGTAGGAACAACTGTGCTCTGATTACCCAAAGACCTTGTCTTCCTTCAGATGGCTGGAGCTTTTCTTAGAAATTGTGCTATTTCTTACAGCACACATTTCTATAGGGAAGGGCGCGTTTGTGTGCACTGGAGGAAGGAGGCAGAGTCTATTGGATGTCACAAAGCTTTTCTTCAGCTATCTCAGCCCACGGAGGGAGGAAGAAGCAGAAAGGAAAACTCTGTTCCATCATTCTGTGTTGATATTTTAGAAAGTCCAGGTGCCTGAAGAATGTGTGCTTTGGGGACAGATGCATCTGGGGGCTCTTACCAGTGAGACTGATTAGATGGCAGTGGTGGCCTTGAACTCATGTGGTGACCCTTTCCTGCATGACTGCCTTCAAGGTGCACCAGCCCTGCATGTCTGTACAGCTGTCCCCCTGTGCTTATTATTGTGAGGGTGATGGGTAGCACTCTTCATGGCAGCCAAGTGGAAGCCAGGAAATCATGAACTGTGCTTTCTACCACATATCCCTCTGACTTGGGTTCTAGGTGTGGTTTTTGTTATTGTTGTTGTTGGGCTTTTTTCCCCAGGGGTTTTCTTGGCAGACAAGAATACAGTTTGTTAGCCTTCGACGTCCAGTGGCCTTTTTTTTCACATTTGTCCCACTGGACCTAAAACTGCAAGATATCCCACAGTTTCTAGATCTGGAATATGCTTCCATCGTTTCCTGTGGAGATGCAAATTATCCCTTAATTAATATTAAGTTAATTTTACTGGGAAAGTGATGAATCATTTAAAACTGTTAAGATTTTAATGAATTCTCCCAAAGTTCATACCACTTCAGTTGCTTAGAAAGCAGCGACTGAGTCTCTGGGCAAGCAGAGTTGCAGAAGCTTCTCAGTGTGTGTACCATCAGCAGTATCTGTCCTCTGCTAAAGCCAGTCAGCAGATCCAAAAGTGGTCCGTGGGTGTACATTGTGAGCGTTAGTATCCACTAAGCCTAGAGAAAAAGGACCATTATTTAAAATTACAATGGAATTTCCCTTGGGGCCATGAGTAATGACCAAATTAGCTAGCACTTCACTCTCAGCCGGATACTGTATTACAACTCTCGGATCCACTTAGTTCTCACAACAGCCCCCAAACAGAGGTGACTCTTATTGTCTTTTATTGTCCAACTGAAGCGCACAAGGATAACATAACTTGCCCAAGTCACAGGATGGAGCCAGTGGTGTTCATCCCAGGGAGGCTGACTTCAAGGTCCTGACCTCTTAGCTTTAGACAGCTTTTCAGAATGTTGGGAATGACATTGGAACTCTGGTTTTCCCCTGCTAGGGTTTGATTTCACGGTGACAGAGGAGCCAGTTGCTGCATAGTTTGAGGGAGCTGTCAGGATGAACATATCAATATAATAACATTCAGATAGTTGCAGTGGGCAGGAGGGGAAACCATCTTGGGACAGACTTGAGGATGGATTTCTTTCAGTATTTTTAGAAGCAGGGTTGTATTAGGAGATCAGTGGACTGCTGAGTGTTTGCTTGTCTACCACACAAGCATCTACTCATCTGTCAGTATACCCTCATTCTAGGTACCTGAGATAAGATGGAAAAACCACAATGCCTGTCCTTAAGGGACACAACTAGCTGAACATGTAATGGCTTTCTGTAGAAGTTGTGTCTATAGTAAGAGATAGTAAGTTGTGTGTCCTAGAACATAGAGTCCCAGAATTCCAAAAGCGTTATTATCTTAAATTATTTCATTGTTTTTAGTGGTCCAGGAAACCCACTGGTTTTAAAATGAGCAGTCAAGTGACAGACACCTGACACTTATATTAGAGTATAGTCAAAATCCATGGCCTAGGATATATAGCAAAGCTCTGGCTTTGTTTGTTTAGACTTTTCTCCCTTTAAGCAATTATTGTTTGTGTCCATTTATCAGTCAGAATCTAGCTGAATCATAAAACATAAGGCAAGGCTCCCCACTGGGCTCTGAAAGGGGCCATCGTGGTACCTAAGACCTTCCACAGGTTTTCCCGAGTTTTCCACATCTGCCTGCATCTCTAGCTTTGCTTCCTCTGTTGTTCTCAGAACTGTGCTGTTGAAGAGTTGGGCTTTCCTGGGCCTTCCTGGGAGGCCCCGTGTCCTCTGGGGCCTGGGGTGATAATGATGTCAGAGGGCCATCTATACAGAGGCTCTTCTGAAGCTGGGAACAGATCGGATGGACTGACAGTGACCCTCTTACCCATTTTGTCTGTGCTGTTAGTTAGCGCTGACCTCTGCCTTTAGCAGCAGGCAGAAGTAACTTCTTGGAACTAGATTTTTTCCCCTTGTGGGTGGATATTGGAGTTTATTCTGTGTTGCTATTATTGGAGTATAGAAAGACTTCAACAGATATGCCCTTTCTTAAGAACTATAACTGTTTGGTTATAAATAAGTCATTATCTTTTGCCTCACATTTATATTAAAATACCCAGACTACTTAAAGTTAAGCTCTGGGTCTGGGGACACAGCTGAGTGGTAGAATGCTTGCCTAGCATGTAGAAGGCCCAGGTTCAGACCCCAGAACTACAGGAATAATAAGAAGATAATATCTGAGAACACATACATACATACATACATACATACATAGTATTTTTACTACTTAATCACTTAGTGAATTCTGAGGCTTCTAGTCCCTGTTGCAAAATGTATAGAAAATTGGAATGGTGACCTAAAGCCTTGGAATGTTGTCTAGAATCCAAACATAGTTGGTTCTATTTTAGTAGGGTGATTCATTGCACAGTGTCCAAATAGGTCTACCCAGGGGCATTATGGAATCCATCCATCAATATGTAAAGTGCATTGTTAGCAACTATGTTTTACAGTTTGGGAAACAGCAATGCACAAAGTTAAATGAACTTAGGGCCAGGATTTGAGCCCAGCTAAGCACAGTGCTTGGTCCAGGGATTGAGCCTAAGCATGGAGCAGACCAGAGAGGTGCATGGATGCTACAGAGCTTATGGGGGACTGCAGTCAGCCTCTGCCCAGGATGGATGACCTATTGCTTCTGTGCTATTTGATCTTCCAAGAAAGCGTCATCTGCCATTACCATAGAGTTCTTCATACTGCTATAATTTCTGCTCCCAGTCAGACTTTCAGGGCTGCTTGAAAACCTTCTTTCTTCAATTCACAAAGTTTTCCATTCTCCTTTCTCTGTGGGCTCTTGGGAGTGTGTGTGTGTGTGTGTGTGTGTGTGTGTGTGTGTGTGTGTGTGTCTGTCTGTCTGTCTGTGTGTCTGTGTGTGTAACTCACCACTGACTCTGCTTACTTTGGCTTCTCCTTCCCCAAGACATCCCAACCCCATACCTCTGCCTCTCTGTCCCTTTCCTCCTTCCTCTTTGCATCTCAGAGGCAAACACAACCCTCTTTAAAGATCACCACCTACCTGAGTCCACCTCCTCCCAGGCCTTCTTGTCAGATATGAGTGTTCCCCTTTGCTCTTCATCCTCTGCCTCTGCATTTGCTTCACCCCCTTTCATTGTAGAAGTCTTTTCTCTGTTTCCCTTTTCATTGAGCCGTTACTTTCTTCTCTTGAAAATCACCTGTACAGTGAATGGGATGGCGATATACAAGTCCCTTAATCTTTCTGCATTCTAGATTCCTTATAGGTAAAATGAGCTGCAAATATTACTGGCCTCATAGAATTATTGTTGGTATTATGTCCTAATGTAGTAAAGGTCCTAGCTTACCATTTTTTTTAGGTTTTTTAGGTGGTAAGTAATATTCTCTCTTGGGTGTTCATAGACACTTGACAGTTTCTGAGTGTATTTCTGCCTTCAAAGCCTGGGGGCTCCCTGAAGGACAAGATTATTTTATCCCATCTTTCTATTCCCAGGACTAAACACTTGTAATTGCTAACCTTAGATTTATCTCTTCGTGTCAATATGAATGTAAATAAACGAATGGTTGAGACCACCGAATTAGAAGGAGTGAATTTTCTCTTTGAAGGGTAAAACTGGCTTTCCTATTTCTAGACTTAGATTACTCTCAATGCAATTGCATGTTGCATGATTTTATTTATTTATTTACTTGCAGCTCTTGGGGACAAATCCAGGTGCCAGGCAAGCATTCCACCACCGCACTATAATCCCCGATGTATTTAAATGCTGTGTTTTAATCCGGATGGGTTATGTAGGGTGCTGGAGAATATAAGTATAATCGCTGCCTAAGACAGAAGAAGGTAGAGAAAGGGTTCGTTCATAGTGGTGTCCAATGCAGAGGAAAGAAAAAGGAGCTTCCCAGCAACGTCTGCTGCTGTGACCACAGCAATGATAGAATACCTCAAGAGAGAAACTTTATTTGGGTCATTAGGTCGGGAATATAGTATACTATCCCAGGGTAGGCAGGGCGTCGGGAACTTGAAGCAGTCATATCCACAGTCAAGACTGGAGAAAGAGTGACTCCATGCCTATTTGTACCTCCACTCCCTTTTTCCATTTTTGCTCAGTCCAGGGCTCAAGCCCAGGACATGATGCCTCCCCGAGCAGTCGTATGTTGAAGTCTGTTGCCAGAATGACCTGCCTGACCTTGGAAGGAGGTGTTTATACTTATCTTATGTCCATAACATAGCAATTGGCATTTGGGAAGGCTTCAGGAGCCATGGCATAGTTCAAAAATGGGAGGGTGACAGATTTCGGGGTGAGTAGCAGACACAGTGTAACCTAGATGAGTGAATAACCTGGGATGAAGTGTAGGGCAGGCAAACCCATTCTTAAATGAATGTCTCAGATGCCGCTCCAGAGTCGCTCTACATACTACATACATGGGAAGATCTTTGTGAAAGTGCTGGGCTTCCTGCAGTAGGAGAAAGGTCAGATGTTTATGTCATGAGGGACTAGTAATCTAGGTTTTCAATGAATGATAAAGAGAGGAGTCCTTTAAGGCTCTACGTGGATCAACTCCTGTCTACAGCATCCTCTGAATGCACCTGCATCCTTCACTCACTTACCTGAACATCACTCCCTGCATGATCTGGCTCACTATCTGGTCTGGAAATGTGCTTGCCTGACTGAAAGTCTCCTTTCTGTGGGGTTGGCTCGCCATTTCAGTCACCTTAGGGGACACTAGTTCTTATTGTTGGCATGATCCTGGTGATGTTAGAATTTATCTTTGCAGAGTTAAGGAAGGGCCAGTAAAGGCTATGCTGCTCATGTAAAAGGAGCTAAATAAATACTTGTTGGATGACTGAACAGATGTTAGGGCTTGTCTCTGATCTGTGTAACAAACATCTGTATGCTCTCGATCACTTCACATCTGGTAGGTAGACATTACCAAGTACTGGCTATTACAGTGAAACTTTAAGGAAAACTAGTTAGGACCCGGACGCTTGCCTGTTTATTGTCTGATCTTAATGTTTTGAAGTATGTGCTTTTTTTTTCCCCAGATAGCATGAGTTTAAAACCTTCTCAGTTAAAATACTATTTGTCTTCTACCTTTGCCTTGCTGGTTGTATTGGCAAAGCGATCTGGTCTTCTCCATAAACCTGGAGGGGAAAACCTTTCCAAGCATAATCTCTCCAATAGACTTCCTTTGATGGCTGCTCCAGAACCCATACAACAAGAGTGACTTCAGTTTGCAATGGTTTAGGCTTTAGCATCTTTCTTAATCACTCCAAGAAACTATCTTTTTTTCCTTCCTGGCTTACTTTTGTGCCAGCGGACTACTTTGCTTGGACTAATATATTTCAAAACTCAAGCTTGCCCGTTGGCCAGATGTCTGCGACCACTGAATTTCTACTGGTTTTTCAGTTTTCCATGATTAAACCAAAAAAAAAAAAAAAAAAAATGATGCCATGTCTGGCCAAGGGCAGATATTGGTTGCCAAACACCCATCGTTCATCACGGTGACATTCTGTTTGCTCCCCTGGATGGAGACAGTCAGGGCTTTCAGAGGCCAAGCTTCAAGGGAAGAGCTGTGAGCAAGTAGGTGTCATTTGGAAATGATTTGATAGCTAGGAGACTTACCGGCTAGCCACTGAAAATCTCCTTTGTGATTTATGAGCAGGAATGTCAGGAGCCCGCATTGAGGCTAAGCCTTGGCTTTCCCACATGCAGGCCTTCATAGCTGACACATTACACATGTCTCTGGAGTGTAACATATGGCTTCCTGAACTTGCAAATGTGGCCTCCTGCTCTGTTGAAATAATGTCTGTTTAAACAGTCTCCTGGAAAAGTGAAGCCACATTCAATAAAATAATTTCATGTCCAGGAAGCTTCCTCTAGGGTCCCTTAAAATGTGATTTCCAAGGAACATAGTAGAAAGTTTGCATTAAGGTGTTACCTGCCTCTATATCCATAATGGACTGTCAGATTGTCGCTGTACACGTAGATGTTTATTGTAGATGTTAAAAGATTTATGGAGTATTAGCTGAACAGGAACAGGGCATATCTTCTCGTTCAAGAGTGATAAGCTCAGTTTGATGGTATAGGCCCATTTCCCCAGCTAGTCCACAGGCTAGCGGAGGAGAAGGAACACAAGGTTAAGGCTGCCCTGGATACAGATCGAGTTCAAGACCGGCCTGGGCAGTTCACTGAGACTCTTTGAAAGTACATACATGTTTTATGTGTATGGGCATGACTCTGCAGGCAGCCTATGGCTTCATCACTGTGTGGGTTTATGAATCTTGCAGAAGATTAAGAGCCAGGTTTTGGCAGCGGGTTTGTCTTCATAATAGACATTAAAAAAAAAAAAACACGTGGGAAAGGGTCCACACAAGCATACTGGACCAATGTCAGCTCAACCAGGCTCTGACCCACACAGTTTTTGTTCTGTATATGGGGAGGGAGAAAGAGAAATGTGATTTGTTAATTACCTATAGATAAATATATGTGACTATTCTATATAGCTATATCTATAGATTTATATATCATATATATCATATAGGTATGCAGTTATATAGGTATAGAGTTATATAGGTAGATCTATCTATATAGGTATGTAGTTATATAAATATATAGTTACGCCTACCTATACCTATAGATTTACTTATATAGGTAGATCTATAGACACAGATATATAGATATATAACTATAAGGTAGTTACCAAGTGGGTGTCTGCCGAGCCACTAGCCAGGTTTCAGAACAACCAGAGCCTCTGTGTATTCCCACACACCTCATTCCCACCAGACGTAGCATCCCAGCTCCTGGCCACCATCCTGACTTTCATTTCTGCACAGTGCGGTTCCATTTCTCCCAAATCTCTCTGTATTTGCACACAGTCACATGAAGTGGGGCTTTGCATGTTGACCCTAACTTCTCTCGGCATTTGTTTCTGGTAACCGTCGGCGATGTTCACTTTGGTTGCCTTGGGCCTCCCCTTGTTTGACTGTACTGTAATAATCTTTTTGGATATTTGGGCCATTTATAAATTTTGTCTCTTTTGAGTGCCTCTGTTAATACTCTACGGTAGATCTGATGGACACATTGATCATACATCCCTGAATGAAGACATCCCCAGTGTTCCCTAAGCTTTTGTAGGAGATAACATTTTTCTTTTTCCTATCCCATTCCTCTTAAGGCTTTGTGGAGGACAAAACTGCTTCACATTCTCCAGCCAGCCTTGACATAGATTCTGAATGTCCCTGAGTGGGATCATTGAGAGTAGTTGCTGGACCTAATGGAGTCCTAGGAACCACCTTAAATGCTGGGTCAGAATCTTCGCGGCCAGGAGTCTGTAGACTCAACCAGCACCTGGGTGTTCCTCATGAGGGACACCCAGCATTGAATTTGTAAGGTTTGGCATCTTAGTCATGAGGAAATTTGGGGAAAGTATACACAATTAAAAAATCTTGGGAACCTGGCCTTCTTGTGGAAAAGCTAAGGAAGTCGGATTCATTGGGGCCATAAATGTATTTTTAAAAGACTGAAACATGATTTAATTGTTTGCAAGTGAATGAAAGAATTTTATTATGACAGTGCAAATATTTGCTAAGTCGGGAGAGATTTAGATTAGTCAAAGGGGAGCACATGCTGAGCATTCTCCAGGCACCAGGGATGGAAGAAACAAAAGCTACAGTTCACTGTCTTCAGGGAACTGAAGATTTGGGATAAAACGAACAAACCAGACGCCCCCTCCTCAGCAAAAGCAGGATGCCATATATCATCTCGTCTAGACAGTAGGCTTCAGTGAGCTGAGTAGGTGGGCCCCAGAGGACACAGCAGAGCAGAGATGCAGAGAGAGGTCACTGGGAAGGTCCTGAGAGCCTGCGTGGCCCTGGTCAGCTTTAGAAGTTGGCCTTCATGTAGGCGGTGGATGAGAGAAGTGTTCTAAGGCAGCAGCTTCCATTGTTTTTATTGTGATTCTCCAGTAGGGAGTAATTGTTACCGTAGGTGGCCCAGTGTGTACCTTTACACTAGCCAGACATTTCATCAGGCGTTCAATCTATTAAACCCGAGCGCCTGCTGGTGGGTTTTATTTCTGTCAACGTTGTGCCACTTGGTGGACAGACAGGGGAGGAATTGGCTTCTAGATTGCTAAGAGCGATGATAGCAGAATGCTTCTCACACATGCCCCATGTTGTGTTGGCTAAGGAGATAATATGGGAGGTGACAGTGAATGGGAAGGGGCTTCCTGAGGAAGATGAACAGTCGGGGTCAGTTTTCCTGCTCTGCCTTCCAGTTTGCTCTGAACTCTTCCTCTGTTCAGACTCTTAAGCTCCCTGCTATGTATGAGCACCCAGCCTTGTCCATCATGTGCCCGTGTGCAGCACTTACAGACTGAGTAATGTTGCAGATAACTGAGCATCCACCTAGGAGAATCCATCTTCTCTTTGCTTCATTTGTTCAAAGTGGCTCATAGAGCCAGGGATCCGGGTCCCTTCGGACCTCTGGCAAGTGCCATTGCCGTGTAGGAAGGGGATCTTTCTTTGGCATGTCCTCACCAGAGGTCCACCTGGAACTGCTTTAGGAAACTCTCATCACCGGGTTTTTCACAGAAGAACAGAGCCTTAGCAGCAGCCGACAGAGACTCCTTTCATGTGGCCTTGCCCAGCTTAAGTGCTTTCAGTCCCGGCCGTTAAGATTTCACATTCTTCTGATCGGCCAATCCAGTTTTAACTTAGTCAGTTTAGGTTAGGGAAGGATTTTGCCGGACCATACTTTTCCATTTCAAGAAAATGTGACTAGAGGTCACTGGCCCTAAATGTACTTAGTGAAGCGTTCTCTTGTTTAAAATGAACTCTGGGAGAAAGCAACTGCTGTGTGTTTCTTAGCATGTGCTACAGTTAAGTGACACGTCTTAGACTGGTAATGAAAGCTGGTGTCCTTGCCATTCGATGTTGTCTTCCTTTTGATGGGAAGCGTGGTTTGTAGTCGAGATAATGCCTCATTCTATGTTTGTTAGTAGACTGTTTGAACAGGAAGGTTGCGTGGCATTGCCCAGACAAACTTCAATAAAATTCGATAGGAAGTGATCATACTGGGCTGCACTATTCCAGGTGGTACTTACTAGCGGTTTCTCAAAGTTTTAAGAATTCAGTTCCTCAGTGGCGCTGGCTGTTGGATGTGTACTAACTTGGTCAGAGACACTTTTTGTGGATAGCGGTGCTTTGAGTCAGTAGTCTGAACAGCTCAGAGCATCGAGGCCTGGTACACAGGCCAGAAGGAAGAGCTCATGTTTAAGCCCTTGGTAATCTTGAACTGTTGGCTGGTTTGGTTCTGTAGCACAGTGCCCTTG
Source organism: Rhabdomys pumilio (assembly GCA_030674055.1). Taxonomy (NCBI): domain Eukaryota; kingdom Metazoa; phylum Chordata; class Mammalia; order Rodentia; family Muridae; genus Rhabdomys; species Rhabdomys pumilio. The sequence goes on along the minus strand of JANHMN010000014.1, from coordinate 47,294,998 downwards.
AGTGACCTGTGCACTAGGTCAAAGGCCTGCGTTCTCAGGCACCAGCTGTCAAGGTTAGCTAGCCATTAGCTAATAAGTAAGCTGGCCCGTAGTCCTTCGTTGCTTCATTTTCTCAAGGGTACCTGAAGGAAGTGACCTTTGTAGGAGTTTGCTGGTGACTGGTATTTCATTAAACTGTGGATGCTTCCTTTGGGAAATCTAGCCTTCTTGGGTGTGCTCACCATGAAGCAGAAGGCGTTTTTTAAAGCTGCTTGCTTTGAGCAGGGTTTGATGTCAGCCATGGCTTCTGTTGCTCATCCTTCTGCCTTTTGCTTCACAGACAAATGAGTGGAACAAGAATGATGACCGTCTGCTGCAGGCTGTGGAGAATGGAGATGCCGAGAAGGTGGCCTCGCTGCTGGGCAAGAAAGGGGCCAGTGCCACCAAGCAGGACAGCGAGGGCAAGACCGCGTAAGAGAGGATACTGGCTTGTTAAGGGTGGGAGCATTTCAGCGGTAGAGTGTCTGCTACTCTGGGCTCCATCTCCAACACTGTGAAAAACAAAAACCAAACCCTGAAATATTGACTATTCATCAAGGGGAGTTTGACTAATGCTCTGGGGGCCTTCAAAAAAACTAGTGCTGACCTCTTCCTAACCCCGTCCTAAAACGTGTCTGGGTCTGTTTCCTTTCCATCCAACTCCAAATTATACATTGAACTTTCCCTTGTGGCCGTTAGCTGTTCCTGGAAACAACCAACCAACAATTGCACCAGAGAACAAATAGCACCAGGGTTGCAAGCAGTTGGCAGATGGGAAAGAAATTCTCCCCTAGATAAGAAACAGCCCAGCCTTCAAACCTTACTGCTTGTAATTTGTTAAACTACTCTTTAGCAGAGGTCGTGATTGCATGGTCTTACTGTAGTAAGATTTTTTGTTTTTTTTTTTTTTTTGCTTAATGTTTGCATATATCAATTTCCTGCTTACCATAATTAAAACTGTGTGGAGAGAGATAGAAAGGAGTGTATGTGTGTGGGGGAGAGAGACAGAAAGGTAGGTATGTGTGTATATATAGAGAGAGGCAGAGACAGAGAGAGGGAGAGGGAGAGGGAGAGGGAGAGGCACACACACACACATACACACACACACAGAGAGAGAGAGAGAGAGAGAGAGAGAGAGAGAGAGAGAGAGAGAGAGAG
>JANHMN010000014.1:47270138-47284617 GCA_030674055.1 Rhabdomys pumilio | reverse complement strand
TGTGGTGGTGGTGGTGGTGGTGGTGGTGGTGGTGATGGTGATGGTGATGGTGATGGTGATGGTGATGGTGATGGTGATGGTGATGGTGACGGTGACGGTGATGGTGATGTCAGCCCTAAGACTTTGCTAGGAAACCACTGTGCACCTGTGCCAGGAAGCAAACTAGTTCTCGGCCCAAGGACATCGTTTCTTTCTTAAGAACATGCGTTATAACCAGATAATAGCTTGCAGTTATGTCGGTTCATTCCTGTACCCCAGCTTTGAGAAAGGCGAAAAACAAAACCAAAAGGGAAGTTTTATAGTACCTTAAAAAAAATAGACTTCTGTGTGCTGGGGAAGCTGAAGAAAGCAAGATGGAGCTTCCATCCTGTCAGTGTAGGGTCTGACGGGAGAGAAGGGCAGAAGCAAAGGCCCTTCAGAGTATTGCCAGGTGTGGTGAGGAAAGTGAAGAGGGCAGGGCTGCTCTGACTAAGCTCGGGAGAGGCAGCACAGAGCAGATCTCTGAACTTGCCTGGAATAATGGCTCTCCTGGTATGGCAAGGCGAGACTCTGAGGTGGGTGGCACTTGGTGGTCTCAAGGAAGAGCGAAGAGCCAGTAGACTGGAGCCAGTGCCTAAGGAGAGTGACTGTAGCTGAGGCTGAGGAGAGGGAGCCAGGGCGCCCCACACACTGCTTTCTACTCCATGGCCAAGACGTTGGATGAAATCATAATAAAAAGACTTAACTTGGCTGGGTTTCCCTGAGGTGACTTAATCTTTCTCTCTCCACAATGGCGTCTTCTAAAACGCACACGAGGAAAATGGGAGCGAGCTGAGATGGTTGGGGGTGTAAGGTTCCTGCTGCAGAGCTGAAATGTTTGGCTCTCAGCAACTGGGCAGAGCTGCTTTCCATCAGGAGCAGGGCCTGGGCCTCTTACCGACCACAGGGCAGAGGGAGAAAACTTACCTCAGCGTTAGGGCAGAGAGCCAGGTGTTGTGGCAAGCCCCCGTAACCCCAGCCCTCAGAAGGCTAAGCAGGAGGATTGCTGTGAATTCAAGGCCAGCCTATGTGCATAGCTGGACCCTGTCTCAAAGAAAAAGCCATTAGGGCAGTGAATTCACATCCTGGTCTTCTGGGTATTCCCTGGTTTCTTCGAATCCCGGTGTCTGTCTTATGAAGAGGTTTGACTCACCCTTTCTTCAACTGGTACTACTTGGATTCGGGCTGTATGGAACCAGCGCTCCTAGGGCTTGGGGAATGTGGTTTCCTCTGCTTGAGTGTTGGCTGTCTGCTTAATTTGTAGTTTAATCTGTTGTTTCCAGAGTCAGGGGAGATGTTGAAGTCTCACAGTGGTTCAACCGTGTGAGTGCTGAGGGCCCACGCGGTAAGACACAAGAGTTGAGTTTGAGGGAGACTTTCTGTAAATGAGAAAGCCTGGAAAGTCGGTCTTCTGGAAGTAGTAGTAGAACTTCTTTCCTGCCGATGTAGGTTTCACCTGGTAATCAGGAATCAGAAGATTTATATTTACTCTTTCTGTGTATCTTGCCAAACCGAAACTCATGGGCATTTGCTTGCTTTCTTCCTTCCTCCCTTCCTCCTTCCCTCCATCCCATCCTTCTTTCCTTCCTTCCTTCCTCCCTTCCATCCTTCTGTCCTTCCTTCCATCTCTCCCTCCCTCCTTCCTTTTCTTCCTTCTTTTGAGATTTTATTTATATGAGTATGTGTTTGAATGTATCTGTGTACCTCATATCCACTGTGTTCCGGAAGGCCAGGGAGGGCAGATCCCCTGGGATGGAGTTACAAATGATTGTAAACTGTCATCCAGGTGCTGGGAATTGAACCTGGATCCTCTGTAAGAACAGCTGGTGTTCTTAACTGCTGAGCCTTCTCTCCAGCCCCAGCTGACAAGCTCCTGGTCCCTGAACCACACTCAGAGTAAGCAAAGCTTACTTACTAAGGTGTTGCCACCTGAGCTCCATCAGAATCGGAGAGGCCACTCTGTGTTAGCATGGCCAGTGACCAGTAGTTTTAGCCCCGAACCTTGCATCCAAGGAGTAAATACAAGATTCTTCAAGCCTTCCTGCTGCCACGGAATTCTTGACCTACCTAAATAAAATTACAGTCTTTCTCCAGCTACATAGACTTTTCAGTGACAGGTTCAGTCTTTAAGAGATATGTAAGCAGCTTAGGTAGAGATGAACTGGAGAGGATTCTTACTTTTAGGGGAAATTTCAGCTGATAATCAGCTGAACCACTTCAAAGGGCTCATTGAGAAAACTGAACCATGGAGCTGGAAGTCAGTTCCCAGCACCCACACTGGGCAGCTTACCACTGATAACTCCAGCTCTAGGGAAACCTGATGCCCTCGTGTGGACTATGTGGGTACCCTATGCACATGGTGTATACACACAGAGACACATACATGTATATAAAAACAGTATTTTTATTTAAATAAATAAATTTTTTTGCCTCTATAAATTTTGCATTGTAATAAAAATTCTCTTGTTTAAATGAAAAGTTGCCAGCCCGGAAGTCTCCACTAGGATGTGGAGAGTTGGAACCCTCCTGTACTGTTGCCAGAAACACGTAACGAGGCGGTGGCTTCAGAAGGCTTAGCAGCCCCTCAGAAGGTAAATGCATGTAACTGAGCAATCCCACCCCTGCAGAAAGCTGCTGGCTTGAGAGCATGTACCCACACAAGTACTCTACTTGTTTTAGCAGTCACAGGACTTTAAAAGTAGAAGCAACCCACCCATACATCAAGTGATAAGTGAAAAAACAAAACACACGATATTCATGAACTTGAACAGTTGTGAACCGCTGATAACATGTGAATGTGCCTCAAATCATACTAAATGAAGTCAGAGCCAGGGCACCATGTACCGTATGCTCCCATTCCAAAAGTGTTCACAGCAGGGCAAATTAATAGAAGATGGAAAGTAGATTGGTAGGGTTTTTTCCCCCCTTTTGGACTAACAGGACAGAGAAATGAGTGCCTCTGAAGACATATGGGGGTTTTCTCTTTGCAACATTGTAGAAAATGTGAAATTATAGAGTGAGTGTTTCTGTTTGAACATAGAGCCTTGTGCGGTAGTGTTTGGTACCCAGTGAGCAGTGCTGTTTGGGGGTGGAGATGGAAGCTGCAGAAGTTGGGGCCTGGCTGGAGGAAGTAAGTCATAGGGCGTGTGCTTCTGCCTCATCCAGCCTGTTCTCTTTTCTCCAGTTCCTGGCTGCCATGGCAGTTCATCTCTTTCCTACTGTGTCATCCCACCACGATGAACTGCAAAACGAATCCTTCTAGGTGAGGGGATCTTGTCACAGGGACAGGACGTTTGACTACCAGAGCAAGATTGACACTTGAGTGTCTCATTCTAGTTGCCTCTGCTTCTGGTTCACACTCAGGCTAACTGTTGATGTCTTGCTGCTTTGTGGCCTTGCTTGCACACCTTTGTGACTGTGCTAAAGACAAGTCTTGAAAAGGTGAATGTATGTTATGCAAATCACATCTCAGTGTAGTGTGAAAATGTGCTGATTTTATTTCTTTAATAGAATCATGCTTCAACATTATATGTTGACTTAAAGACTTAGCACAGGGGCTTTTCAACCTAGGAATGACATATTTTGAGATAGGAGCTGTCCTATGATGTTTGAGATTCTTGGTGGTTATCTCTGGTTTCTAGACATTAGCTGGGCTCTTTTTTCCCCTCTCTATCAATAATCAAAACTGTCTCTGAATGTTGCTAAGTCCCCAGACACTCAAGTGTGTGTGTGTGTGTGTGTGTGTGTGTGTGTGTGTGTGTGTGTGTTTTAGTATACAAAATGTTCCCTCAGTATCTGGTCAACCTTTTGACGTCATACGAAAGTTTCATAAGGAGTGAGTTTGTCTTAGTCACTGCTCAGTGCTCAGAACAGTATTTGACAAAGAGATGCTACCTGTATATGGTAGTATGTGAATGGATGGATTTAGCTATAGTAGCACACAAATATAGCAGTGTCACTCACGTATCTCATACTTAAGGTAACACATATTCCTAACACTCCATCCACATTGTGGCAAAGCATGTTAAGGGGAGTTTATATGTAGGTTTTAGGTAATTTACAGGTGGGTGCTTTTAGCTAGTGTTCTATAACGTAGGCTGAGAGTGATACCAGCTGTTAAGTGGTGACCTGGGGTGTCCCCCACTCCTAATCCTGTAGTGACTGTGCAAGTGCCTGCTTGCTAGCCCGTCTTTGTCTACCAGCCCCCTCTGATGGTCTCCTCTGAAAGCACTCACACTACTGTTCTCTGCATAGGAGAGGAAACATGCTCCCTGTCAGCTACGAATCAAGGCTTTGTCGCCAATGAGTCTTGCTCTTTCCACCCAGTGAAATCCAGTGTTCCCCACTTGAGTATCTTGTTCAAGTCAGTTTTGCTTCTGCCTCACAGTCAGAGGCTAAATGTCAATGTCTCGATGCTGCCAAGTGCTGCTCTGGGGATTATCACTTCTCTGGAAGGTGCCAGAACTTAAGTAGCTGAGTGTGAGCCTCAGACAAGGCTGGTGTTGGGGTCTTTGGGGCCTGGGAATGTCTTCAGCTTTGTTCCCAAGTTCCCATTCCCTGAAAAGGCATGGAGCTTTTTATCTCCTCCCTCGTCCCTGTCTTCATTTTTACAGCAGTGTTGCCAGACCCAAGTCTGTCCTTTCTGACCACTGAATTTTTTTCATTAAGCAGTCATGTTACTCTGCTGTGTAATAACTGGTGTCATTTTGGACTATATAGATATATAGATTCTTTTACTTCTGATGGACCATTTTACTGGTGAACAAACTGAGACACAGAGAACTCTTGCCCGAGATCACACTAATGAGTAGCAGGGCTCATGCTCAAATCCCATGAGTCTGTGCCCCTAAAGGTGACATAGGGGACCTCCTACCACTGCTTCCTCTCTTTCAATGCTTTCTTGGCTTCTTGACTATTCTGCCTTCCCCTAAACATTAGGAATATTAGAAGCTTTCATTTCTGAAAGTCATGGACATTAGGAATCACAATGTGAATTCCTGAAGGCAAAGCTGTAACAGAATTAGATGTCCAAGTTAAGTGCGGGGAAAGCAACAGATTTAGAGGCAGTGTTCTTTCCTGCCTTACTCTTGTACCATGGTATTTACCCTACCTTTGATTAATAGCCCATAATATGCCAGGGAGTGGTCCTATGGAAACCAAACCCGCAGCAGAAATGGGAGTTTTTATGTTGGCTTTAGTTCATGGCATGCCAGACCACCCCACTGCCTTTTACTTAAGTGGATAATTGTTACTTTTGGAAAAATGTAACCCAGACACTCAAAACCGATCTCTACTCTGGCATAAAAGAATACTAGAAAACGTTTTTGAATCGCTATATTCTGTATGATTATAGTCATATATTCTTTTCATAAGGCCCTTTAGCGAAAATGTCCAATATTTTAATAACCCAAGTAACATGGCAATGGAAACTTCTTTTTCTTTCTGAAACTGGTTTAATTTTCTTTGTAAGATTATCTCCAGCTACATTCATTTTCTTCCTGCAAATGACACAAATTCATTCTTTCATAATGTTTGAAAAAAAAAAGTCCATGTCGATCTGTGTCACATGTTTTTAATCCAGCCTCTTTTGTAGGGCACTTAGGTTGGGTCCACAATGCAGCTGTTGTAAATGGCGCTGCAGTAACTATCAGCGTACAAGCATCTGTGTGGTGTCTGTAGGGAGCTCATGGGTCCCTGAGTGAATGGGTAGTATCGACTTAAGCATGGCCATGCCAAGGATTTCAGTGCCCCAGACCCTTGCAAATGACAAGGCCTTCCCTCCATCCTCCATCCGAGAACTCATTAAGAATGGTTAACCTTTTTTGTGTGTGCACAAACACACACATACACACACACACTCACACTCACACACATACAGGGGAGAGGGGGAGACAGAGAGAGACATGGACAGAGAGGGAGGCAGACAGACAGACAGACAGACAGACAGATTGACAGATTAGGTAATCCACCTCTTCATCCAGCTGGATATAGTGTGTTGAGTTTCTAGGCTGCTGGTGCATTTCTGTCAGAGCTCATGGCCCACCCAGTCCCAGCTTTATGCCTGTCTGTGATGTCTTCATTTCCTGTTACACACCCCAGTCAGGTCAATTTCAAAGCATCGAAGGTTATAGCAGGTGACCTTTGAGTAAATGCTGTGACCCAGGGTAAGAAAGTAGTTCTACCCTCCAGTGTTTGCCTGTCATAGTCCATCATCAAAGAATGCCAGGGCAAGAACTCAGGGCAGGGACCTGGAAGCAGAAACAGAAGCAGAGGTCATGGAGGAGCGCTGCTTACTGTACAGCTCATGGAAACACTTTAAAAGGCTGATTAACATTGTCTTAGATGTCTTCAACCATATAACATTCCCAGGGTATAACCTGGTGGATCATCTTGTGGACGGCTTCACAGAGCACTTCTCACCCTGCTGTTGTCATCCAGGGTCCTCTAAAAACAGATGTGTCAGATGATGGGTTAAGAGTAGAACTCTTTTTAGGTGTGTTGCTAGGTTCAGGGCTGCACCCTAAGCTAGCAATAGTGGGACTTTATGTTGACTCTTGTGTGGAAACAGCAGAGATGGTCTCCACTGTGGCATTCGGAGAGGCAGAGCTGTGGTCTGGACTGCAGTGCTTGGTGTGACTGGAGACAACTGCTGCATGGCAGTGAGGAAACCAAAGCCACGCTGCCTGGACTTTCTCCTTTATATCGTCCATCTCTTGCAATCACCTCTCATTGGTCAGACTCAAGCAGAAATCAAATTCCATGATGCCTATTGAATATAGTCCACTCGAGTTCTCCACTGTGCCACAGACCCAAGGGTAAAAGCTCAGGGCAGACCTGGATGGACAGTATGCTCAGATTGCATACTGTACCCCAGGAGCAGGTTCACATACGAGCTTGTTCAGCTTTGCTACGGATTCCCCAAGATGGCATGTGTGATTGGGAATGATGATGCCAAAGGGAGCTCCTCCTCTCTCTAGTTGAATGAATTAGAAATTTCCTGCAAGGCAACTAGCTCACCCTTTCTTGTCAGGTGGGCAGGTTTGTGTGTACCTGGTCTTACTTAGCAACTAAAGCAGCACCTTTTGGGTGGCTGCAGGATATAATAACACCCAGAAATGTGTCTCTTTAGATGACTTGCTTGATTTTATTTAATTACAAAGACTAAGAATGACTTTACTCAAAGTATGGTTTTATGGCTGCAGTGCAGAATTGTGAGCAAGATTATCTGTTCCTATAGTGAGCTCTTCCTAATTTTTTTTTTTTTTTTTGTATTCTGTTAAGAGTGGCAAGTATTGAAGCCTTCTGTAAAATACAGAAATTTTCCATAAAAATTTAAAAATGGAAAATGGTGATTGGAAGTGTGTGTGTGTATGTGTGTGTATGTGTATAAACTATTCTCTTTTAATAGCAGGATACAAGCATTCTGCAAGATAATAGTTGGAAAGTCCCTAAAATACAGGGGAAAAAAAAGTCAACCTTCACTCTAAATTCTAATCCAAAGTCAGATGAGCACGGTAAAGCACAGCAAAATCACACTCATCCACCATCCTTTCTTACAATATAGTCAGTGAATCTTTTACTCATCGGCTCCACCAATAAGATGCATTATAGCCATCAAAGATGCCAGATTAGGTTAATATTAGTTTTCCTTTAAAACCAGCATCTGAGGAGTTTGTGTTGTGGAGCTGGGAGCCAAGTCCATCTTCCCAACACTGTTTCCTTATAATGATCATGGCCTCCCAAGTAATGGTTTGAACCTCTGTGTTCTAAGTCATCCAGTGACCTTCATGTCAAGTTCATCTGGCTGCATGCATCAATGCAATAGCAGTGGTTGCAGATGTGTCTGCAGCTTAAACTACCCATAAATACGGGATGCCATCCTGCGACAAGACGAGGGCCCGAAGGACAGCTTCAGCGAGGCCACGAAGCATCTGGCTGTGTTGTGTTGTTTAATTTGTATGAAGTAAAGTAGGTGTGTTCCATTCACAAAAATTGAACCATCCATGTAGTTACATGCCGTCTTCTTTACCTGCGTTATATTTTAATCGAAAGTTTATATGGGAGCTTAGGTGTGGTGTCACACAAATGTGATACGAGCATTTGAAAAGCTGAGTCAACAAGATGGTGAGTTTGAAGCCAGTGTGTACTGTGTAGCAAGCTCCTGCCTCAAAGCAAACTCAATAAATAAAAACAGATACAAATTTATGGGTGTGTGAATCTGTGTGTGTGTGTGTGTGTGTGTGTGTGTGTGTGTGTGTGTACATGTGTGTAAAACAAGCCCTGTTCCTAGTATGGATTAGAATGACTTCCATTCTCTTGGCTAGGCACTTGTAATTTTGTTGTCCTCTGATCATAGACGGTAGTAAAGTGAGTATCTAATAAGCAAACACATAGGTACAGAAGAGAAGACAATTCTTTATGGACTTTAGGCATTAGCAGTCTAGATGCGTGGTTATCAGGAGCTCTGAAGGTACTGAGCAATAACTAAGGCAGAAGTGGAGACTCCATATCCTCAAGACCAGTTGATTATATTATATTTACCGTGTCTGGGGCCCATTCAAAAAGCTTCCACCAAGGCAGTTAAAATAGACGACATTCCATTTATGACAAATGAGAAAGTGTGGGGCTGCCTTTTATGGGGCAAGCTTTATTTCACCAGGATTCTATCAGTGAAGTATCAGTTGCCACTGCTTCTGTCACTGAATTTCCAAACTAGTACGGTTTTACTAATATGTGAACAACTTACAGAGTGAGTTCCAGTGGTAAAGAGATTGTACGTGGGTCAAGTCATACACATTGAAACAACATGATTGGGTTACAAAGTAGGCTTTGACCAGTTTTTCTTTACAGCGAAGGGAAATTTAGGCTCAACAGAAGCTGAATGGACTTTGTCCAGACACAGGGAATTAGCTGTTGTTTTCTAGTTGCTGATTTACTACCAGATCTGAAGTATCCTCCTTTGGTGATCTGTCCATTCACTCTACTTAGCTGTCAAGAGAGGTCTGCAGTCACAGACACTGGGTTCAAATGTCAGATCTTGCATTTGCCAGTTGACCGTGACTACAGGCCCTGAGGGCAGAGAAACCATACAGGTAGACACTAGCTACATGGGTGTAATTCAGAGGTAGTCTGCATAGGAAGTACCTCAAGGATACAGAGCTGAGGCAGAGGAGGGAGGGCTTGTCTGCCCCTCTCCATAAGAGTGAGACTGAGAAGCTAGGCCGTCACTCCATGTTGGAGACAGTATCTGCTTCTGGTCCTGAATGCCTTCTCTCAAGGACCTGCAGGGATGGTTAGTATGGTATTTAGATGTTAATCCTTTTAATGGCGTTCTAAAGATGATGAATACAGTGTGTGATTCAAGTATCACTGAGTTCTGGAGCCCATTTGGAGACTTTGTTGTTGTTTGCCCTGTTACTCCTATGCCAACCACAAATACAATAAGTCTTACCTTAAAGGCTGTCATGGGAATGAACAGAGATGGCGTACAAAAGATGTTGGGCATTTACTGAACACTCAGCAAAAGTCCCCTGTGACTCTGTTATTTAACTATAGAACAGAAGCAGACATGGCCTGACCTGGTGTGACTTAGTAGAGAGTACTGTTTAAGAAAGGTGCTTTTGCCGCGAGCTCTGGACAGCAGGGAAAACGTTAATGACTTATTACTGAGACGACTCATCCTGGTGGAGAAAGAGGCAAACGTGGTCAGCGTCAGTTTTGAAAGAGCCTTGTCTTGGGGTTGAAAGTTCCTAATCCATCACTTACTAAAAGACGACAGTGATTGACTGGGGAGGTGTAGCTCAGAGTTAAATACAGTATTCTGGATTCAAGCCCCAGCGCCAAAAGGAAAAACAGTGTAAATGACCAAGCCATGAGACCCTCCTGAGTATCTAATGTTCACAGTGAGGTTGATAACCTTGTCCCCTTGGGTCTCGGAGGGTTGCCATGGAGCTCGGGAGAGAGAGAGCATGTTCACAGAGAGGTCAAGGTTTGTTGGAGATTCTCTCTGAAAGGATGGACTCCTAAGGAGGTATGTTCCCTTCTCTCCTTGCAGTTTCCACCTTGCTGCTGCCAAAGGACATGTGGAATGTCTCAAGGTCATGGTTACACATGGTGTGGATGTGACTGCCCAAGATTCTTTCGGTACGTGCTTTTTTAATCTCTTAAATCACCAAGCCAGTGTGAGAATAGGTGTCATAAAAGTGGTATGTATTTCACTGTGGAAAATTCAGAGTCTGCAGGCAGAAGCTCAATAAATAAATAATACAAAAATTCAGTGGCAAAGCTCTACAGTTGCTTCAGTGTTTGTCCTTATTCGTATTTTCATCTTGTAATTCCAGTCAGCTGGAGACTCTGTGCTTCTCCGCCTCCAACATTGCTTTTTATATTATTTGCTAGGACTGTATGTATTATTTTCTAGGACTATATGTATGTATTAGCATCTCCTAATTCTTGATTTTATGTAAACTGATAAATGTGATGGATTATTGGTAACATTATTTCATAGCTAGCTTAGAACTCTGGACAGAAGGGTGGCTTTTGTCTCAACTCTTGATGTACTGCAGTGCTTTCAAAATCATCTGGGAACTGGAAGAGATGAAAGAGAAAGAAAAGAATAAACAGTATACGCACAAACATATATACATAGAGAAGAGAGAAGGAGAGAGAGGAGAGAGATTGAGAGAGAAACCTGTTGTGATAGTTAATATTATTAGCTTGGCAGAATTTAGAATTAATTGCCTGGTAGATTGATTGGCCCAGTGTGTATCCATGGTAGATAATCCTGATGACATTGAGGTGGACAAACCAACCATGTTATCATTCCCTAGATGGGAGATCTTGGAACGAGGGAGAGTGGGGGAAGTGAGCTGAGCATTGGCGTGTATTCATTCATTGTTACCTTCTGTAGCTATGATGTGGCCAGCTAGTTGAGGCTCTTGCCACTGTGACCTACTTTCTGTGGGAGACTCTGACCTGGAACTGTGAGCCAGTCAAACTTTTCTCCCTTAAGCTGCTTGGTTGAATTACTTTATCACGTTAACACATGAGATGTTCCCTAAAAGCTCTGTGGGTGATTCTTATGTGAAGCCAGTGTTGTCAAGTGATGAGCAAGACAGATGAGAAGGAAAGCAGGACAATCTTGCCTCTATAGCACTGTCATCTAGCAAGGAGCCCCGGGGGTCGGTGGCCTAGGATGTGTTCTCTCTTGGCCATGTGGAAAGGTTCAAGATAATGACTTCATTTGTTGCACTTGAAAATCACTGGCTTCTAAAAGGTTTATGTTGGTTTTTACTGGGATATAAAATTGGTATAATTGCAGAGCCTTCATCTGGGTTTTTCATTAAGCTAGTTATATCAAGTCCCCGCCTCTCCCTCCCTCCTATAAGTGGCCTCCTCAGAACAGCCATCTTGGGGATCAGCCAGGTGTTAAAAGGCAATTACTACCCACGGTATGGTTGGAAACCTAATGTTTCAGAATGGTTTTCAAAGTCTGTGGCGCAATTTGACTCTTTTTCTTTTTCTTCTTCTTCTTCTTTTTTTTTTTTTTTAAATTTGCTAATTTGGAATTTTTTCAACTTTGAGAAAAGTTGTGTTTGTTTTCTAGAGAAGCCAAGAACCAGATGGGGTCAAGTCAGCAATTTAATCAAACCGATAAAACTACTTTTGGGAGAAATGGGGGAAAAATAGGAACACTAGTGATTTTTCTGAACAGTTCCACAGAGAATTCCAAAAATATATGAGGAAGGGCAGGGTTAGTAGAAAAATAAATGACTTCCTCGAGTGACTGCTTTGAGGGGAATATTAATTCATTTCATGCAAATGACATCTTTAGTCTGAAGGCCCAGCTATTCTGTTTATTTTTAAAGTATGCTGTCACTGTTTTTAAAGTTATTCCGCATCATACAGGTCAAATGTGAGTGGCTAACACACCTCACATAACATCAGCGGGGAGGGGGGTGTTGCTCTCTAACAAACTTCAGTGCCAGAGAACTAGGCTCCAGTGAGCAGGCCAGCTGTCCTGTGGTTCCTGAGATTCTGCAGCACTGCGTCTGTTGTTAGGAAATAGATCAGCTGGGGATGTAGTTATTCTGTCAGAGACAAACATCAGCCTTTGTCTTTCCTTAAAGAGGGACATTATCTTCTGGGATACATGTTTATGATGAGAAAGTAACAACAACAAAAAAGGCCAAGGAAATAACCACTGCTTCTACACCTATCAGAAAGAAAAAATATTATTATTATGCTCCTTAAAAAAAAAAAAAATCAAAAACAAAAAAACATGTTTTCCCTAACATATGTCTACTAAGCTCAGATCATGTTATAGAATTGTATAATTCTGTGTCCTGCATTTGTGTGTGTGTGTGTGTGTGTGTGTGTGTGTGTGCGCATGTTCATGTGTCTTCAGGTGCACTTCTGTGTGTGTATCCCTGCGTATCATTTCCCAGGATCATGCGCTATGCATTTTGAGACAGTCTCTCCTTGAAGCCTCTTCAACAGGTTTATGCTAGTTGATCAGCAAGCCCCAGGGATTAGCCTAAATCAACCCACCTCTGCCTCTCCAGTGCTGGGATTATAAACTCACACCACCATGCTGTTTAAATGTGGGTTCTGGGGGATGGGACTCAAGTCTTTGTGTTTGCAAAGAAGCCTTTAAAACAACTGACTGAAGCCATTGTGTTTTCTATAGTATCCGCCCATATCATATTCCCATCATGCTTTTAGGATGATTTTCATCAGTTTTTTTGGTGGCCACACACAGCCATATGGGTTCCCTTTTTATTTACGATCACATCTCTGACTGGATTTCTGAAAGCCGGGGCCAACAATGAACCCTGAACATCTCAGCTCCGCACAGTGCTGGCCAATGGGGACTGATTGAAATTGGTGACTGAGTACTCTGTGGCCCAGGGTGGTGTGAAAAGCTCATCTCAGAGCTTCCAGAAACTTTTTTGCCAGCAGCACTGGTGAGGCCAGCACTGCAGTAGAGGCTTTGTGGGTGGGGGGGGTGGTTATCTGGGTCTTGGTGAGGCACCACCTCCTCCAGTGACTCCATGAATCCACACAGCAGCAAATGACAGGAATGTCTGCTTGGAGGGAAGCGCATGGGCTCTCTGGCCTGATTTGGCCTGATTTGGCCTGATTTGGCCTGATTTGGCCTGATTTGGACTGATTTGGACTGATTGGACTGCACTGCTCCAGCATTTTCTACCACAGTGAGGAGGATAAACTAATGGCTTTTGCTGCCCTTGCCTGTGTCTCTCCTGTGACCTGGCCATTGTGTTCACTCTCCCTGCCTCTCTCAAGAAAGCACATCTGAATATGAGGAAAAGGGATCACTCACTCACTGTGCCTTAGTGGTCGTCTTTAGTGCAAAATACCTTTCATAGTTAGAGGGCAATTTAAATAACTCAGTTTGACAGGATGTTCCCAGCCAACCCACCTTCAGGGTAGCACAGTGTGGCAAGATGCAGGAGCCTTCGATGTGAAAGCCTGCCCAGAGGAGACAGACGTAAAAATCAGTTCCTGGGAATCACGCCCTGTTGCGTGAGGATTATGTCACTGTTATCGTCCTTGGTTTTATCATCATTATCCTTCCTGGCTCGGAAGTCACTGTGTGGACAGTTAGGCCTTGAACAGACAGTAATCCTCCAGCCTCTGCCTCAGACTGTAGAATCACAAGTGTGCGCCCCCAGGTCTTGGCCCCTGGAGGGATTTTTCAGCACTGGGCGTCTCCTGCTTTCAGAATCTGTTACACTAATGCTCTTTCTTCTTTTTATTTACAAAATCTATAAGATGGTCAAATTCTACTTTTTAAACTATTGAATAGTCAGTCTTTAAAGGCAAATAATTTTTTTTTTATATTTATCTTATGAGTTATCCTTCCATATGAAATGCTTGGAATTCTGAGAATTTTTATGGACGCCTCACAGTGAATCTTATAAGAAGAACACAGTGGGCAGATGACTGCATACTTCAGATAGCAGGCTTAAGTGACATTCTCAGCACGGCGTCTCAATGTGTCAGGCTATGTTCCTTGAAAAAAAAATCATATAAAGTATTTGGCTACTGTTTTATCATGACTAACAGGATTTTAGCCAGATCACTCTTCATTTTCCTTTTCTCATAAGGCTATTAAAAGGCCTCAAATCTTTAAGACAAACAACAACAACACACAGCACAACAAAACAAAAAAATGTTTGAGTCTGGTGTGGTAACATTTTTGGCTGAGGAAAAAGGATATCATATGTAGGGCTAGCCTGGGCTTCTGGGGAGATTCTGACTCAAACTGACAAGGATAAAGAACTAGAAAGGTTTAACAGTATCCACACCAAGTAATTGTGCTTTAAAGATGAAAACAAACAATCAGTCCTCCTGGCATTGTGAATCCTCCTGGCATTGTGAGTCCTCCTCTAGCATTGTGAATCCTCCTGGCATTGTGAGTCCTCCTCTAGCATTGTGA
>JANHMN010000014.1:47184365-47254816 GCA_030674055.1 Rhabdomys pumilio | reverse complement strand
ACACACACACACACACACACACACACACACACACACACACACACACACACACGGGGAGGGCATCAGAAGGAGAAGGGGGGCACAAATGACATTGTCAGTTATCAAGCTGGATAATGTGGGTTTTACTTATCTCAAAATTAGAATTTTGCAATACATACATACATACATACATACAACCTCAAGGAAATTTCTTCCAATCTTATGACAGAGTTCTTTCCCCAAGATAATCTCAAATGTTGTTAGTTCCTCATATTAACAGCTCAGATGACTAGCTAGTGAAGACATAGATGATAATGAATCTTAGTTATTTTCTTAAAATGTTGATATAGTATATTTGACTTTCTCATTATATTTGTGAGTGGCTAATATTAAAGTTTTTTTTTTTTCCTGAGTTCATAGTAACAACCTCAGGGGAGCAAGAACAACAACAGAAATGAAATGCCAGATAAGAACAGGATAGGTTTTATTGCTAAGGCAGCATAGGATTGAAAGAGGATAAGCCATATTTAAGTGGTGGGAGAGGACTGTCGAGTCTGGTAGGGAGTTGTAAATGTGCTGGCATATTTGTTAACACTGTCCTCAACCCACAGTAGAGCTTTATAGATTTCAAAAGATGGTGATAGTTAATAGATGCTACCTTGTTAATACTCTGACAGCGTTTAGAAATACTTAATGCAGTTGGAATGCCTTAGGACTCCTACCCCCGAAATAAGTGAAATTATACAAACCTCTAGTTAAGTCTAGCCACAGGGATTAAAGCATGGATTGTTTAGCGCCAGGGAAGACAAGGCTTGGAAGACTCTCTCTTTATTAGTGATTTTCTTTTTCTTTTTCAGTTGAGTGATGTGTCTTCCCCACGATCGATAACATCTACACCACTTTCAGGAAAGGAATCAGTATTTTTTGCTGAAGTGCCCTTTAAGGTATCCCCTTCTCGTGTTGGAGTTTCTTAGCATATTTTTGATACCCGATGGCCTTGCTTTTAATTTATACAATACTGTACAAACCAGATTATACTTCTGAGTCACTATGTCATGACATTTCACCATGAGGAGCCTCTTGTTTATTTTTTCTGGCATGTATACCATAAAATAAGATTAGAAAAATAAATCATATTTACTAATAATTTTCAAATAAGAGGTGAATGCCATTTATGTAAGATCTTGAGGTCACAGAAACAGAAGGTAAAATGGTGTTTCTTGAAGTTGGAAAGACCGGGAAGATGTTGAAGGAAAAAGGATCTAAGCACTCTACTAGATAACACAGTGACTAACGTTCACAGTGTGTCTTCTTCTTTAAAATTGTCAAGGGCTAGGAAGTGACTCGGTGAATATAATATTTGCTGAATGAAGAACTGAGGTCACATCTCCAGAATCCACATAAAGCTAGGTTCAGTTATTTTTGGGCCGGCACTCCTGTCATTCTTAGGGTGAGAGGCCCTGTTGCTAACAAAGAGGAAGGCAAGAGGAACACCCAAGGTTGTTCTCTGACCTCCATTCTCATAGATGGATGCATGGGTATATATATATATATATACACACACACACACACACACACACACACACACACACACACACACACAGAGCGTATTCACACATGTCTGTAGACACAGAAATAATAATTAGTGTGAGCAAGGTTTTTGTAATTTTTTTTTTAAGATTTATTTTTATGAGTACACTGTCTCTGTCTTCAGACACATCAAAAGAGGACATAGGATCCCATTACAGATGGTTGTGAGCCACCATGTGGTGCTAGGAATTCAACTCAGAACCTCTGGAAGAGCAGCCAGTGCTCTTAACCGCTGAGCCATCTCTCCAGCTCCGTGTTTGGTATTTTTAACTACAAAACAAAATACTCGAAGCAATGTTAGTTCTCACAATTTAGCCATTCTTCATCCTATAAATCAAGACATCACTATGTACATAATCAGTATATCCAGTTCTTATTAATTAAAATGTATTATTTTAGAAATTTTAGTTTAATTACTTTATGTACATGAGTGTTTTGTTTACACGAATAAGTTTGCACCATTGTTCATGCAGTACCCTCCGAGGCCTGAAGAGGGCACTGGATTCCCTGGGATTGAAGTTACATAGTCAGTTGTGATATATAGCATGTGAGTGCTAGGCATTGAACCCAGGTCTGCTGGTAGAGCTTCCACTGCCCTTAACCACTGAGCCATCAGTCCAGCCAAAATTAAAATTTGTAAAAACTGAAGGTGGTACAATTAACCTACTTCCGGTTGGTAACACTCCTCCCCTTTAGTCTAGAGTACAGGTTATTTATAAAATGGCAGTAGTATTTTTTTTTTTAATTCTCTATATGAAATCCAGTATCCTGTATTGGACACTAGGATAGAAAAGGTACATTAACAGAGACAGATGTGGTAGTCCACACACCTGGAAATATCCATCTAAGGAAGCAGAAGCACAAAGAGCAGAAGTCCAGGGCTATCCCAGTAGATAGCAAGTGCATGGCTAGCCTGAGCTTTGTAAAGCGAGACCCTGTTTCAAAAAATCAGGTCCTAGGGCTTTAGCTCATGGTTGAGCTTTTGCCTAATATATAGAAGACCCAGACTATGCCCTCCCTGGTGTGAATATAAAAAGGCCACCAGTGGGAAAAGTGCTGTAATGTGGACACACGACTGTTGTAACTTAGTTAGCAATCGTCCTTTGTGCTGATGTCTCCATTTTGGCAAATGTGTTATGAACACAGACATTGATGTTAGCAGACACTGGGTAATATGTTTCCTAACTGTTTTATAAATCTAAAGTTTTCCAAGTATGAAGTGTACTTTTTTAAAAAAGGGAAAAGCAAAAGGTCTAAAGAGAGATGGCTCTGTGTCTAGAGCATGTGCTGCTCTTGCAGGAGACCTCACTTCCACTCCGGCACCCACACCAGGCAGCTCACGGCTGCCTCTCACTCCAGCTCCAGAGGGTCTGATACCCACTTCTGACTCCACAGGCACTTGTACTCACGTGCACATGCTTAATCACATATATAGTTGTTAAAATGAATCCCTTCTGTGTAGCTGGTTATGTATTTACATCCTCCAACTCAGACTTACTAAAGATGAATTCTGAGGCCCATTCTCACACACTGTCGCGTCCTTCAGTTTAGGCTGGACCACTAGACTTTTGTGATGAACACTCACATAGGGCAACACAAGGGAATCGTGGTCCTGTATTAGCATCCTGATGTCATCTAATATGATTGTGGCTGGAAAGACACAACACATTCCAGCAGTGATACCATGAATTGTGACTTTCAACAGTAAGACGGGCCCTGGTTCCTAAACTATGCAAGACAAAGCAAGGGTTTTTTGTTATTGTTGTTGTTTAAACGGCAATTTAGAATGGCTGAAATTTAAAGAGACCAAAGGTTGGTGAGCATGCATTATAGTCGGAATACACCTGTCGTTTTCTACAGGTGGGATTGTAAAATGTTAGATATTTTGCATGTTTGACAATTTCTTTATAAGTTAAATGTGTGCCTGCTTATGATCTAGCCCTGTGTGTTATCCCAACAAAAGAAAAAGAAATGTGTATGCAGAGGTGGATACTTAAATGTCCCTGCTTTATTCACAGTATCCCTAAGCTGAAGACGCTGTAACTCATCAGTACTTGAGTGCTTACAGATAATATATCTGTATGAAAGAATATCACTCAATGATAAAAATGAGGCACATGGCGTGTAAACAGCACCAGGCATAGGAAACTGTCATTGTGAATAGAAAAAAAAAAAAAAGCTACAAACATACCCTTACTGTGTGACAGTCCATTATAGAAAATGAAAATCGAGGAGTCCTGGCTGCCTGGGGACAGCAGGCGGGGAAACCTTGGGGATGATTTATGGAAATCTGCGGTTGTCATGGTGCCTCTATCTGTGTACACTTGCTGTGATCTCATGAAATCGTCAACTGTCATTTGAGGCAGTTTACAGAGCGCACCTTATAAAGCCGCAGAGAAAAGGGCAGGACAGCCTATGTTTTATAAAGTGTCAAAATAAGCCATTGTGTTAACAGTGACCAACTCCGTATATTCCTGACGTTGTAGCTCATCTAGATGAAGTACAGGGATTCCCGGCAAGTGGTTGTCTTGTTGAATGAGTTAAGGAGCATTGCAGTAGATTAATGAATTTTTAGGGACAAACAAAATCTGTAGGGAATCAGCCATCAGTCCAGGACCATGAAAATTTTTTATTCCCTCACAAAACTTTTTCTACCCTGACAGCTCTTATGTATTACCATGTCCTTTAAATGGATTAATAGCAGAAAATTTAACAAGTTATAGATATAAAAAAATTTATGTTTAATGTATGACCCAGATATAATAAATACTATTTCTATTTAGCTTTATTATGAAAATAAACTCTGCTATCTCAGGTTTTAGGATATAGTCCAGAAAAGAGCTGCTACATAAATTATAATTTAAAATATAACTACAGTTTCTAAAAAAAATTATTCTGAAAATATATCCTCTGCAATTTCTATTTTCAAAATTATACTTTTTATAAGTAATTATCTCTTATTTCCATATATTTTCTTTTATTTGCATATATTTTATCTGCCTGTTTTTCTGTGAGATTTTTCTATCATTTTACTAGTGGATTACCACGAGACTGTCTTTCAGCAACTCAAAGAGAGAAGTCAATTTAATCCTGAGGTGTATTGAACACAATGTTTAGGATAATTCTTTAACAGTCGTTTTTTGTTTCTACACACAGGCTGAGATCAGCTCCATACAAGAAAACAAAGACAGACTGAGCGACAGTACTGCAGGTACGAAGAGGAAAATCGCCTTTCCTGCCTTTGACCACAATTAGTTTCTTATATGCTTACATAAAGAGAGCGGAGTCCAATCAAGCCCTCTGTGTAAGGTTGTGAGAGCCAGCCCATGCCTGTCACAGGACTGCCAGCAATGCATAGGCCATAGGCCATGCTCTTTTTACTGTGAGGGGCCTCAATTTATATGTTAAAAAATTCAGTTTGAGTGTAGAAAAAAATTCTGTCTTCATTTGTCACTCACAATTAGTATTTTCTCTGATGACAAATGCGGCAGGCAGTAAATAGCATTAGCAGAGTAATGGCAGTGCCAGGAGGACCCACGATTTCCTGCCACCTTGCGACTGTAAACATGCTCACATTCCACTTACTATACCTCCCACTAAAAGTATGGCAGTTATTGGACCTGCTTTCAGTCTGACTATTTAGTGTGTCAAAAATAAGCTATCAGATTACTGTAACCTGTATATTTCATCTTCTGCATTTACAGTTTGAGAATGCAGTCTACAGGTCTCAGGGTCTCGACTTTTAGCATCGTATTCTCATTGTGCCAAAGCAGCAAGTAATGTAACCAAGACAGAGGGGACTGTGCACCTCCGCTGCTCCCACAAGCTAATAACACTGTGGTCTCTAAGTACATCAGGATAGAGAGAGTGCCAATAAGTCAAATGCAGTTTTTTTTTAATTATTTTATTTATTTACATTCCAGTTCAATTATGCCTTTTAAAGGTCTGCCCTGGGACCACAATGCTGAGGCTAGCTTGTGTTATGTAGGAAAACCCTCTCTCAAAAAGAAAAGACAAGGGGCTGGAGAGATGGGATTGAAGTGGGGTGGGTAGTGTACTGTGAGCTTTCAGTGTCTTCCGTTCAGTCGTGTCTGTTTGTGATTCCACAGCAAGAAAACACCAGTGCCTGAGACCTCCTGTCACTCCGCCTGGCTGGGTAGGGGTTACAGGAATAACATTTTCATTTTTAAAATATTTCCTTACATTCTCTTTCTTCTTCCCAAGGTGCTGACAGCTTATTGGATGTAAGTTCTGAAGCTGACCAACAAGATCTTCTTGTTCTGTTGCAAGCAAAAGTCGCTTCCCTTACCTTACACAATAAGGAGTTACAAGATAAATTGCAGGTTGGTAAATCAATTAGTGACACAGACTACTTAAAGCATTGGTTTGTTCAAGGGTAGTTAGGTATACTTTCTTTTAAATAGCCACCTAAGTTTTTTCTTAAATCTTCTTAAATAGTTAGCTTTAAATTTTTTTAATGGTTTCAGATTATTTGTTTACTGGTGTTCACTAATTCTATTTCCGGAAATTGCTATATTATGTATGATTATATATAGTTTGATAAGTACAATGACAACTATAAAATTTAAATATAGAATATACATAAAATTTATTTATATGAAGCTAGAGAGATGGCTCAGTAGTTCAACGTTCTTCCAGAGGGCCCAGGTTCAATTCTCAGTACCCACATAACAGCTCACAAGTGTCTGAAACTCCATTTCCAGAAGATTTGGCGCCCTCATACAGACATACATGCAAGCAAAACACCGATGCAAATAAAAATAAATCTCTATTAAATAAAGTTAGCACATACACACACACACACACACACACACACACACACACACACATATGAGATATGGGCAGAATGATGTATGACAATTTTCATCTATTTTGTATTTTATATTTCCATTTTTATATACATCACATTTTGGTTTTTTGTTTGATTGTTTCACATGTTTATATAATTAGTCACCACCCTCCCATTGCCCTCTCATTCCCCTCTGTCTCCTACTGAAGCCCTTCTTCCTAACAAACCCCTCCTACTTTTGTGTCTTTTCTCTGTGACGCACAGATTTTAATTGTAGTCTCCTAGGCAAGTCTGGCTAGGAGGTTATTTACTGGAACAAGAGCAACTCGTCAGTGACTACACCACTGAAGAAAAAAATGGCACCTTCTCCCCCAACAATCTGTAACAGCCAGTGGTCCCTCAGGAAGGGATGGGGCCTTGTAGGGGCCCGTACCCACCCATAATGAAATGTTGATGGGCCCAGTCACGTGCATGGAATCACAGCTGCAGTGAGTTCCTACATGCCGTGGTCGTTGCATGTCCAGAAGACATCTTGTTGCTATAGCTCTCCCCCTCTGGCTCTAGTTCTCCCTCTTCCATGATGCACCCTGAGCATTGGATGGATACAGCTGCCCCACTTAGGGCTGGGCAGTCTGTCCACCATCACTTATCTCTTGCATTGTGTCTAGCTATGGGTTTCTGTATGAACTGTCACCCACCTGTAATTAGAGGCATCTCTGATGAAGACTAGTCATAGCACTAATCTGTGTGTATAGACCTGAGTATTAAGACCGTGACCATTTAGGAAAACTAAACAATAATAGTAGCTTTCTTCTAGCCCTGGGGTCTATAACCTCCTGAGTCATGGGCTCTAAACCATGGATACAGACCAAGTATTGAGTTCCCTACTGAAGAGTGGCCAAAATCCACTTGGAAGTATCATACCACCGTTTTGTCAGGCAGCACATCTTGCCTGAGGGTCATGATGTAGCTCACAGGTTCACCAATGGGTAACATTGCTGATGACTTTGCTTTCCCATAAGCCTACAGGGCACCTTCTGTTGTGAAAGTTTGCCAGTCAGGAGGAAGTTGCCAGCTCAGCTCCAGCTTGGTTTCTCCTTATCCTGTAACTAAAGTATTTTTAGAAACTGAGTCTTGCTATCAAGTTCTGGTGGACAACCAAGAGCAGGGTCAACAACCTGTATTGTTCTAGGGGCCTTAGGCTTCTCTGATCGACAAGTCATAGAGAAGTATCCCATACAACTACCATTGGGACTTTCATTTAATAACCATGGCTTCTGGCAGGAGCATTATCCATTTATGGAGAGTACCTCTATGCAGACTCTTTTATTTTATTAAGATTATAATTTTTAATAAGCTTATAAAATGTAAGTTATTTTAATTATAATGTGTAGTATATAAAATATATTTAGTTATATAATAGTCATAATTAATAAATCATAGGCTTCTATGTGGATTTTTCATGTATCCTTAGCTTTGGTTACATGTCTTTCCTTCCCCCTCTGAATCCCCATCCTCCATCTTACCTCCTTGCTTAGACATTTACACACTAAAATTTTATACTTAAAACTTTTAACGTACATATTTCTAGCCATTGATTCAGTTCTTTAATCTAATTAGACCTCTAATCGTCTTAAGAACCTGATGAAAAAGAACTGTGCCCTCCTTTGGACAATTTAAATGATATGAGAAACAAAGAAAAAATTTGAATCAGAGGTTTTACAGATCAGACAATCACGATGTTTTAGAAATACAGAAATGACCTGTCCAAACAGAACACCAAGTCAGCTTTTGATGACTTTTTTTGTAAGTCTGGCTCTTGTACAACAGATCATGTGTTTCATGATCCGGGAGAACACATGCAGAACTATGACACAGCCCTTCTGTGCCTAAACCTCAGGCTATCCGTTGGGCTCCAGTTGCTTGCATACCTAGCCACACCTGACTGTTACTTATGCTCCTTGTTTCTTTCCCAGGCCAAATCGCCCAAGGAAGCTGAAGCCGACCAAAGCTCTCAATCTTTCCATTCCACCCAGACTGACCTGGCCCCGTCCCCGGGCAAAGCTAGTGACGTCCCTTCCTCCAATGCCAAATCATCCCCACCTGTCGAGCATCCAGCGGGGACACCCACCACTGACAATGATGTCATAATCCAGCAGCTACAAGATACCTTGCATGATTTGCAGAAGAGGTTAGAGAGCTCCGAAGCCGAGAAGAAGCAGCTCCAGGATGAACTCCAGTCACAAAGGACAGACCTGCTGTGCTTGAACAACACAGAGATCTCAGAGAATGGCTCCGACCTCAGTCAGAAGCTCAAAGAAACTCAGAGCAAGTACGAAGAGGCCATGAAAGAAGTCCTGAGCGTGCAGAAGCAGATGAAGCTGGGTCTCCTCTCCCATGAGAGCGCAGATGGCTACTCACATCTCCAAGAGGCGCGGGTCACTGATGAAGATGTTGACACACTAAAGCAAGACCTGCAGAAAGCGCTGGAAGAAAGTGAAAAGAATAAGGAGCGAGTGCGGGAGTTAGAGACAAAGCTTGTGGAGAAGGAGAAGGAAAAGGCTGAAGCGCTTAAGCCACCTGCAGAGGTCTGTGAAGAGATGAAAACCTCCTACTGTTCTGTTATCGAGAATATGAATAAGGAGAAGGCATTTTTGTTTGAGAAATACCAGCAGGCCCAAGAAGAAATCATGAAACTAAAAGACACGCTAAAAAGTCAGATGCCACAGGAAGCCCCCGATGACTCTGGGGATATGAAAGAGGCCATGAACAGGATGATTGATGAGCTCAATAAACAGGTAAGCGAGCTGTCACAGCTGTACAGGGAGGCCCAGGCAGAGCTGGAGGATTACAGGAAGAGGAAATCTCTAGAAGATGCAGCCGAATATATTCACAAAGCAGAACATGAGAGGCTAATGCACGTGTCAAACCTGTCCAGGGCCAAATCGGAAGAAGCTCTGTCCGAGATGAAGTCTCAGTATTCCAAAGTGTTGAACGAGTTGACTCAGCTCAAACAGCTGGTGGACGCACACAAAGAGAACTCCGTGTCCATCACTGAACATTTGCAGGTGATAACCACGCTGCGGACGACGGCCAAAGAGATGGAAGAGAACATAAGCACCCTCAAAGAGCGCCTTGCAAACAAGGAAGCGGAAGTCACAAAGCTGGAGAAGCAGCTCGTAGAAGAGAAAGCTGCTATGAGCGACGCAATGGTCCCCAAGTCTTCCTACGAAAAGCTCCAGGCCTCCCTGGAGAGCGAAGTCAGTGCATTAGCCACGAAGTTAAAGGAGTCGGTAAAAGAGAAAGAGAAAGCCCATTCCGAGGTCACGCAGGTTCGAAGTGAGGTCTCACAGGCGAAAAAGGAAAAGGAAAACATCCAGGCTCTCTTGAAATCCAAAGAGCAGGAAGTAACTGAACTTGTGCAGAAATTCCAGCGAGCTCAGGAAGAACTGGCTGGGATGAAAAAATGTTCGGAGACTTCCTCGAAGCTGGAGGAGGATAAAGATGAAAAGGTTGGTGAACTCCTAATAAGGCCCTTCAGATTTTGCTGTACTAAAACACTTACCGAATTTGTTGGTAGCAACCTGTGCAAGTACTCAGAGGCCCTGTGTGTGTCTCTCACTGTCACCAGAGCCACTTGAGTAGCCAAGGATGATGAGAGACAACTGTGATCCCAGCTCCTGTGATATCAAGGCAGGGAGGGCTGCAAGTTGAAGGCTACCCTGGGCTATATAATAAGACTCCTATCTTTTAAATAAAAAGTATTTAGGATATTTTAAAAAGACTAATCTAGAAACTCAGTAGTGCATAGGCAGTCACACACACAAATCATAATCAGAGATAACTTATTAACACAGGCTTTGCTGGTGTCTTACTTAGGGTTGCTCTTGCTGTTAGTACCAAAGCAACTTGGGGAGGAAAGTTTATTCTGCTTACACTTCTACATCATCACTGAAGGAAATCAGCAGAGAAACTCAAACAGGGCAGGAACCTGACAGCAGGAGCTGATGCAGAGAGAGGCCACAGAGGGGTGCTGCTCACTGGCTTGCTCCTCATGGCTTGCTCAGCCTGGTTCCTTATAGAACCCAGGACCACCAGCCCAGGAGCGCCACCACCCACAATGAGCTGGGCCCTCCCCTATCAGTCACTAAGTAAATCACTGGCTCCTCACACCTTTGAAAATGGGGATCAGAGAAAATAGTCGTTGTAGTGACTCATGCGGTGAGGAGGCAAGTCATACTCTTCCTGGACTTTGGGCCCCTAATAGTAGCTGTGCTGGCTAGTTTTATGTCAGCTTGACACAAGCCAGAGTTGTCAGAGAAGAGGGAGCCTCACTTAGGAAAATGTCTCCCTCCATAAGATCAGGCTATAAGCAAGCCCATAGGGCATTTACAGATGATTCTGGGTATGGCACAAAAGATGGAGGGAAGCAAAGCAAAGCGAGTTCAGGATCACTCTGTACCTAAATTTTCTCAGCGTTCCCAGGCCCTTATGCTCTGAGTGGCATTAGAACCCGACTGGTTTTACCCAGGGACTGCTGCGGTGACATGGGACATTGTTTTCACTTTAAAGCAAGATCCCCAGAGATAGTGGGGCTCCTCAAACTTATTAATCATCTGTTTCACTGAGAAACAATGCCCGTTGTTGACAAGGGGTGAGGCATGTCTGGAGCTTTAAGCAGCAGTGTAGGAGTTTAGCCTACAAGTATTTATTTGACTTTGTAGATGGTGACCAATCACCTCTGGATTCAAAGAGCTAAAGTTCTGTGTCACAAGACAGGTGTCTTCACATAATGGATTTGATCCCCGTCTGGTTTGGATTTTTATTACACTGCCTTTAAATAAAGTAAGAGCAGAACATTGATGTAGCTTTTCTTACCCCTCAGGCACTTCCAACACAATAGGCTTTATCTGAATGACACCAACGCCAAGGTCCTTACTGGTTTATCTGAATTCACTATGCTTTATTTCATGGATTTGAAAATGAAAAAGGAATTGGAACAGGGACTCAAATGATTAGTTTTGGAACCGTAGAAACATGCAGAATAGTCTTGTACAGACGCATTGCTAGCCCGTTAATTCAGTCCTTTCTCGCCAGATAAATGAAATGACCAGGGAGGTCCTGAAGCTGAGGGAGGCCCTGAACAGCCTCTCGCAGCTCTCTTACTCCACGAGTTCATCCAAGAGGCAGGCCCAGCAACTGGAAATGCTACAACAGCAGGTCAAGCAGCTGCAGAACCAGCTGGCTGTGAGTGTTCTCGGCCTGTTGTGGGGTGGAGGGTGAGCAAACTTCACACCAGCTTAGCTGGCCATGACCAAATGTCACCCGTGAGTAACACATTCAGGACTCAGTGAGAGAAAGCTAGAGAAATGCCGGTCAGCTTTCTAGGTGTTGTTGCAATGAGATGGGTAGATACGTCTATGGCTGGGAAGGGAAAATCAGAGAATATTGAGTCTGTGACTGTTCCCTGTTTCTGTTCTTGGCACAGATAACTTAATAGCTAAACTCCTCTGTGACTACCCAGCCTATGTATTTCCTATTCATTTTAATGAATAGATTTTATCTTTAACTAAATGAACAAATATTTGGTAATTGTGAAGTTGCAAATTACAAAACCTCTTAAAATCTCTATAATGAAGTTTGCCCATAACTCAGCAGCTCTGAAATAATTTCATTTTGCCTGTCATTTATTTTCTTACAACATTCACATACAGTGGATATCTGTGTGTGTGTGTGTGTGTGTGTGTGTGTGTGTGTGTTAAATTGAGATTGTAATAAGTGCTTTCTCCATAACTATTCTTCTAACATTGACATACCAAAATAACTAGAGACACACAAGCCAGTGAATTAACAAATCTAGAAGCTTCCTGTGCTAACATCCAGAAGCAGATACGTAGCACCTAAATGATAGATTTCCATGCAGTCTTCTTCTTTAAAGACTCACCCCACCACCCACCAAGCTGGTTAATAATGCCAAGTTGTCTCTTTCTAGGAATGTAAGAAACAACACCAGGAGGTCGTATCAGTTTACAGAATGCATCTTCTATATGCAGTTCAGGTATGGTAATGCCAGTGATATCCTAAAGCAACATGGCGGCCTAATCAAGCAATGTAGCACGAATCTGTCATCTCAGAAACTGGGTGGTAAGGGCTGGAAGGCCAGGATTTCAGTACCATCCTCTGCTACATCGTGAGTTTGAGACCAGCCTAGGTTACATGCAATCCTGTCTATAATAATAACAATAGCAATAATAGTAATAACAACAACAACAATAATGATGAGGCAGAGGATGTTGCCCAAAGTGCCGTCATCAGGCCAGCAGAATGAACTAGAATTAAAGGGGTATGTCCTTGTTGAGAAGTCTCAAATGCCTTTTGCTTGTCTCAGACTTTGTGTCAGCAGCCCATGCCTTGCCTACTCATGGTAGATTCATTGTGTATTGAGAGGGAATATCGCTGGGAAAGATGTCTGCACCTTTCCCTATCAAGAAGACCCAGGCCTTCTTTAGTAATGGTGCCAGTGTCCTCAAAGTCATTAGCACTGCCTTGCTCTAGTGGTTTGCTTCTGGCTGGCTGAGCTCACATTCACAACTAAGACTCCAGATATCGGTAGACTCAGCCATCGCCCAAAGGAAAAACAGGGAACCGTCCTTGACTTATCGTGGAGATGGGAGAATGGGTAGCAGTGACATTCTTCTGAGCATTTGGGAGGAATAAACGGAAGGCTTCATCTCAGCTATCATTCCCCACGGGAGAAGGTACCATGATGTAAAGCAATACTCTAATGCATGTCTTCTATGTGGATTTCCTAGGGCCAAATGGATGAAGATGTCCAGAAAGTCTTGAAGCAGATCCTCACCATGTGTAAAAGCCAGTCTCAGAAGAAGTAAAGCTGATTCTCTGGCAGGACACTGCCCCTTGTTGCCTCTCTTTGTGTTAGATCTGGCGTTGTCACTGACCACTGCCGTTGTTCTGACCCATGGTGTGCACTGTGACCTAGCTTAGCTCCTTTTCCAGAGGTTTCTGGGGGCTAGTCCCAAGAGAAGATGCCCTCTGCAGAACTGCATAGGTACTCCAGACCAGCAGAGGTGAAAGACCCTGCTATCTCTTCAGAATCTAGAACTGGGGTCAGCCACGCCCAAAAGTCTGGTTTTCCTTGCTTGGTACCTGACCATCCGAGCGGCTTCACTGAGTGATCTGCTGAGGCCTCCATGCAGTGAGTGGTCCTTGACTCCCACCTTTGGAAAGTGCCATTCAGCACAGGAGAGCATTTTGCCTTCTATTCCCTAAACACGATTTAATTCTTAACCAAACTAAAATGATTGTAGAAGTGAGTGCTTAAGACCCTTCATCCTGTGGATTTAAAACCTCTCCTCTGTCCCCCAGCTGCCTTAAATCTCATCACCCTACTTATGGTCTCACAGTTTGGTGAGTCCTGGTAACTAAAATACAAAGTTTTAAACCAAGAGTGAACTCTCCTTAAAAGTTTTTTAAGTAAATCAACATATTGCAATTTTTCTATGCAAACTTGCCTAGAAAACTTTCCACAATGCTCAGGAAGTCCAGATATTTGTATTTCAACAAAGGACAGTAAACTATGTGTTTACAGCCAAAAGACATGCCTCATGGTTCTTAACCTCAATTTTTAAAATGTGTTTTTTTTTCCTCTATGATATTTTTATTGGCTTTTAAAGATGTTTTCATAGCGAAAGCCCTAAGTGAGTGAGATTAGATTATATTAACATTATTTTTAGATAAACATACTTAAGACTTCTTAAAAATGCAACTTTTTCCTCAAAAGTTTTCAGAGGGTAGTTATATATTCCAAACTCAGTATGAGCTGCCACCTAGGACTTTCCGTAGTCTACTTCTGAATGCAGTAAATCCTCCTTTTGCCCATTGAATTTGTAAACACCCCAAACTCTAGCACCCATGAATGATTCCTGAAAGGACTGTCAGTTTCAATCAGCTTCTCCATGTTGAAAGTAAAAGTTCCACCACCACAGCGTGGTGCATAGCAAACGACTCGGGGGAAATATGCCTGTTGACCTTTCAGGTAAAAAAGGTTTGGCTTGCTCGTAGCTTCTCTTACGGCTCCGGTCATGAGGGAGAGAAATGAAATAAAGAACTTTCGGTGTGTTACTAAAAGCAGAGGTCCACTCTGACGTGGGCCCATCGACTGCAGGGCTGCTTGGCTCTGAGGCCACTTGTCTGAATTGGGTATGTTCATCTGTCTTAGGTATTGATCAATACCAGCAAAACGAAAGTGGCTTTAGGTTGGTGGTGGTGCTCTTCTTAAGTTGTCTGATTACAGTTAAGCATTTCTCAAAATGGCCCCAAAGAAATATGAAAGGATTTGTTTGCCACGGGACTTAAGGAATGACAAAGCCACCTCCCTTTGTGCCCCACACAGAAATGCTGCAGAGTGTAAAACTTGAGACATTTGGTAGGATGCCTGACAAAGTGTAGCCTTTTTCTTGTGTCAGGATTGCATATTTATTACAAGTATTCTGGTTAAATATTGAAAAGTTATATGCTGTAGTTTTAGCATTTTTTTTTTGTCTTTGTAATTTACAGAAATTATTGCAGAAAATAAACATGGTTCATTTTGCATCCCTTTTATCGATTTGTGGTGTGTTTGTGAGCAGATCCAGTGGTTACAGTAACACTTCAGGGTGATGGTTTTTACATCCTGCTTGGCCATTGGGAGCTGTCCCCACCAGAAAAGACCCATCATCCCGGAGCTGTGCCCACCAGACCACATAAGAATACACCCTCCTGCCTCCAGGCTGGTGGGCTCATCCCGAACTCTGTTCCTTTTAAGTCACTTTAGGGCAGTTTGTATCATAGTCCTTTAATCCAAAAGGGCTTTTCACTTGAAATGCAGGCTTTCTGTTTGAAAAACACTGGATATTTCCCTGCTTCTATCCTCTTTAATTGAAAAAACAGTCTTTTAAAAAGTAAATATACCTTCTTATCCTATTACTAAGGATAATTCAGTCCTGGGGGAGTGCTTAGAAGGTGGGAGCAGGGAGATCGGCAGTGCACTGAATGCTACCCTGGGTTCCATAGTGAGAGAATCTATCTCTAACAGCAACAAACAAAAACAAGGAACTCAAACAAAAACTCTTGTAGGACCAAGTTTTGTTAAAATCATCAAATAGCCAATGGGAACTATTGGTGCTGTTGTTTAAGTAGCATAATATAATACAATATAACCAATTCCCTCCATTCATAGCTCATCTTCCAACATCAAGTTGGAGGTCATTGGTGCTTTATATTACACATTGACACTTGATTTCTGGAGAAGCATTTGTGCGATATTCAGTTTACGTATTCGAACCTTTAATGTTCCCCTCCCCCACAGTCCCTACCCCCAACAAAAGAGATAAAATGTAAAGGGAATAGGGCTATTTCTATTTTAAATTATCAAGTGCATGTTCCCCAAGAGAATAATTGACATCACTGAACCCAGCATACCAACCCAGAGGGTGGTGATTCTTCAGGATAGATTACTGGATGGGAGGTGTGCCCTGCATGATCAGATATGTAGGCTTAGATTTTTTAAAACCCACTTTAATGAGGGTTCTTAAATGCTTCAACCTCCCTTATAGCCCATGGACCAAAGGTAGGGGAGGAAGATGATTCATATGGCAATGGGGGCATAGGCTTGTTCAGAAGTAGTTATTTGGGGGCAGCTCCAATCTTCATGGTCAGCAGTCCAGTCCACAAGCAAAACACCAAACATGAATCAACACAGAAGAAAGCAAAAGTCTCCACTGCTTGATCCCAGCATGTTTCTGCTAAAGTAGCAAGAAGCAGCTGGGCCACCATCAGATGTTCGGTGGTGTGTTTACAACAAGCGAAGACCAGTGAAGAAAACAAGGTGAACCAATGCCAGAGCATTGTCAGTGAGGACCAGTGTCAGCAAAACCTAATGAAGACCAGCAAGGCCAACCAATGCCAGAGTGTCATCCACTGTCTTTGGGGTTACACACAGACCCTTTCCAAACATTATGTGTCCTCTCAAGTGTCTGCTCCAGCAAAACATCACATGCCCTTTCACAAGACAGCTTTCAGAAAAACACCACATATCTGTTCTCAGCAAAACATGCTCTCACATGTCTGATTCAGTAAAACATCCTGTCATGTGTGTGCCTCAGCAAAACATCCCCTCATAGGACAGTTTCCAGAAAAAAGAAAAAAAATCACATGATGCAACTGAGTCTCGAAGGAAATTTTCCCACTTCATAAATGTCAGGCCATTCCTCTAGGATGAATTAGTAAACTAGAAACAGATCCTTCCCTCCTTGCCCCCAGCCTTTAGCTTACCTCTCTAGAAACTACAGATATATTAATTGGATGACCTGAGACAGTCTTCTGTAGGAATGCATTTTAATGTGGAGATTCTTTTTAACTGCAGGACAGTATTTCATGGTACATTGACTTAGGTGGTTTCTCAATGATGAGCTTTTAATCTGTAAAGATTCTGTGTCTATAAAAATGGTGTATCTGCTATCCTATGTATAAGTGGATTCACACTCGAGGATTTTTCAAGTAATTTTCAAATTGACCATTTTTATACTACCCTCCATCATGATTCAGGCAATATGGAGAGTGGAGAATTGTTGGCATCAAAAGTGAGAATGTTCTTCTCATACTGGTTGAATAATAGAATATTTGTTCTTACATAAACTTTGTGAAGACAGGCTTCAGAGCCCTCAATCATTAAATCCACTTATCCCAAGATAAACACATGATAAACTGTGGGGGAGTCTGCTCCCCAAACATGTTGGAGCACAGGTTTTTGCATTGTGACAACTCCGGAGTGCCGAGTGCTGACAGCAGCAGAACCCTGCCCACCAGTGATAGTGGCAATACTTTTTGAGTAAAGTTATAAAGACTACACAGCAAAAACTGGAAAAGGCAGCAGGCTCAGGAAGCAGAGTCTGCCCAGCAGCCCAGGACAGAACTGTTGCGCATAATGCCAGGGCATGGGGACCTGAAGAAATAAAAGATGAGCTCTTACGATGGCCACCGCACATGAGTCTTTAAAAATAGCTAAGAAATACAAGTCTGTGGCGAGGCTTTCACAAGGAGATACTGGCATTTAGTCTAAGCTCCACCCCACAGTTACCTGGCAACTGCCGGGTGTGCCAGGTAACTTCTAGAGAGGTAAGTTAAAGTTTTATAGTGATAAAAGGAGCTGCTTGCCTCCTCCTCTCTCTCTTGCCTTCTTGCTCTTGTTCTATCCTCTTGCTCCTGCTCCCCCTCTCTCCCCATTCCCTTCCCCCTCCTTTCTCCATGTGTTCATGGCCTTCCTCTACTCTCCCTCTCTGCCTTTCTCTGTCTCTACTCCATCAACTCCCCTCCCCATACCTTGAATAAACTATTCTATACTATACTGTCTTATGGCTGGTCCCTCAGAGAGAAGGGATGCCTCAGCATGTGCCCACAAAGGCACCTCCCTCTTCCCCCACACCTGACTACACATCCACCAAACATATTTCTTCTCTCTTTACTTTTATAAAACACAACAGATATGGCCCAAGAGATGGGAGTGAATAAGGAATGGTGATTCCTTCATTTTTTATTATAAGCCAAGCCCTACAGGAGAAAGGAAATGCAGGTAAGCATTTACTGTGTACCAGATTGTTCAAGGATGTGAGGAAAAGAGAAAAGAGAAAGAGCAGCACACAGCCAGATAAAAATCAACGGTCTGAAAAGATGGGTAGTAGGAGCCCGCTATGTGTTACTGCCAAACACTTTTAAATCAAGCCAAACACTGGTAAACAAAGTAAGTACACTCCTCCCAAGAGTTTTATTTAAACAAACTTTGGAACCTGTATAGATATGTTGTTTTATACAGGGATAATTGCTAACAAGTTGTTCTTAAAATAAGACTGTCTTGGATGATCATTAGGAAGGGCCTAATCTAACATCAGGGCTCCTAGAAACATTTTTATTGTATTTATTCATTTGTGTTGAGTATATGTACACAGGTATGTGTGTATGTGCCATGGTCCAGCATGACTCTGTTCCCTCTTTGAGCATGTGCCTCCTTAGGATTGAAGTCAGGTTGTTAGTCTTAGCAGCAAGCACTTTTCCCTTCTGAGCTATACCAGGCCAGCTCACCAGGCCTCCTGTCACGTGGAGGAAAGGACAAGAATTCAAGGGAACTTTGAACACACTGCTTCAATGGCTTTGGATGTGGAAGAGAAGTCTTGAGGTGAGCTCTAGAAAATATAGCTACATCTACCCATTTTTGCCCAGTGACACTCATTTCAGACTTATGGTCTGCAGAATGGTATCATTTGTTTTTAAAGCAATAGTCTTGTTACAGAAACTATGGGAAACTGATAACAGAGAGTTCTTATACATGGCTGTACATACTAAATATTAATAACAGCCTGCACACAGCTTCATCTGGCCCTGCCATTTTGTAGGCACTGAGGAATCACCATGTGGGTGGAAGGACTGCCTAGAAGGCCTGTCATTCCTCATCCAGTCTCTTGTCTCCAGCTCCCTTTATTGCCTTCTGCTGTTGCTTGATCTCATTAAGCTTGGTCTGCTTCAGAACCCTTACATTACTGCTCTTTGCTGTTAGTGAATATAGTAGGTTGGTGAGTAATGTTTCCTTATTACATTAATACTGTTTGTTGTTAATGTACATAGTAGTTTGGATGAGAAATGTTTCCTTATAGGCTCAGGTAATGTGAACACTTATTCCCCAGTTAGCCCTGTTTGGGGGAAGTTGTGGAATCCTTAGGACTTGGCGCCTTGCTGGAGTAGGTGGGCTTATAGTGTTTATAGCCTCTGCCCATTTCAGTTTTCTATTTTCCTCGTGCTGGCAAAGATGTGATTGGACAGCTTCCTGTTTCTGTCACCTGCTGCCAAGCTATTCGCAGCATAATGGATTCTAACACTCCAGCACTATAAGCCAAAATAAGTCCTTGCTTTTGATCATGGTGCTTTATCGCTGCTACAAAAAGTATCTAAAACACTATACTAGAATGTTCTATTTATAATTCTTTGGTCATGTCCTGGAGGCCTCTATTTAGATGCTACTTTTTCAGAGAAGTCCTCCTCATCTACATTGCATAAAATAGAATCCCCTTTCTACATGTCTCCATTAAATTCCTCACCTGCCTTTACTTTTGCCCTTTTTATCATTTGTTTGCCAGGTTCGGCATAGCCTTGGTAGGGACAGAATGACATAGTTCCTGCCCCTGGAACAGGGCCAGCAGACGTGGGCCCCCATGAGTGTCAATGGCTGCCATGGCCATAAGGCTTGCTTGTATAATAATGTATATATTTTACATTCCTCCTTTAAGGAATGCCTTCCCTGTTAACATTAATGACTATGATAATCAGACAACACCATTCCAGGAGGTAAAGGTGTGGCTAATGTCTCAGCAAAATGGTAAATGCTAGGACCTTCAGAACAGTTCTTAAGGCTGTGAAAAAGAACTCTAAAAACATGAGTTAAAAAAATACACAATTGCCGGGCAGTGGTGGAACATGCCTTTAATCCCAGCACTTGGGAGGCAGAGGCAGGCAGATTTCTGAGTTCGAGGCTAGCCTGGCCTACAGAGTGAGTTCCAGGACAGCCAGGGCTACACAGAGAAACCCTGTCTCGAAAAACCAAATTAAAAAAAATACACAATTTCTCAAAAGATGAGGATGCAATATGAATTATATGAGAGTCTTCATGAATCTAAAGGAACAAAGGCAGCTACATTAATGAGCCAGCATGTCAGAAAGATATAAAGGCAGGCAGACTCCTGAGTTCAAGGTTAGCCTAGGACACAGCAAGGTTAGGCCCTGGTGTGGTAGAAATGGTAATTTTAGGATAGGGTCCCACCCAGCTAACTTATTGACTGTGCTTAATGGAGGCAGACAGATCTCTGAATTCTTCTGTAATGTTAAGAGAAAATGTGTGCTTACTGTCACTTAAGAATTAAGGGGCTGGGTCATGGAATGCTGATTCTTAGGATAATCAAAAGGAAACCTGAAGTAAATAACTGAATTGATATGCAAAATAAAAGACTAGGCTTATGATCTGCAAGAGATGAGCTATCCAGGGAATTTTTTAAAATAGCAAGAGAGAACTACTTGGAGAGCTGTCTCAGGCAGAGAATAGCAAGAGAAAGCAGATCAGAGAGAAAGCAGGCTGGAAAGTTCTCTCAAGCAAAATATAGGCTGCCACCTTCTACCCACGATTTGACTTCAAGTCGTTTGTTTTCACTGATCCCAGACACTCCTTCCTCAGAAATCTCCAAGTTGAGGCTGGTCCTTGGCACAAAATAATTCAGTCAGTTGAGTGAATTCTTGTGTGAGTCTTTCAGTGCTGCCTGCCCTCTAGATGTGGACTTATTTAGCTTACAGAGGCCTTTCACCAGTAATTCATATAATGGTGCACTCTACTACCTAAGTCATGGACCTTTTCTTCCTAGTTTGTAGAAACACTATTATTCATAGTAGCCATGGTTTTTGTTATTTCCTAAATTCCAGGGAAACAAATATTTTTCTCCTTGATGTTTAACTTTGCTTCTAGTCCTGGTCTTCATCTTAAATTTCTCTCCAATAACTCATTTATTCAAGGCGTGGTATCTATTAGATGGCATTACTAGGAGGTGATAGCAACCTCAGGAAATAGGGCCAAGTTGCAAGAAGTAGGCCCTTTAGAGAATGCCCTTCAAGATGTACTGGGATTCATCCCCATTCTCCTTCCCTCTTTCCTTTTTCTTTTTCTTTTCCTTTTTCCTTTCCTTTCCTTTCCTTTCTTTTCCTTTCTCTATTTCTTAACTGCCATAAACAAAACACTACCCCTGCCAAATGTTCCATGCCATGTGGTTCTGTTTTACCATAGGCCCTAAAAGAACTAGGCCAAAGAAACATCAGCTGAACCTTTGAAGCCATTAGTTAAAATAAACCTTTTCTTCATTTAAGGTTTTTTTCCCAGGTATTTTGTCACAGCAACAGAATACTGACCAACCCATTCCCTTGGTTCTTCAAGTAACAGGCATCTGGTACATATACACATATTCAATAAATATTTGTGTTGAGGCAGCTGAGTGGATCCATAGTCGATAAAACTGACACATAAACACAAAGGTAAGTTGAACACCATGATGAGATGTAGGGCAGATGTGGAAGCTGGGAGTGAAATCAGGTATGGAGGTTTGAATAAGAATGATCCCTATAATATTTGGCATAATCCTAACACCTTTCTGGGTGTGTTAACTTTGCATAATGAGATTATGAATTTAAAGAATGCTGCTCTGTTGACCTTTGATGCTGCAGATAATGCTGATAAAATTATCCATGGCCTGAGCTCAGTATTTCCATTTTGGATAAACCTCAGGAATGGCATATATAGCTTGATCAGGCTAGCCCTTCTTGTCCTGGGAATACTTTTATGCCTGCCCATTGTGTTAAAACTTATCTTTAACAACATCAACATGTTGGCAGCCAAAGTACATGGCTTAAACCTGAAAATGGACCCCCAGACAAAGTTATTAAATTAACAGGCTGGCAAGCCAAGGATGTGTAAAATTCTGCACAGAGCCTTACCAACCTAAGACAGAAGTGCATTGCCTTTGATAATGCATATTCCATGATGGGTAAGAAAGGCATTCTTGTCAGAACGACCTAAGACCAACTCAGTTTTGTTAATGAAATAAAAAAAAGGGGGAGAGGTGGAGAGCCTTCGGGGCTGCTTGGCAAGAAGCTGACATGGGCCAATGACAAGAAAAGGAGCTGCTTGACAGGAACATGACATTGGCCAAGGACAAGGAAGTAGGCTTCAAGCAGGAATCTGACATTACACTAGAACAAAGAAGTAATTTCAGGTAGGAGTCTAAATCGTAAGCTACAACAAAGAAGTAATTTCAGGCAGGAATCTAAATATTAGGCCTGAACAAAGAAGTGATTTCAAACAGGATTCTAAATTTTAGACTAGAACAAGGAAGTAGGCTTCAGACATGAAAATGACCTTGGGCTAGGATAGGGAAGTAGGCTCAGATACTTTTGTCATCCTGATAAACCTTTAGAAACAGTGATCACAGGAGTGTTCACATAACTGGGTTTAATACCTTGCTTTTTCTTTGACTATTTGTGTTTATGGTATTGCTTGTTCCTCAACCATTTGCATCCATTGTATTGCTAGACCCTCAACCTAGAACTGACCTTATTACATGCATGTAATCAAAATGGTATAAAAGCGTAAAGGAAGAGGGGGTATAGGATAAGGGGTTCTAGGGAGGGAAATGGGGAAAGGGGATGACATCTGTACTGTAAATAAATAAAATATCCAAAAAAATATTTAAAAAATGCATTTGATTATTCAAAAAAAAAGTAACAGACAGATTTTGATGGAAACAAGTGTGCTGTTTTGTTGTGGTGGGCTTTCTCTTCTTTCTTTCTTTTTTTTTTTATTGGATATTTTATTTACATTTCAGATGCCATCCCCTTTCCCCATTTCCCCTCCCTAGAAAACCCCTATCCCGTGCCCCCTTTTCCATTTTGCTTTTATACAATTTTTTAAAAATGTTAATCAAAGGCTTTATAAGTATGGTAATGCTCAATCAGAAGTGTAACCCAATACCCAACCTAGATATGTAAACTATCTTTCACTGGTGGAGACACGAGAACTTCTGCCTCCATGCCCCCTCTCTCTTTCTCTCTCTTTCTCTCTCTTTCTCTCTCTTTCTCTCTCTTTCTCTCTCTTTCTCTCTCTCTCATTACCTAGCTTCTCATCTACTTCATCTTCTCCTCTCCTTACTCCATCTTTTCCTCTTGGTGCTCCTTCCCGTTAGCTCCTCCTACACATCACCCTTCCTGTTAAAATAAAACTTTTCTCTCAAAATACAATTAGAGCATAATTATGCCTATTTGTACCAGTGAGGTACAAGATAGTCTTGATACACAGTCCATCCTTTTGTTGACTAACCAGAACCTCCCTCCGTTATCTCTCCTAACTAAAACACTTAGTTCTGAGCCTGGATTTTTTTTTCTTGGCTTTAGAATGAATGTCAGCTTCTTCCTTCCCTTCTTTCTTTCTTTCTTTCTTTCTTTCTCTCTCTCTCTCTCTCTCTTTTCTTTCTCTCTTCCTCTTCCTCCTCCTGCTCCTCCTCTTCTTTCTTCCTTCTTGTTAATTTGACAAGAACTAGGGTCTCTCTCTCTCTCTCTCTCTCTCTCTCTCTCTCTCTTGCTCTCTCTCTTTCTCTCTCTGCCTATCTCTGTCTCTGTTTCTCTCTCTCTGACTCTGTTTCTGCTTTTGTCTCTTTGTGTGAGTGTGTGTGTGTTCATGCGCATATGTGTGTGTGTGTGTGTGTGTGTGTGTCTCTGCATGTAAGCTCTCAGCTATTGTTCCAACACCATACTTGCCTGTTTTCTGCCATGCCCTTCACCGTGATTGTCATGGAGTCACTTTCTGGAACTATAAACTCCAATAAATTTCTTCTCTTAAAATAAAAAGAGAAAGAATGGCCTCTATAGACTCAGCAGAGACTGGTACTCTCTGAAAGGATTTAGAAGTATGGAACACGTGTGGCCTTGTTGGAAGAAGTGTGTCACTGGAGGTGGACTTTGAAGTTTCAAAGGCACAAGCCATGTCCAGTGTCTCTCTTCTTCCTGCTACCCAAGGATCCAGGTGTAGAACTCAAAACTACTACTTCTCCAGCACCACATCTGCCTGTATGCCACTATGCTCCTTGCTATGATGACAAGGGACTGAATGCAAGCCCAGATTAAATGCTTCCTTTTACAAGAGCTGCCAAGGTCATGGTGTCTCTTCATAGCAGTGGAACACTCACCAAGACATAAGGCATCTGTAGTAGTTTGCTTTCTGTTGATGTAATAAACAACATAACCAAAAGCAACTTGGAAAAGAAAGGGTTTGTTTTATCTGACAGCTTGCAGTCCATCATTGGGAGAAGTCATGACAGGAACTCAACCAGGGCAGGAAATTGAAGCAGACACCTTGAAGGCATATTGCTTATTGGCTTGCTCCCAAATTCATGGCCAGCTACATTTTTTCTGTAGCCCAGGCCCACCTGCCCAGGGATGGCTCCACCTACATTTGGTCAGGCCCTCCTACATCAATGAGAACTTAAGAAAACGCTCTACAGATAAGCCCCATAGGCCAATGTGATGGAGACAGTCCCTGAATCTAAACTCCTTCACATAACTGGACTGTGTCAAGCGGACAGCTGAACCTAACTAGGAGAACATCTGATTCTGTCTAGAGAAGCCAAAATTTTCATTCCAAAAAAATATGTATTTGGATTTTCTTGTTCTTATACTTCATAATTTCTGGTATTGGAATCCTTTGAAAGTACTCACATTAGATTTGGGTCATAAAAATCTCAAAGAGCTCTCTACAAAAAAAAATGCTTTCTTTTCTCTACAAAGTCTCCACACAAGCTTTCTAATTTTTTCTTTTACTTGTTTTGTTTGACTGAGACAAAACCTCACAATAGAACCCTGGCTAATCTGGTACTTGCTATGTACACAGCCCGGGCTGTTCTCAAATTTGCTTCAATCCTATTTCTATCTTCAAAGTACTGAGATTGCTTATTTCTACTTTGGGATTAAGAGAGAGTGTGTGAGTAGACATACAAGAACTAACTATGGTGACTAATGGCATTCCATTCCAGAGTTAGCCAACAAACCTAATACATATCACTAAAACCTATACATATCACTAAAATTTACATTTAAGGGACAGGGTTAAGATGGCACAGAATGAAAAAGAATCAGAGACTTGTAATGTTGAGACTTTGAGGTTGTGTGACTTTGCTTTATAACTTTGCAGATGAAAGCAACTTGCTTCTTTTCTGTTCAGGGCTAACTAGATGGAGGCAGACTCACTATCTCCTTTAGAAAGGGGAATTTAGTGTCAATTTTGGTACCACACTAACCATCACAATGATCAGCAAAACCAAGTATTTGGAATAAACAAACCCTTCACAGACTTAAAAATGTTGACTTGAGGAAATGAGTCTTATACAATATAAAAATAGATTCTTCCTTTTAATCTCCATACATGTTAAATAAATATCAGTCATGGGGGTCACAAACATCTTCATAGAATCCTAGAACCAAAGAAGCTTTAGAGAGCAAAGGGTACATGTACACTTAGAGTATAGTCAAGGAAAACTGATACCCACAGGATGTGACTTATACCAGGCCTCAGAGTCAAAACTGCAACCCTGCCATCCTGAAACCAAGTTTGTCACTCTGGTCATCAATTCATACTGAAGGTTCTCTTAGAAGCCAGAGAACACAGGGTGCGATCTTTCCAAACTTTTGGCTCAGGCACTCGAGGGTACAGATTTAAATTTGGATTTATAGGCCGTCAGTATTTATCATATATGAAAGCAAACTCATTTAACTCCTCCTGCCTTGAAAGGATTTCTTGCCATTCAAGTGTCAATGATAAATTTCCACCCCAGATATGTAAGAACAAATGCAAAACATATAAAAATCACTGGTTTTCTTCTTTTTCTACCCAGGCTTTCTTTTTAAAACAGGAGGGACTTACTTGCTCGGTTGTCAAGAGCCCAGTACATAGTATGGTTCATTATATCACTTTCAAATGTGTGCCACAGCAAGTGTGTTCTTCACATCTGTGTAGTACTACTGTGTGCTCTGTGACCTTGTGGTACAAACCTGTGTGTGATTTACTCCATGGTGTTTGCTTGTGCCTTTCTCCCTGAAATGATAACTACTTGACAGCTACTGGCTCATTCCGGAATCTTCCTGTACTGTTTTCTTCAAAAAGCCTGACTCTAACCTTACCCAGAGAGGTCACTGACCATGACCCCAGAATACCTAGAGAATGCTGGGGTGCAGGTTGCTACAGGAAAGAGGAGGACTGGCTAGCCAAGAATCATCATCGCTAAAACCACCCATAGACATAGACATTATCAGGCTCCGGAGGCCTGCAGCTCCTTCCTTTCTTCCACCAGATCTTCCTTTATTTTCAAGAAATAATGTTCTTGTGGGACAGGCAGTATAGGACCATTCACAGCAGAAGCATGGCACCAGTTTGCCTTGGTGAGCTGGAAGTGCCTCGCTTTGGGGCTCCAGGCACCAGCTTTAAGGCAGCATTCCATTCCCATGGCAACGCATTATCTCCAAATCCAGAAGCCCAGCTTCGGTGAGACTCGACATGGCCCGGGCACCAGCACGGGCCCGAGGTAGCAGAGGTCTGAACTGCCTAGCCGGGTGAGCGGGCTGGGAAGGTGTTTCCGGGTTGGCGAGCCAGGAGAGCTCATCAGCTTCCAGTGCAGGGGCCCAGAAACCAGGCAGGGAAGATGGGGCCCGAGCTCTAGGGTCGTCTGCACTTAGGAAGCAACAGTAGAAAAGCCGCTGATTAGCAGGAGAGATTTGCCCTAGAAGGGGAGCCAAGTGTGTTGTCCTAGTCCGGCCAGGGTCCAATGCATGGAAACTGTGTGTGGGACTTTGCGAGCTCAGAGTGTGAAGAAAGTAGGACTTAGAAAGGAAAGTTAGTTCTTCTGTTCACCCTCCACCTCCACCTCACCCTCCTTTTTTCAAAGTTGGGTGTTCTGGAACCTGGATCAAGGAAAGCTACCACACTATTCTTCAGGGAGCCACTTGGATGGTGTTACTATTCAATAAAGTGTACATTTAAGGGTTAGGAATAATCTAGAGCTTCACAAATCATTATCAACCACATCCCCCCATCTTCCCACGGGGTTCACTTTGTCAACAGCTAACAGCAGCAGCCTAAGTAGGAACAAGAGTCTTAGCCTCTCAACTAGAACGTCTTATTAAATAGTGACAAGGCTCCTGGCAAAGGAAGAAGTTTTGATTTGGCTTTCCCTTAGTGGTGCCAAACAACATTTGGGTTAAATAGGTCACCATAGTTTGGATGATCCTGTAAATGTAAAAGATGTGTCGATTAAGAAATATATTTTTTAAAGAACTTTGGAAATGTAAAGTAGAAGTTTAGGAGAAAAAAATATAACCCTAAAAAGCACCTTCAATTTCTTCTTCCGAGGAGTCTCTAAACATGGGTCTGCATAGTCTATTTGTAGATTATATTTAGCAGTTTTAATTTAAAGTCAGTAGCATCCACCGGAGGGAAAGTAGAACAAACGTGTAGACCCTTTACCCCTAAAGCTTACCTCACACGTGACTCTTGGTAGGAAGATGCAAGCCAACCCCATCTGCATTCCAGCTGTTAGCAATGACACCGACTGGGACTTCTGCTTCCACCTGTAAGTACTGACAGTGCCTTGACATGATGCCACTCGCCAGAAAGGGTAGGACTTCCTATTTGAAGGAACCTCC
Organism: Rhabdomys pumilio; assembly: GCA_030674055.1. Taxonomy (NCBI): domain Eukaryota; kingdom Metazoa; phylum Chordata; class Mammalia; order Rodentia; family Muridae; genus Rhabdomys; species Rhabdomys pumilio. The sequence goes on along the minus strand of JANHMN010000014.1, from coordinate 47,227,113 downwards.
AAGTGAAAAGCTTTGTGTGCGCTTTCTATAGAAGAGAAAGGTCCACAGCTGTGCTGCATGTTAATAATTATGGAATACCATCCAGTTGTGTCGACAGCCTCTCAAAGATGGACGATAATTTTTTTCTGAATTATGAAGATGTTCAGCTTTACAAAAACAAAGCAATATTATAACAACTCTAGTAAAGCCAGTGGGAAAAACATAACAAAACCAATGAGTAAGATTTCGTGAAATAAAGAGGCAGTGGACGGATAAAAGAAATTTTAGATTTATTTTTACTATTTTAAATTATGTCTTGGGGGGGGTATGTGAGTGAAAGAGATGAATACTTATGGATGCCAGAAGAGGGTGTTGGATACCCTGGCATTACAGAGAGTTATAAATCACCAATATGAATTCTGGGAACTAAGCTATGTCTTCTGGAAGAGTAGTGCTTTTAACAAGTCCTACTAAAAACTTATACAGCCTAAGAAGTAGGCCTTATCGAGTAGCTTCTGTGTGCCTCGCCCCTCACAACATCAGGGCTGCCTTATGTAGCTACTAATTATAAATCAAAGGAAGTATAGGCAGTTTGCCCAAAGTTACACAGCTAGTTAGTGGCATTTAATACAGGTAGTCTATTTTTAACCGTTAGCCATTTCTCTAAATGGAGATCTCTCACTCTTGGCACTATTGACATTTCGAGTTAGAAAACTCTTTGTTTGGGAGGTTTAAAAGCATACTTTGCCTTTATCCACTAGATGCCAGTAGCACTGCCTGATTTGTGACAAAAATATCTTTAGACGTTGCCAAATACATCCAGGACTCAGAATCAGCCTTAAATGAGAACCCTGCTTTGAATCAGGGCCCTCATGTAGAAATACAGCAGAAACAATGGCTATCAACCACTTATGTCATTTAAACTTTTCTAATAGACATAATAAAATGTGGACAGAAATAAGTATGTTTAACTTTAATACTGTCTTCTTTCAGTTTACTTAAGATATTATAAACAACTGCTAAATGTTTTGTACCAACTGCTAAATATTTTACACTATTTTTTCATCGTGAGTCATAAAAATTTGTCCTGTTTTCACATTTTTTAGAACATCTTAATGCTCACTAGATGTATTTCTGGCTCATAATGGCCACCTGTGGCTTGTGGTTTTCTTACTGGAGAGAGATTATATAAGACATCATAAAATATCTTAAGGGTAAATGTTGTAGAACTATAAAAAAAAATGGACTTTAAAATATGTAGCATTCTAAAGCACAAGAGCTATCTCAGCAGTTAAGAGCAAACTCTGTGCTTCCAAAGGACTACAGTTCCACCCGTGGCTCCCATGTGGCAGCTAATAGTTGTCTGTAACTTCAGCCAGGAGATCCAAACTCTCTTCTCACCCAGAGGTGCACAGGCATACATACAGATAAAACACTCATAAAATAAAAATAAATAAATCTTTTTAAAATGTAGAGTTTACAACATAGCATCATGGGGATAACTTGACTAACCAAACTAACCAATCAGGTTAGTTAATTAGTAATATTACCAGTCAGGATTCATATTTATGATGTCATCAGACAGAGCATGTCACAAGTCTAGGAAGGCTTCATTCAACTTGACATTCCTTTAATTCTGACTTTTCTTTGAGATACCTCAATTGCCGTGAATAACTGTCATGAGATATCTCAATTGTCATGAATAATTGTTGTGAGATATCTCAAATGTCATGTCTCAATTGCTAACTTTTTTATTTTTATTTTTAGCTGAATGTTCACAGCTAGCTCAGAGCTATTCTGAAATCACATTCGAAGACCTCATCATTTGTTTTTTTGTTTTTTTTTTTTTGAGATTATTGTTGAAGACTGCTGCCTTGATCTCAACACAATCTCATCCAAGGCTTAATTAAAAATATTAGAACTTACAATTTTTAATATCCATACTTAGTAACCTCTTTCATGAATTAATGGATTTAACTTCTGTACCGCATCTATGAAAAAAGCAGCTCAAGGAACATTTCCTAATGAGTGAAAACTGTTCTTTCCACGGGCTGTTCTGAGTTTATAATCTCTTGTCACAGGTTTTCCCAGTGCTCCTCGATATTTAAACACTCCAAAGACTCATGTTGTTTTTCATACCCATTCTTGTTCACAGTGTTTGAATTTATTGTAAGCTAAATAGATATTAGGGTTTGAGAAATGAGTGTGATTCAGACCTAGCTTCAGTGGAATTTACTTTCAGAGGGCCGAGAAAACTCTCAGGAGGAGAAAAAAAGCAGTGAGGAGGGTTGAGTGGAGAGGGAGGAATAAATCAGACTATAATGTGAATTGAATTTTAGTAGAAATTTGGAGAAATTTTTGCACCCCCTTTGGAGTGTCTTTTTAGTTCTTAGAGAATTCTTACAATATATGTTCAACTCCCTTTCCTACCCACCCAACTTTGTCTTCTTTAAACAAACAACAAAACAATATCAAGTCCAGTTTGTACTGACCATATACTCTTGAGTGTATAGCCATTCACTGGAGTGACATCCTTAAAGAGGACTCCCTCTCCCAGAAACAATCAGTTGCCAATTAGCAATTCAGCTAGAGTTGAGACTTCGTGCCCACCTCCTCTCTCTATGCTGGAATTTTGTCCATTTTGAGCTTGTACAGGTCTTGTATTCTATTACAATGGCTGTGAGTTCATAATGCAACCACCCTCTTGTGTCCAGAAAATGCTTTTGGTGTAGTCATCTACTACGTCTGGCTCTTAGCGTTTTTCCACTCTCGCTTCTGAAATGATACCTGAGGTTGGGAGGAGGGGTTTAAAATACAGTAGTTACTTTTCTATTGCTGTGATAAGACTCAATGATTGAGGCACTATAGAAAGGAAAAGTTTATTGGGAGTCTTACAGGTTCAGAGTGTGAGTCCATGACTACCATGGCAGAGAGTGTGGCTGTAGGCAGGCATGCATGGTGGTGGGGCAGCAACCAAGAGTATACATCTTGACCACAACCATGAGGCAGAGAGAGCTAACTGGGAATGACATAGAATTTTGAAACTTCAAAGCCTGCCTACTCCCTAGTGACACAACTTTTCCAAGGCCACACTTCCTGATCTTTCCCAAATAGTTCATCAACTAGGGACCAACCTTCAAATATATGAGCCTATGAGGGCCATTCTCAATAGCCCATAATGTTTGCAGGTCCACAGGGCTTCACTGGCTAACAACTCCAAAAGAAGTAGCCCACTCATGACCCTGGGATTTTTGTTAGCCTCCTGTGTCTAATAAAAGCATTGTTACCCCATTATAGGGTAATGCCATTAAATTCAACTTAGCACATGATGCAGCCATACTACTTTTGGGCATATAACCTATAGGACTGAATAACCATACTTCAGAGACAGCTGATCATTTATGTTCATTGCTGCTCCATTCACAATAGCCGGGGAGTGGACACAGCTTTGATGTCCATCGGCTGGTGAATTGATAATGAAAATGTGGTACATTTACATAATGAAATGTTATTCAGTTGTTCAGGAAATAGAATTATGAAATCCACAGGATGGAATTGGAAACAATCATTCTGAGTGAGGTAACCCAGACCCAGAAAATCCAAATGTCGTATGTTTTCTCTCACTTGTAGATATTAGCTTTGGATCTTCAATTATGTATGTTTCCTTTGACATCCCAAAGATGTCAGGAAATTGGTAAGAGACCATGGAGAAGAGCTTTCAAGAAAGGGGAAATGGAACACCGTGGTAGTAAGGGGAGCAACAAAACAGGAAGGGTTAAATGGATCAAAGAGGGGGATGGTAGGGCAAGGTAGAGGAGAATATATGGAGAAAGATAAATAACATTAATCTTGAAAAAGTCACAGGGACACCTACCACCAGAGAATCCTCTTCAAGTACATATGATACACATGTAAAGTGAGTGCAAGTGGAATGTTTTGATCACCGCTTCTGAAAGACATTTCCTAGCAGATGTCCAGGCTGTGTTTAGAAGGAAGGTAGATCATTCAGTAGATGGATGAGAGCCCACTCCATCATTTGCCTTCTGAACAGCAGCCTTTCTCGTGGTCTAATAAAAAAGACCATGTTCATCTAGGTTCATCTAGAATAAGGTCAGTCCTCCCTGGCCTGACAAAGTGCTCCACTGTCCACTGACCTCTGGCATGCCTGCTTGTCTCTGGGTATGTCATTTGGAAGAAGACTCGGAGTGGATTTTATGTAATTTTTCAAACTTGGTGTAAAAGATAACACTTGGCCTTTCTTTTCCTGTCGTACCTTTTTCAATTCCTTCTCCCTTTAAAAGAACAATAAATATGCATCACCCAAGTAATCAGGGTAAAAAGATTATTTTTTGAGACAATTTTGTTTTGGAGTCCATACTGGTCTTGAACTCATAATTCTGCTTGAGCCTCCTGCCATTATAGGCAAGAGTCCCTACAATTGCTTAAGCAAGACAAACTTTATTAGACTCTTAAAAAAGTATTGTGAATACAAAAAAAAAATGATTTCTCTGGGGAATATTTCTAAGTATTATTCCACTTAAGATGTCAGAATTTGGTTTATTCCAGATCGCTCTCATTTTTCTGGCGGTGTTAGGATTGTCTCTTTTGTCTCTGTGCACACTTCCCATCACCCATTTCACAACTGTTAACAGCATTGCTGTCAGAGGTGGTTTATCTAGATTGTGTGTGATTATTCATATGGTTGTTTGTGGAGAATTTGCAACTTGGTTCTGTCTTACCACATTGATTTCTTTTTTTGCGCGGGGGGGGGGGGGGGGGGGGGGGGTGGTGGGTGGGTGTTTGTTTGTTTGTTTTCAAGACAGAGTTTCTCTGTGTAGCCCTGGCTGTCCTGGAACTCACTCTGTAGACTAGGCTGGCCTCGAACTCAGAAATCCGCCTGCCTCTGCCTCCCAAGTGCTGGGATTAAAGGCATGTGCCACCACTGCCCGGCACCACATTGATTTCTGACACAACAAGAGAGCCATTTGCTTCTCAGGCTGTGCTTGGCCTAGCACGTGGTTCCCTTTTGCCAAAAACTGCCTCTCTCTGGTTAATTACAAATTCCAGGTGGATGGTTTTGAGATATATGAAAGAGGAGCTGTGAAGTCAGCTGGCCTGCAAATGTTAGTCCCCACCCCCCAGTCTACTGTATCAATCCCTTTCATGGCTCGCATCTTAATTGTAGGATCTCCAAGATCTTCTGGGAGACTCAACAGTCTCCCGTTGTTTTAGTTGAAGAAACCAAATCACAGAGCCAATAGCAGAAATAATAGCGAACATTAAGGAAGCACTTGGAAAATGTGGCTCACCGAAACAGTGATTTATGAGTATTACCTCCATTAGTCCTTCTAGTTGCAGTAAGCAGGTGTTTGATTTAACCCACATTTATAGAGAAGTCATTTACATAATGGCTTATGTAAGGTTACCTGGTTTACAAGCGGAGAATTTGAATGCTGTGATTCTAATGCAAGGAGACAAGCCTACCAAATGTTTACTTTGAGTTCTCACACTGCTGTCTTAGATGCTAGGTCTTGAGAGTAGCGTGTGTTTACTGTATATCTTTCTTTAAAACTGAACTTAGAAAGCGAGTTACTGTCCCCAGCTGTGGACACTTGAGCCTCTGTTTTGTCTTTTGGAGAATCCTGATCCATGTCCCTCTTCTGCCCTCAGGTCACAGCAAACCGCAATCCCAGCACAAGAAACAGATGACTTGTTCACTGCTTGTCACTGCGAAGAGACTGAGGAAGACACTGCAGTTCAGGAAGCAGGGATGACTGTTGACTGTATGTCTATTCCGAAACAGAAGTTAGCTCAGTCCCAGAAGAAAATTAATCAATTCATTAACGAAAAAATGGTAAGCAAACAAAATCTTTACCAGGTTTAGGTTGCTGTTTAAAAGTGCGAGCATGACATCAGATAGCCTGCCTTCACTGTAGGATGAAGCGCGTGAGGAGGATGCTAGGTGTTGTAACCAGGAGAGAACGTAGCAAAGGATAGTCTGGGAGCCAGCCTACCCTCCAGTTCTCGCTCATCATTGTCTGTTCCTCACAGGAGAGTTTATGCTTTTAACTTTTAACCAAGCATTTAACTAAAAATTCAGTGTTTGCCATATCCAGTTGCCGTTGGATTAGCCATACTTGAAAAGTCTCTTAATCCTTATATCAAGGTTTCAAGATGATCCTTGGGTAAGAAGAGGGTTAAGATAATGAAGCAGGAAGTTAAGAATGGTGATGGCCAAGGAGACACTTGTAGGTAGGATGCTAGGGCCACAATAGAATGAACCATAAATCAAAGGATGAGAAACAGACAGAAACAGAGGTGAGCAGCCAGGTGAAGTTCCCAAGCATTCTAAAGCTGAGTCAAGGACTTGGAAATCCAGATCTCTGAATAAACATATAAACAAAGTATCCAAAACCTAGGATCTTGAGATAGCAACACACTGACCTTCCTCATTAAGACATTGCCACCAGCCTACTACAGACCTTAATTTATCAACAGAGAGGTTCATACACTGACTTCTAGCCATTCATGATCAAAGTAAGATGATTCTCAAGTATGTGTGAGGAAAACAGGGAGAGGGCTCAGAGAAGGCTGAGAAGGCCCTTAGAGGCCAACGATGTTGATGCCACTAATGGATCTCTGTAAGCCTGCCTCTGAAAACTTTCCAGAGAAGTTCAAGTGGACAGTCACCAGAGCTTAGATCTTCCTCAGGTCACACATGCATTCTGAAAATATCAGTTCTGAAAGCAAAAAAAGTACCACCTTCAACTCCATGCAAGTGTACGTCTTTGCTTCCTGTTGCTGTAATAAGCACCGTGACCAAAATCAACTTGGGGGGAAATGGTTTCTTTGTCTTACACTTGTAAGTAACAGCCCATCACTGGGGTAAGTCGAGGCAGGAACTCAAGCAGGGGCACAGGTAGCAACCATGGAGAAAAGATGCTTTCTAGTTGGCTCTCTTCCATGCCCAACTAGCTTTCTTATAGACTCACCTACCTAGGCCTTTTCTGCCCATCATGGTCTGGGCTCTCCTGCAACAATTAGCAATTAAGACAATTCTCCACAGACATGCACAAGAGGCCATTCTGATCTGAGCAGTCCCCAGTTGAGAGCCACTCTTCCCAGGTATATTTGTGTCAAGTCAGCAATAAGGACTAACCAACATAGCAAGTAGAGTTTTTTAAGGTTTGAAAATCCTTAGCCACATTAGATAATGAAAATATTTATATTGTAGGAGTTATATGTCACCATCCTGAAGGACAAGCTACTGCCATAAGTCACAGTGGATGTGTGGCCTCTAAAGCACATACTAGTTGTGTCTTCTTCCCTAGGGCAAGGAGTGTATGGGGCGAGTCAAACCATGAACGACAAGCCAGTCTAATTTAGAGCTTCTGGGAGTTCTGGTATTTTGTTTTCTACTCAGAATAACTTAATGTTTGCTATGGCTAGCACATAATGAACTCTCCAAAATGCTGACTGGAGATGTCTGAAGTATTGGGAAATGCCCTTTGCCTATGGCTTACATGATGCAGATGAAGAACCTAGGTATGGAAAAAAATGTGAGAGCCAAGAGGAGGCAGTCTGTGGACCCATGTGATGTGGTACTGTATTTTAAGTGGAATATAGTTAGATAACCTTTAACAAATTCGAATCATGGAACATGACCGAAATTATTTTCTCACAAGAACTCTACGTAAATTGTATAGGCTCCCAAATTTCAGGAAAGGAAGCTGGGATCTGGGTGAACGTCTCCAAAGCACCATACAACCCAAGGAACATCGCAAATAGTGCTAGATCTCTAGCTCTTGATTCTTTAAAGTGGGATTCTATTTAACCTGGAATCTGATGTCTGGATTTGTTGACCACTGTAGTGAATGAGTAACTATGTAAAGTCACTGAAATGCATGAAGACACATGCAATCCATCATTTCTAGAGTTCTCTTCTGAGCACTTTACCTTACTCTATCCTTATCACAAAAGAGGATCCACTCGTTGGATGCTGAACATATACATCTTTGGTACACAGGCTTGAAACAGTGAATGTGAAGGATAATCTCTATCTACCTATCTATCTATCTATCTATCTATCTATCTATCTATCTATCTATCCTCTCTCTCTGAGACTAGATCTTACTGTATAGCTCTGTCTGTCCTGGAACTCACTATGTAGACCAGGCTGACCCTTAACTCATAGAGATCCATCTGCCTCTGCCTTTCGATGACTGAGATTAAAGGTGTTGAGTCATCACGCCCAACAAGAATAAACTTTTTATGGAAGTTACAGTCTATTTGGAGAGGCAGATAGTAAACAAATCAACAGCAATGTCAGAGGAGGGTACTTTGGATTAAAAATAAGACAGGCAAGGATTGGTGAGTGACTTCTTTTAGAATGGTAGCCAAGGATAGCCTGTGAGAACAAAGTGAAAAGAAGAGAGAGGCCGAAGTACTCAAAAGGGCATCGCAAGCAGGGCCCCACAGTAAAAGCTATTCCACCCCATTCAGAGCCACAGGGTGGTATGTGTGTAGCAGCAGGGGAAAAGTGAGAAAGGAGATGGGCAGACAAATAAGCAAATTAGCATATGGTTGTAAGATTAGTGTAGGCCATCCGAGCAGAGTTGTGCAGGCCAAGGTAAACATTTTAGATTCAGTTTAACAATATAAAAGGATAATTTATACAGGAAAGTCACATAAGCTAATTACACTTTTAAAAGATTATGTTGTCACATAAAATGTTCAAAAACACTTGCGCTTATGCTAATTATAATAAAATACTTGATCACTTGGAGGATGATAAGCAGTGAACTTATTCTGAAAGCTGGTAGGCAAAGAGAAAGAATGATCATGTGTCCTGCCTTTTCATTACAAACTGCTCTATGGGGTGTGTGTGTGGACCTGCGGGCATGCACACACATGTGCACACGTCGTGGTGCGCATCTAGAGAGCAGAGGGCAGCTCTGTAGAATCATTTCTCTTTCCACTCTTACATGGGATCCGGGGATCGAACCTTAGATCACTAGGCTTGGGGGCTTGCAGTCTTAGGCAGTCAGTGCCTTTACTACTCAGTCATCTCACCAGTCCTGAGGAATTTCATTGCAGAAAAGTATTCCAGCTAACATATGAGGGAGCAGTGATAGATGGAAATGAGAAAATTATTACTTATACTCTGGTGAATGGAACCATCCAGGTGTGCTAGCATCAGGAAACAAGACAATCAAATATTACCTTCTGGTAGATGATCATGCCATACTTACAAAGGAGTTGTACATATATCTTTTTTTTTTTTTTCTTTTTTTTCTTTTTTTTTTTTAAGATAAGGGCATGGTAGCACTCACCACTCAGGAAGCAGAAGCAGGAGAATCATAACTTTAAAGCCAGCCTGAGCTACATAGTAAAACTGTCTGGAATACCAAGCAACAACAAAAATTCTCAAAAAACTTCAAAATATTGGAATTATGACACTATTTGATATTAAGAAATCCCCGCTAACATTTGTTGATAATGATTTTATGGTCATTTTTTTTTGTTTTCCTCATATTTTTTTATTGGATATTATGTTTACATTTCAGATTTTATCCCCTCACCCCATTCCCCCACCACCCAGGAACCCCCTATCCCATCCTCCCTCCTGCCCCTACAAGGGTGTGCCCCCACCTTCCCCCCACTCCCCACTCCCCTCCCCACCCTCGAATTCCTCCCCGCTCAGTGTTCAGCCTTCATGGGACCAAGGATCTCCTCTCCCACCCATGCCTGACAAGGTCATCCTCCCCTAAGTATACAGCTGAAGACATGGGTGCCTCCCTTTGTGCTCCCAGGCTGGTGGTTTAGACCCTGGGGAGCTCTGGTTGGTTGGCACTGTTGTCCTCCTCTTGGGGCCACCAACCCTTTCAGCTCCTTCAGTTCTCTAACTTCTCTTTATGGTTGTTTCTAATCCCACAATCTTTTAGAAACACTAACAGGTGGGATAATATAGACTTTCTTCTGTGTAATAGAAGGTGAAGGAAGACAGGAAGGAGTATATCCTGGCGTAGGACTGACAGTACAACAGACAGGAAACCGATGAAGCTATGTGCCTCACTCTCTAGTCGGAATGAAAGTCTTCCATGACGAAGTACTAAAGGAAGCTCTCTGGCTAGTGGAAGAGTGTGGAGGACAGGGATGGCGGCAGTTAGGAGAGTGTGCTGTTGAGTTGCATATAAGACAGGGCTGGCTGAGAGACGAGGGACTTGAAGTGGAATTAGAAGAACTTGGTTTTAGGCTACATGTAGGAGGTGGAGCCAAGCAGACTTAGTGTGACCGGAGAGGACAAAAATGCCACGCCGATGCCATCCTACCCTCTAATGGACCCCAGCCTGTCTTCCATGCCTAAAATGCCTTCCCCCTCTTTGCAGAGTACCAAAGCAAACAAGGAGCTGATTCGGTGTTTCATCCTCTCTCAGATCGTTTTTGGGAAAGAACACTGGAAATGTGCACAGGCTTCAGCCAACCTGGCTTATGGTTACCTGACACTGAGAGGTACTTGGTTTCCCCAGCCAGATTTTGATGTGCCAGCCTATGAAGCCAAATCGAGCCATCCCCTGGGGAGTGGGGGAGCTAGGATGACTGGGAGGACCCCCACTTCACTCCGCCACACCTCATACAGAGAAAGTGAGGAGTCCATGAGCAAAGGAGACAGTGTACCTTAGTAATAAAGAAGATGGTGATAACAGTAGGTATTGAATGTTCGATATGTGCCAAGGTAGCATATTTTAGTCCTCATAAATCCCTTGAAGACCACTAGGTGGTGATAGTGTATGCCTTTAATCCCAACACCTATGAGGCAGAGGACGACAGATCTCTGAGGCTGCCTGGTCTATTCCTTGTGGCCCAGAGAATGAGTTTCAGGACAGCTATGACTACACAGAGAAACCCTGTACAGATACCCTGTTCCGGCACAAGTTACCAGCTGGAATCCATTTGCTAAAACGGGAACCTGAGTAAAAGTTCTGAGTTCAGAACTGTTTAGTGAGAGCTCAGTCTTCAACAGATTGAGGCACTTCTGGAACAAGGATGAGTGGAGCTGGGTAGTGGATGTTCTAGATGAAACTCCTTATTCAGAACATTGCACTCTCTCTTCAGACCCAAAGGGTGAGAGAGCTTACTGAAAACCGATAAAATGTTCCTCCCTGTGGTGCTTCCAGTTATGATGTTTAGCCAACAATGGAAAGCAAACTCGGATAGTTAGTCACTGAAAAGTACATCTGCAGCTAGGACAACATGAGTTGAGGGAGATCAGTCCAGAGTAGCAGTGAACGCCATCGGATTGACAAGCTTGATCAGGAAAAGAATATAAAAAGAGGATGAAAGACGGCAGAGAACATGAGAGCAGGAAGCAAGAGCATTAGGAATGGGCAGCAGAGGAGGGAGAAAAGAAAATGGAAGGGCTGTGTCCTGGAAGTTCAGGAAGGATACAGGGTTTCCACAGGAAGTGTGGTCTGTCTTGGCAGGGGCAGTTGGTAGTCTGCAGTCAAATAAGGTCAAGGCTGAGGACCCAATGGAGTTGGAAATTGGGTCAGTGTTATGGATAAAAGCTCTGTCAGGGCCATGGGAAAGCCTGGATTCCCAGTCACTACCCAAGAGACTTTCCTAACAAGAATTCAGACTTGAGGAGACATACGGTATGAACCATATGTGAGATGTCTGATCTTAGAATAACGCCAGAGGCTGTTTCTTATGGTATGGGTGGAAGATAACCATGGCCAAGTTATACAAGAAGCATGTCCTATGTCCCTTTGCACTGTCAACCACACAGTGACTTTGTTTTACCTTTCCAATTCACTTCAGAGCTGAGTCTAAATAAGTAAGGAGGTGATCTCACAAAACAAGGTGTCAACAGCCTTTTCTCTGAAATTCAGTTCTTCCTGCTACTTGAGTGGAAAACTACATCTGGGATAAAAGGAAGAAAAAATAATCTGTGAAGGGGAGTGTCTTGTTTGTGTTTCTCTAGATGGGAGAATTTTCTAGTTACAAAGAAGTACCTAGACTTGAAACCTGAGTTCCTGGCACCCAACAAAAGTTTTTCTAGAAACCACTGATTGTGACCTTTCTTTGGGAGTAGGCCCACATCTTAGGTTTCAGCCATAGTCTTTACCTAGTCTCTCCTTTCAGATTTCCCTAGTGTCTGGCCCATGAACTAAACATGAAGGCAGTCAATGTCACAGAACTTTGAGAGGGATAAAGGGCCTTCTGGGATACTTCTGTTGCTATTAATCCTGTAACTACTTTTAAATGGACAGATGGACAGACTATATGAATCAGCCTGCTGCGGGGAAGAAGGGAACATCCATGAGTGTATTCAGACCTGACTACACATGGGCAAGTTTTATAGAGATCAGACCTATTTTCTTCATTTTTCCTCTGTGTACGTTCCTGCATTGGAATATGGGTGTCAAGCCCAAAAGCTGATCTCTCAATAAGCAGCCCATTATTAAATATTCTGTGAGAAATGTATACATACCAAAGAAACATCAGGAAGAATCCACTGAGAATATAATGTGTAGACACCCTTAGGTGAAGTAAGCTACCCAGAGACCTATGATGGAAGGCATTTAAGATCAGTGTAATCTAATAAAAGCCTTTGGAAAGGTTGGGTGAAGTCATTCCTGGCTGAGGCAGCAAGTAGTAGATGGTGTGTGTGTGTGTGTGTGTGTGTGTGTGTGTGTGTGTGTGTGACAGAGAGAGAGGGGGGAGCGCAAACAATTTCAAGCATTCGTATAGGAAACGAATAGGGTGTGGTTGGTAGAAAAAAAAACATGCTGTGGGAGGTAATATTCTAATGAAAGACCAGGCCAGAGGTGAAGGCTTAACAGAGCAATGTGCTGCATCTGTTTAGACAGCAGGGAAATAACCTATCTACACATAATTTGAAGCAGGAAGATGAACTTGGAAAGGAGAATGTGCTGGGCAGATAAAAGCATGGCTTTTAAACATGGGCCAAGAGCTTTGTGCTGACATAGTAAGCAGGCATGACTGCTAGAGATTTTTCAGCAAGCTGATGAGAGTATCAAAACATCCCTCTAACAGAACTAACCCCACAGTGATTGTTGACTGGAAACTAATCTATCTGGATCTAATACTAAGGCTAAACCTAGAACGAATGGGTAAAACGAGTAAGGATTCAGGAACCTATGAGAAAAAAGACAATTTTAAAATCAAGTCCCACTCCCAGGAATCTTTCTTAAGTACCCATTTGGAACATATAGTTAAGGTTATTTTTTGAAGATCGCTTATGGCACAGAAATATGATAAACAACAAAGAATTTGTCAGTGGAGAACAAGAATGCAAACACAAGGGGAGTATGATTCATTAAAGATCACGAGGGACCTCTGTATACTATCAGGGAAGTATCTGAATGCATCTTTAGGGAAATGGGAATCAAAGTGAAGCACACAATTAGAATTGAATTCTTTCTGCACAAATAAGAGGGGAATTGACCAAGTATAGAAGAAAGAAAAGAAAAAAAATACAGTAGAACATGTTTCTGATGACAGTAAATTGGGTTGGAAATGAGCCCTCAATGTTTTCCACTTCATGATACTTTTTTTTTTAAAGAAGTATTATGTAGCCCAGGATGACCTCCAACTTACTAGGTAGCTGAGGATGCTGTTGAATTCCTCCTGGTCCTTCTGTCTCCATCTTCCAAGTGCTAGCTTGGCTTTAGCTTTACAATCATATAAATAAACAATCTATCCTAAAATGATGCACACAAGGGCATAGCAGCATGTGCTTGTAACCCATAGCAGCCAGGAAGCTGGAGCATCAGGAGGACCACAAGCTAGAAGCTAAACCACATAGCAAGTTCAAGGCTAGGCTTGGTTATATAATGCCCTGTCTCCCTACCCACTGCAAAAGAAAAGGTGAATTCCCAAAGGTAACCTCGATCCCAAAGATTTGAATGCAATTTTCATTGATGAATAGGCCATGAAAGGAAGGAAGACTGGGATTATCAGATAGAAGGGGTTTTGTGTTGTTTGTTTGTTTTTGAGATAGGGTTTCACTATATAGCCCTGACTGGCTTCAGACTCACAGAGATCTGTCTGCCTCTCACTGCTGGGAGTGAAGGCATGCACTACCAGTCCTGGCTGGGTTCGGGCTTTGGTGTGTTGATTTTGAATTGCAGTAGGGATACTACCTTCTTACTTGGTCTTAGAAACTGGAGATCAAGAGGGAATCATAAGGGACAACTTGAGACCAAGGCTAGACTAGAGACAATGGATGTTGTAAGCATCGAAGCTAGCTCTGGTTGTGATGACAGGAATTCATAAAATTTCTGAGATGCAAAGAGAACAAGAGTACACCATGTAGTTTATGAATGTTCATGAATGGGAATGAAGGGCCTTGGGAAAGACTTAGCAAGATTGGTTACAGATCATGTAGACAAGGGCACCCAATGCTGCAGCAGGGTGGGGACTAAGAAACTGTGATTTGATTATTTGTTAGGACATTGGAAACCTGTGAACAGTTTTCACAGTAACTCCACAGTAGTTGTAGCAAAAGACAGATTCCAGAGATTAGGTCAAGGAACAGGGACCAGGGGTTACACTGTTCATTCTCTAGTGTTGGTTTAGTTTGGTTGGTTTTGAGACTGTGCTTCATTTTGTAGACCAGGCTAGCCTCAAACTCATAATCTTTCTGTCTAAGCCTTCTGGGTACTGAAATGGCAGCTGTGTGCCACTATGCCTAGCTGGGCTATATGCTATATATACTATATATTGAAAGAGATAAAGAGAGTTAGCAAGGATAGCTGAAAATGTCAGGAGGAGGAGGAAGAAGAAGAGGAGGAGGAGGAGGAAGTAGAGGAGGGGGAGGAAAAAGACATCTTGTTTTATAAAAGAAAGAAACAGTAATATTTTAGGCAGAGATGGGGAACAAGTTGGGAGAGAGTACTGAATGTGTCTTACTCAGTGATCTGAGAAGACACCTGGCCATGGCAACTCGTATTATTTTTTTAAAAAAATATTGGATTGAGGCTTGCTTACAGTTTCAGAGGTTTAGTCTATTATCATCTTGCAGGAGATCATGGTGATTTGTAGGAAGCTGGAGAAGTAGCTGAGAATCTACATCTGGATTCACAGGCCATAAGAGGAAAGAGACACTGGGACTAGCTTGGGCGTTTGAGAACCCAAAGCTCAACCCCAGTGACACACTTTTTCCAACACGGCCAAAGCTACTCCCATAAGGCCATACCTCTTAATTCCTCTCAAGTAGTGCCACACTCCCTGATGGCCAAGTATTCGAATATATGAGCCTACGTGGGTCCATTCACATTTAAACCACCACAGGAAGGATTTTTAAAAATGGGATAGAGGGGTGTGGTGACACATAATGGTAGTCTCAGCTTGGGAGACTGAGGCAATGGGGATCATTAGGCCCAAACCATTGTAGACTATAATAGTGAAACCCTATCCAATCAGTCAATGAACTGATGAATTGGATGGGGTCCATAAGGGAGCCTGAAACCTGCTTAAAGCAGAATGTGTAGGTGGCTGTTGCGTGATGAGTTAAAGTTAAGGATGCCAGAAGTGGAACTCTTTCCAAATGCCCTGCAGAGTAATTCCAAAGAGCCTGATGATACAGGAGCCAAGAAAGGGCAGGTAGAGAACACCAGGGTAGTTTGGCACCTGATGACGAGCTGTTTCCAAGTGCACAGGAAGGAGCATATGGTACGTGGACAAGCGATTTCCTGCTATTTTGCTTAGTATTAATGGGACAGTAAATTAATGAGTAAGTTTGTTGTAATTGGAAGCTGTCCATGTATTCATAGCTCTGTTTTTAAGTGCTTGCTATAAAACCAGAAAGAGTAACAGTCATGAGCCCTATTTTCCCTAATTAGAAAAAAAACCTGATACAGACACAACTGAGGATGATTTAAAGCAAAGCCAAATGACAACAAACAAGCAAGCAGATCCTTCTGCAGACTGTCCAGACCTGCAGGAAACATAAGTGACGCCTAAAGTGACCTTACGGTAGAGAGGCTCTATAGGCACGGCCATGAAAAATAATTAAACTTAAGACAGATGCAATAAATTACCCACTAAGAGAAACCGACTCTGGAAATAATAGTGGTTAGTACGTATCCAAACTCAATCCCCGTACCAAAGAATCCTTTCTCATGGATTAAATTTATCCTTGAGGTCAAAATAAGATGGAAGATGTTTTCGTTAGCATCTTTTAGGAAGATAAACCTTGAGGCACAGGTAAACTAAATAATTTGTTCAAGGCCACATGTATTCCTAGGAAATCTGACTCTTGGCATTGGTCTCTGGTTCTATAATAACTTCTTAAACATAAAAGATGACCAAAGGTAACTGCTTTCAAGTGACAATAATGACCTCAAAAGACTGGGTCACTCTGAGCAGATTTCCTCTGGCCTAAGTCCTGTTAAGAGACCGCAGAGGCCGAGCATTGTGGCATACACCTTTAATTCCAGCACAGGGAGACAGAAGCAGGCAGATCCCTGAATTTAAAGCCTGGTCTACAGAGCAAGTCAGGACGATAGGGATTTACAGAGAAACCCTGTCTCAAAACACACACACACACACACACACACACACACACAAACAAACAAAAAAAAAAACCAGAGGGGATTGAGGGCAGGGATGAGAGACATCAGAAGATATCTGCCCACAGCAAAACAAAATAATAATATGTTCAGTGGACAACTATGATTCTGCTTTGCCATTCAACTCTTCCCTGTAATCATTGACTCAGGCTCCTGCAGGCACTCTGATTTTTACCTGGTTTGTGCACCATAAGTGCAGGGGAGTAAGGATGGTGCCATTCCTGACCTGGGTGGGCAGGCAAAAGAAAAGGGTTGAGCAAGCACTGTGATTGAAGATGGAGTTTAGAGTTGTCGAGCTGGTCCAGGGAAGACATTGCTCCTTTCCTCGTAGCTCACTAAGGAGGTCTTGCACATTTACAACATATGTGGGCTGCGGGCACCGAAGCCAGTCCTTTCCAATTACCCTTGTTGAAAACTGAGCTGAACCCATGCTGTGACACTATGCTCCAAGGCCAAGGGCAGAGCAAGTTCTTAGGCATGAGCCAGCGGTGTGAAGTGAGGATTAGGGCCATGAGAGGCCCACTTGGCAGGCACGAAGATGTTTACCAGCCTTAGATGCCTGCAGAGAGGCGGTAAAGGGAACACAGCTCCCTGTTTGCAGTCGAATGGCCTTTTCCTTTTCCCATAAGGAAACAGGCAAGATGGGAGTTAGGGTTGCCAACGAGGCAGTAGTTCAATGGCCGGTGTTCTCTAGTCTACTGTCTACCTCTGTGGATTGCACAAATAGCTTAGAAAAATTCTCAGGAAGACGAGTTTCCTTAGAAAACAAGAGAAACCCCCCTGCCAGTTCTGTCTAGCTGGGGTTTGGCATTCCCTGTGTCTCCCCAGTGAGGGGCCTCACTGCACGTAGAAATTGGATTCGTGTGTATGTGTTTGTGACCAATTAGTATGGCCAGCTTCATCTTGGATTGGACAAAAAGAAATATCAGATGGAAGTAATTACATTCCTAAAGTCTTGTATTTATAGAATGTGTTTTCCAGAAAGCTTGAAAACTAGCCCTCTGTGTCTCCATGTGCTTGGTAAGGGGCAGCTTTCCTAATGAGTGTCATTTGCCATTTGAGGGATGGAGAAGCTTTGCAAGTTGAAAAGGTCACATGGCATTCTGAGCAGAACTGTGAAGGAGTCACTCAGCTCCCATCCCGGGAAGTTAGTGATTTTTAAACTGGGATTGGCAGATCAATCCCCGAAAAGCTGCATGAGGATCATTTCAAAATGGAATTTCCTGGACCTATTCTAGAGAATCCAGCTTTCTAGGCCTAGGTTAGATCCAGGGAACTGTTCTGTATAAATAATCCAAATATTGGTTCACAATAGGAACAATGCCAGCCAACCATGCTGTCTACCTTCTGCTCTTTCAGGAATGCCTTTGACTGGAACATGCCTCATGGGATGTCTTTTTTTCCTGATACTCCCCTCTCTAACTTCCTCAGGTCTCCCAGCTCAGGCCAAGAAACATGCGGAGAAGGCCAGGAACACACTGCTGACCTGGAAGCAAAACACGACCTCAGACAAGGACAAAAAGGAAATTCTAGAAACTCTGGTCATACTCTACTATACTCTGGGGATAGCCTGGCTCCTACAAAACCAATATCCTTTCTTTCCTAAGTGGATCTCAGCGATCACGGTTACGGACCACATGCCAGATGGGAGGGTAGGAAATGGAACTGGCTCCTGCTGGCTGTGTTCCAATATCTAGGCCCTCCATAGGGCGATTGTCTACCTACAAAAGTGTGCATTTTATTTTTGTGTCTGTTCCTTTAAGCCTGGAGTTGAGACAGGGAGTTGGAGCGTTGTGAGGATGGTGGGCTTTTTATGAACTACTCAAGGTCAGCACTCACAATGCATGTGTAAGTTGTAGTGGTGGTCACAGTATAGGACTGGGGAGAATGGGTGGTGATTTAAGGTACCTTTTAGCAAGATAGCCCCCCATCCATTGTAATTCTCTGGACAACTTTATGAACACATGCTAGAAGACTTCCTTCCTGGAGAGTTTGGTTTGCCTACGTCTAGAGTACTTCTGTTCCATGAGTTGCTTGAAAGCCACAGGCAACTATAATGTCTAGCAAGGACCCACTGGTTAATGGGGTCTTGATCATCTAATCATTTTTTTAAATGCTATTGAGACTATTACCTGTGAAACCAGAAGCCAAAAAAATGGACCAAGGAAGCTCTCTCCACAGCTCCAGAAAGGGAGCCTTGTACATACCTGAATTACCCGAGATTACAGTTTATTTCTGATGATAGTTGTAGAAGTTCTAGTTGGAAATCTGATGGCTCCTCTGCTTTGGGGCCTGTAGCAGAGAGCATTGTGACAGGAGCGACTGCTGAAGCAGAGTCACTTACTCATAGCCAGGAAAGAGAGGCTGGAGAGATGGCTCAGTGGTTAAGAACACTGGCTGCTCTTCCAGAGGTCCTGAGTTCGATTCCCAGCAGCCGTGTGGTGGCTCCGGACTTTCCATAGAGGGATCTGATGCCCTTTTCTGGCACATAGGTGCACATGCAGACAGAACACTCACATTAAAAAATACAAAAAGAGGAAGGTGCTGGACTCTGGCTGTAGTCATCAAGGTCTTCTACTCATGACCACATCTCACTCCTGCAGGCTCCACCCTCTCCCAGCAATGTCACACTAGCATACAAACTCCTGCCATGCAGACCTTTCAGGACACCAGAGAGAGACATGATATCAATGTCTATCCTCAAGAAACTTGTGGTTTGGGTCTTTGTGTATATTCTCCCCCACTTGGAAGATGTCAAGAGGACTACAGCTCCTCTTAAGCATTCATGAGATCTTGAGATCAGCAGCCCCCATCTCTCCCCATCCACTCACCCACCTCTCTATTGGTTTTGTGGTCAGCTTGCTGTATGTGGTCTTCCGCTGTTACACCCTTAGCGGGGAGAGGCTGAAGTTCAGGAAATGGAAGGCTGTCTGGGAATTAAGGGGATTTTCTTCCCTGCTATTTGCCTCTGGCCCCAAACCTGCTTTTCCTGGATTTTCTAAATGACCCAAAAAGTCCCTTTCAGCATACTTAGTCTCTCTCTTTCCCCACCACTATGAAACAATTTGGTTAAAATGAATAACGGTTGTCCGGCAGTTGATGTTGCTAAAGGAAACCTGGTAGGATTGACAGTTTCTGTTCATTCCTGCAGACACTCACCACTCCAGACCTGGGTTCAGGCAGCCACCACAGGAAACCCGAGGTCTTGTTCTTTTCCACAGAATTCTCCCTTCTTGATGACATACACATGGAAACTAGAGAGCACAGTGAAATACCCATTTGCAAACACTGCTTTGTTTTCCCAAGGGTCCCTTTTGTTAGCTTATAGGTTACTATCTCAGTATAATGGCAGTTAGTGTGCCTGGCATTACCCTTGACTGTTTCACTGGCAAACAGGCCTACATCCACCTGCAGAAAGCGGAGAGAAATATGAAGGAACTGAAAGAGTTAAACAACGACAGCATTTGTGGAATCCAAGTCTCGGAGAAAGACCTAACCATTGCTTTAGGCAGGTAAGATCAGTCACAAAGAAGCAGACAGTGTCGTAAATGGGATCTGGCTTCTTTCTGTTCTATGGTCTGATAAAAGGAGGGGTGTCCAGACCCAAAGGCCCAGAAGTCAACTAATAATAAAAGAGGTCATATTTATCAAATGTGAATTCTGCAAGCTTACTATACGCTGTCACACTTAATTCTCCCAGCCACCATGGAGGTGGTCAATATGATTGTGCTTTCCTCAGAGGAACAGCAAGAGACTGGACTGGCTAAGCTATTGGTATTAGACAGTGGTTCTCAACCTGCATGTCAGATATATACATTACAATTCATAAGAGTAGCAAAATTACAGTTATGAAGTAGCAATGAAGTAACTTTATGGTTGGGGTCACCACAACATAAGGAATTGTATTAAAGTAAAGCATTGCAGCATTGGAAAGGTTGAGAACCATTGGTTTAAGGTAACTTAACTTGTACATATTGGATCTGTGATCTGAACATATATATATATGTATATATATATATATGTGTGTGTGTGTGTGTATGTGTGTGTGTCTGCATATACATACACATACACATACACATACACATACACATACACATACACATACACATACACATACACATACACATACACATACACATACACATACACATACATATACATTACTTTGGGATTAATTATTTTTCTCAGTGGCCTTTACTTTCATCATCAAATCTGGCATCTTAACAGCTAAGAGACGAACACTTAAAACATTTAATTGGAAACTATCAGAGCAATGTACAGGCATGCATTTTTTTTTTTTAAGGAAAGCTGTGTTCTGTGCAGAAACAAAGTCCATGAGATTTGTTCAAGCCAGAACAAAACTTAAAACTGTTTTGAGTTAAGGATCCTCTGAGAATCGAGTATTTAGAGAGGAAAGTGGGCCCATCAGATTATCAAGAAAAAGGAATAAGGAGAGTTTACTGTTCCCCAGATTTTTCAAATATCTTCACATCCTTGAAAGAAATCTCTTTCCAAAAACTATAAGTACTTGGCACGGTAGGGCAGATGACAGAATGGTAAGTAAATGAAACCCAGGCGTCACATCTGCCTCCTCTAAACTTGAGAACCTAGAAGTCAAGTGGGACATGATGGGGACATGGTGGAATGTTTGGAACAGAATCAGACTGCTGACAAGTCCATAGGGCCATAGTTAGAATCTGGTGAGTGTCTGCTGCTGTCACAGAGGGCAGCACGTGACAGTTTCTGCCCTGTATGAAACAAAGCTGTGTTTCCTCTTCACAACCAGTCCTGGTGCTCACTTTACTTGTTCACACCACAATCTTTGAGTATCTGTTTGTGTACATACTAAGTGTTAGGATGCCTTCTAGGTTCTGAACACATACCACACCCTGTTGTGAGTGCTTTGAAACTATTTCATTCAGTTCTTGTTATAACCTATAAGAATAGGCATTCTTAATATTTTTATTTTACAGATAAGAAAATAAAGCACAGAAATGTTAGCTGAGGTGATAGAACATGTTGAAGAGCTTGGCTTATCACTGAAACATCTGAATTCATAGCTCATTCCCTGCACTTTGCTATTATGTTTGATATAGATCAAATATATAGTAAAGACAGATATCTAGTAATGCCTTTTCCCATTGACAGGTAGAGACAATAAGGCGACATCTTTCAGGCCAAACAATTTCTTAATAGTCTCTCTCAAAGCTCTTGGTGGGAGCCATTCTTAATGTCTGAAGAACAAGAAAAATGCCTTTGGTCAAAAGAAATACTTGTCTGCTTGATAGGAAAAATGATTATGACAAAGAATGGCCAGACAGCCCGCCATTGCTCTTTGTCATTCACCCTCACGTTCAGGAGAAGACAAGCCTTTCAGAAATAGTTCGTTTATTGGCCTCTTGCTCTCTTCAGGTGCAAATCACAAATATGCAATCCTGAGTTCTTTTTTTATTGGGATAAGATCTCAACTCTGTTGCCTAGGCTGCCCTCAAATTTACAGTAATCCTCCTGCTTCTGCCTTATGAGTGCTGGAAACACAGGTGTGGGCCATCATATTTAGCCGAGAGTTTTGGGGGGATTTACAAACCCAAAGGCTTTAAGTGGTAAGAGCTAGTTTCATGACGTTAGAAGGCAGTAGTTGGCAGCTCTAGGTGCTCAGGCAAAGACACATTGCTCTAAGTTTTGAGTTCCATCAACTTTAAGTAGATGGTAGTTCATCTCCTGAGTCTCAGGATACAGGAACTTCAGCTTTAAACATTGATGGCTCTCTAGCTACCCTTCATGAGCAGGCTTGAAGGTCTTGGAATACCAGCTTTCAGAGCCTGGTGCCTTCTGCAGTCTTAGCTCTCCAGCTCCTAACCTAGGCTGTGCTCTCTAGAACTCTTCAGACACCTTTTTGGCTGATTGTCTCAGGCTGAGTGTTCCTGGGTCTTAGTGTCTTCTATTGTGATAAAGAGAAGAGCTGAGTAATAAAAGACAATTCTGGAGAAGCCTCTATTAGGGCCTAATTTTGTAGGCCAGGATATGCCCTAGAGAGAAACCTCCAGCCTGACTTGAAAAAAAAAAAGTGAAAAAAATTGTCTGCTTGTGAGTCAGATGAAGTGCATACCATGTTTGTGCACAGCTTCTAATTCCACAGTCACAGCCTGACACGTATAACTGCTAGTTCTACCAGTTATGAATCTCCTATGTAAACCAATCACATGTGTTAAGTATGTATGAATTGTCAGACTCACATAGATGCAGCTGTCAGGCCCAAGCTTTCTGCTTGTCCTTGGGGCTGGTGCTTTATCCTACTTTCACTGAAGACTGTTACTAACATTACAAGATCCACAGTCTGTGCTTATGGGTAAATTATTCCATCTTAGGAATTTCTGAGTGACATTTTTCCGTTTGCGTTTTTATAAAAATTATGCAAGAATAAAACATATCCATGGGTTAAGCAAATGTTGGTAGTGTGTGGGACCTGGTGGGCGAAATTCAGGGTAACGGGAGTTTATTTATAGCAAGGCTGGATTTTGAGCCAATTGTCCAGATGATTGGCCTATGAAGACAGATTCTTTACTTCTTGGAATTAGTTCCGTATGTGTCTGTGGAGTGAGTGACCTCTGTGTGACTTCCCACCTTCAATTCTTTTTCTTGTAGAGCCTCCTTGGCCATGCACAGGATGAACCTAGCTCTGGCATACTTTGAGAAGGCAATTTGTGGTGTTATTCTTGCCAAGGGTCATGACACATCAGATCTGATTAGTTTGTATGAAGAAATTGCTCAGATTGAGCAGCTGAGGAAGAACCACGAACAGGCCATCCAGTATTTGCAGCAGGTTGGTTTTTTGGCAGGGTGGTCTTGTTTGGCTCCGGGCCCTGTTGCTTCTCAAAACAAGGGATTAAAATTGGTCCCTTATTTTAACCCTAACATCTTAAGGGACAGAATCAGTTGCACGTTAACCTCAAGTTTTCTCCAGCCCCATACAACAGCCTCAAACCTAAACACCCTGAGCAGAGGCCCTGACTCTAGTGAACATGTATGTACTGTGAGCTGAGCAGGAGATACCACATCCCCTCCTAGGCCCCTTGTCTTTGTTAGTGCTGGGAGTAAACCAAGCTTAAGTCTATCCCAAGGGGGGAAACAAAGGAGCTGGACTCCAAGAAGAAAAAAAGGGCAGTCCAGTGAGACAGCTCAGAGGTGTTTGCCGTGGGAGTCTGGTGACCTCAGTTTAATCCCTGGAACCCGTGTGCAAGCAGAATGGGACAATAGGTTCCACAGAATAGCCCTCTGGCCTCCACATGTGTCTATATATGTGGATTTGCACACACACACACACACACACACACACACACACACACACACACACGCACAAATAGTAATAGTAATACATAAAATAAATTTTAAAACCATAGGGGTCTTTTTACTGGAAACCCATGATAATTTGTTACAATGTATCGGTTGCCCTTTAAGTTTATTGCAGATGGTTTTATTTCCAAGTCTAAGGTTAAGGAGCAACAGTGCATCTCACTTGGAGATAACTAACTGACAAATACTGAAACCAAAACATAGGCTTAAATGTTGGCCTTATGATATGAAAAACATTTAAGGGGCTGGAGAGATGGCTCATCGGTTAAGAGCACTGACTGCTTCCAGAGGTTCTGAATTTAATTCCCAGCAACCACTTGGTGGCTCACAACCATCCAATGCCCTCTTCTAGTGTGTCTGAAGACAGCTACTGTATACGTATATAAATAAATAAATATAAATAAATAAATAAATCTAAAAAAAAAGAATGGCTGGTTTCCTATTTAAGAAGAAGAAGAAGAAGAAGAAGAAGAAGAAGAAGAAGAAGAAGAAGAAGAAGAAGAAGAAGAAGAAGATGACCATTTAAGACATTTCCATTTAAAATGCACTTTAAAATGTTGGTGAAATGAAGAAGAAGAAGACCATTTAAGACATTTCCATTTAAAATGCACTTTAAAATGTTAGTGAAATTCACCTTTCTCTGCTGGATATAAAGCTACAGTGCCTCCAAAAGCCCCAGAGATCTTCACATGCTGGGTTTGCTGAATGAGAAAAGTAGTAGCCCCATCCCACAGTCTATGCAGAAAGCCAGCTAGCAAAAAAGAGATGTGTCGAACAATTTGACAAGCCAAGACTAGGAACACCAGGCAATGGGGAAAGACATTGGTACAGTGGTTCTCATCCTTCCTAATGCTGGGACCCTTTAATACAGTTCCTCATGTTGTGGTGACCACCCCCAACCATAAAATTGTTTCATGACTACGTTATAACTGTCATCTTGCTACTGTTATGAATCCCAATGTAAATATCTGACATGCAGAATATCTGATATGTAACCCCTGTGAAAGAGTTGTTTATGACCCGTGGTCTGAGAAACACCACATGAGAGGGTCCTACCCTGGTGCCGGAGTCACTGTCTATGGAGGAAGACGTGCACTTTGTATTTGAGGATCTCTTAAAAATGTGGTCAAATTGGAACGAAGAAAGTAATCTACATCAATGTCTGCAGCCACACCCAAAAAAATGAGTTAAAATCCATGGAATGTTTTAACTATGTGCACCTGAGTACTTATTTCTTTTAACCCACAAGCAACGACCTTTAAAGTAGGTATTGTTATGTAATCTCATTTTTAAGGATCAGAAAAGCGAAGTACAGAGTTGGAGCTAATGCCACTGAAGTTATATGGCTAACAAGTGGCAAAGTGGAGACTTGGACTCAGGAAATCTGGCCCGAGAGGGTTTTGTTTTTTTTTTTTAAGAAGCAGTATGCACACATTGCGCTGTGTCCCGGCTCTGTAGCTGGTAGAGTGATACCAGTCCCTCCGTCTCCTTGAGATAATTATGGGTTTGGCCAGTGAACTGTTCCACATAGGTGGCTCTTTCCTTGCTGCTAGCTGTGAGTCAGCTGTTTTCACTCTTCTTTCTTCCTAAGTGGCAATACTTGCCATTTAAACACAGATAATATGAACTAGTAATTACTATTTTACACCAGTGGTTACTTAATGCCAGGCGGTGTTATTAGCCCTTTACGCATATTAATAAATTTAATATTTACAGCAACTGTTTGGGACAAGTACTGTTTCCATCATCTTTTTCTCCTATATTTGAAGAAGTTAGGGGACCATCCGGTACCACGATAAGTGACTGAGCAGGCCTGGAGCTCTTAGCTTCTTGTTTTTTGACTGTCTTTGGCACTGAACTCTTGCAATGCTGAGCTAAGGTCACAGTTATCTTCTACTGGAGACCCAGTGGAAGTAATGTGACAGAGATTTAGTTAGAACTAACCACATGATAGATATTTACATATGGTGCCTCCATTAATGTTTCCTAAGCCCTAATCTCTAAGAAGCAAACATTCCATCTGCGTAAGAAGGTGAAATTACGTTTTCAAGAACCGAGATAGGAAGTGGCTAAACTGGAACTCATAGCCTGCCCTCATCCAAGTCCAAGTTTAGCTGAGTTGGCTCCCAGACAGCTAGCAAGTCTGACAGCTGCTGGAAAAGGCAGTGAAAGACTGTCACTGGGTGCTGAGTTTGTTGTCATGGTTTCCAGACTGTCACTGGGTACTGACCTTGTCGTGGTTTCCAGACTGACACTGGGGTACTGAGCTTGTCATGGTTTCCATACCATCACTGGGGTACTGAGCTTGTTGTCATGGTTTCCAGACTGTCACTGGGTACTGAGTTTGTTGTCATGGTTTCCAGACTGTCACTGGGCACTGAGCTTGTCATGTCTTTTTTTTTCTCCCCAGGCCTATTCTATCTGTGTTTCTTCATTTTCTGAAGTCAGCCCCCAAACTGCTGAGGCGAGTGCTTTACTAGCAAAAGCTTATGCCATGTCTGGAGAATCCCAGCACAGGGGTAGGTGGAGGAGGTGGTATTGCATTTATCATCTTTCCCCAGTGACGTATGAGAAGCAAACTGACAAATGATCTTCAGATAAGTAAGAGCTTATAGGTAGCTACTCTTAATGGAAAGATAAAGCTGATCATGATTCTGTACAAAATCAATTCTATAATTACACATGATGATACACCTGACAATGTCTTCTGGAATTAATTGAGCACCAGAACCAACTATTTCCTGTATTCCCTTACAACATCCACCACATTCACCTCTCTAAGCTGTAGAGGTCACACCCGTTGTAAGCATGGCTTGCCGTAAGGCTCCGCAGTGAGGGAGCATCAGCTCTTCTCTCCCTGCGCTCAGCATTAACTCCTTCCCTCTGGCTTACATGAGAGAAGGATGGAACAACTAGAACTTTCTTGACCTGTATTCAAAAATAATGTACCAGGGTTTCTAGAGGTAAGCTAAGTATTTAATGGATCCTCTGTCCAGTGAGGTTGTGGATATGAAACTGGCGAGACAGCGGAACTGCTGAGGGACCAGAGTGTGGCCCGGGCAGCCTAATGGACACAGGAATCTATGGTTAGAGGAACTCTGCTCTCTCTTGGCTCTGGAGAGGATGATGGGCTCTGTCTTGTCAGAGGAATGTGGGATTTGTGGAGAATGTGAAATGCTAAATGTCTTTCCCTTCTGCTTAAAGTAATTCATGCTGATGCGTGCTACTTTACAGTTGGAGGAAGAGGAAGGCAGAGAGAGCCAGAACTGCAGAGGAAGTCTGCACAATATTTTTCTCTTTTTGTTTTCCTATGCTACTAAAAAAAATTTTTTTTTTTTTTTTTTTTAGTTTGAAGTTTGGTATTTTGTTTTCTCAACACCGAATGTTCATTGAAGACTTTCTGAGTTGGAATTTTCCAACTAATAATTTTCTCCTTTTAAGATCTATGTATGCCTAATAGTGTCCACATTCCATGTATAACAGCTTTTCACAGTTTGCAATTATAAGAAATCTGATACATTTGTAATGTGTGAACTACTTAGCTTTTTATGTGAGAAAAACTGCAATTCTGAGACAACTTATATTTTTTCTCAATTTTTCAAATAAAATATGAATATTTATTTATGTATTTACTTTGTGTGTGTGTATGTGTGTGTGTGTGTGTGTGTGTGTATGCATGCTCACACTAGTGCATAGGCATGCTTGCACGCATGATTGCACATGTGAATGCCATGGTACTCATGTGAAAATCATAGGACAACTTGAAGGAGTCAGTCCTTCCTTTTCTTTTACCATTTGAGACCTGGGGGTTGAACTCAGTTCACTGGACTTGGACGCAGGCTCCTTCGCCACTGAGCCATCTTGCCAGCCTTCTACATACTTATTTTTAATATTTGAAAAAAAAAAGGTTATATAAGATGTACATCGGAGGAAAAAAAACAGTCTTTTCAAAATAAAGTGCTAGAAAAAAACTGGATTAGCACATGTGAAAGCTTGGGCCACAATCCTTATCTCTTATCCTGTGAGAAAACCAACTCCAAATGTGATCACCAAATACCTTTATATAAGACAAAACTTTCAAACCCATAGAGGTTTAAGTAGGGACAATACTTCAGGATATTGGCATAGTGAGCACTTTGGGAGTGTGGCTCCAGTCACTCAGGAAACAATACCAACTAATGGCAAATGAACTTTCATCAAATTAAAACACCTACAGAGCAAAGCGAAATATAGAAGAGGCTACCTAGCTTTGTTTGCTCTAATGTATGAGACTAATATCTAGAATATCAAAGGAAATGGAAAAAAAGACAAAACACAAACACCTCAATCCTAAATGAGATAATAAACTGAGAAGCTGGTCTTGAGAGATGTATACAGATGATGGTACATGTTTGCTGCTTGGTGGTGAGCATAGCTGCCTGACCCAGTCAATAAACGTGAAGTAGGCGGTTCAATATCAGTAGCAGTCAGAGACGTGCACACAGAGGCTGAATTGAGATTCCTTCACCCCAGTCAGAAGTCACATGAAAGCAGGCTTTCTTTAAACCCCAGGAAACCAGAAAAGTTTTAAAATGTATGTCTTCAAGCCTTATAATTAAGTTAATTAAACTCCATCTAGATTAAAGCTTTATCCATCAAAAGTAAAAATTTTCATGGCTAAAACCTTACAATAAATATTAGTTCTAGAATAGAAAGAATTAAAATTAAACTCTGAGAGAGAACTTTCTAAGCACACATATACAATGAAAGAAGTTGAAATTTTTAATTACAAAAAGATCTAAAACTCTTATCAGGCAAACAGACAAGAACAAAGACAAAAGCTGGTTAAGATGTGGACAGTGCTGGTGGGGATGTAAGTAGAGACACTTGCACATAGGTGTTTGTGCCAGCACTGTTCTTAACAGCTAAGCCAGGAAACAGCCTAGGTGTCCATGGACAGAAATGAATAAAATACATATACAATGGAACATTTTCAGCCATGAAGAAGAATGAAGTTATGTGCAGAATAGTAGATATGACTGGAGGTCATCATATTGTGTGAATTAAGTCAGTATCAGAAAGACAAATGCGTCTTTTTCTTATAGACTCATAAAATATGTACACAGTACGTGAAAGTAGAAACAAAAGTGTTTAAGAAAACAAAGGGGACTGTAGGGAGGGTGGAGGGCTCAATGGGGAGGGGAGAAAGCAGGATGCATTAGCTACAGTCCCATTGCTGTGATAAAACACCTGACAGAAGAGGCTGGAGGAAGAGTTTATTGGATGCACAGGTTTGGAGAGTGCATTCCACCCAGAAGAGGATGTGTGGTACTGTGATGGCAGGAACAGGAGGCAGCTGGTGTCTACTGCATCTGTAGTCAGGAAGCAGGGAGCTAACGAATGACTGTCCTCAGCTCCCCGTCTTTTAATTCATCCTGAACTCCAGCCCACAGAGTGATGCTGACCATATTTAGAGCAGGTCTTCTCGTTGCAGTTAGCCTGGTCTAGCTGATTCCCCACAGATTTGTCCAGAGATTCTAAATGACATAAACTTAACAATCAAGGTGAATACCATATGAAGCTTTATGGGTGGGAAGGAGATGCTCAGAGTACATTATAGATGTGCACAGACAAAGTCTTATTTAACCCCGTACAATAAAAGTTTTTTTTTTTAAATTTAAAAATTGTACATTTGAGTTTTTAATTACTAAATTAAACTCAGCTAGATCAAAATTTTATGCAGCAAACCTGAAAATAAAAATTAGCCATGAGAAAAGACAGTTCTAGAACAGAAGGAGCTAAAATCTAAACTCGAGAAGGGTTTTCTAAGCACTCCAAAAGGTATAATATGAAAGAAGAGATTGAAATTTTAATTACGGAAAGATCTAAAACTATGTCTGTCACAAAGTCCTGTACAGAATATAAAACTCACCTAGGATGAGCAAGTAACTTAACAGATGCATATGAATTAAAAATATATTCATAGTTAACCTTCCCCCCCAAAAAAATTTCTAGGTGCAGACAATATCACTGTGGAAGTCTACCTAACATTTAAAGAAAGAATATTACCAATTCTCTATCATCTATTTATGGGAGGGATGGTGAGGTGACTTGTCAGACAAAGGTGCTTGCCACCAAGCCTGATGCCTGAATTCAATCTCCAAACCCTACATGATGGAAGGAAAGAACTGACTTGAAAGGCTGGGATCTGACCTCCATGGGCACACCAATGATTCATGAACACCCATCCTTACTACCTACACATGTGCTCATGAAAAATAAATTTTAGGATGTAATAAATAAAAAAGCAGACAAGGGGCTTTTAGCTCCTTCCTGTTCCAGAGACTGCCATGTCTTCTCATGCAGTGCCAGCCTTGTCCCTGAGACCTGATGGTGAAGGTAGGAGAAGACAGATTTGGCCACATTGGGCACTTGATCACTAAGTCTACCTTCAACTCTGATGAGGTGGATACTGACACCAGTGATGCCCTTATTGACCTTAGCTACGTCATCTTTCTTCATGTTCTGCTATCACCCTACCCGACAGCAAGTTACATGGTACAGTCAGATCTGAGAAAAGGAAACTTGTCATCAATGGGAGGGCATCTCTTATCTTCTAGGAGTAAGGTAATTGCCAACACCAAGTGGGGGGTGATGTTGGTGCCAAGTATGTTGTAGATTCTACTGTTGTCCTCATCAGGATGGAAAAGTCTGGGTCCATTTGAAGGGTAGAGCCAAAAGGGCCATTACCTCTGGCCCTTCTGTTGATGCCCCCATGTCTGTGATGGGTTTGCACCATGAGACAACTCATATGACAACTCACTCACAGTTATCAGCAGCACCTATTCTTTTGTCAGTTGCCTAACCCTGACCTGGCCAACATCATCCCATGACAACTTTGGTGTAATTGATAAACTCATGACTATAGTTCATGCCATCACTACAACCAGGAAGATGGTGGAATGCCCTTCTGGGAAACTGTGGTCTGATAGCCATGGGGCTGGCCAAAACATTGTCCCTGTGTCTGTCAAAGCTATGGTCAATGTTTTCCCAGAGCTAAGGGGAAGGTTGTCACATTCTCCTGCATTCCTACCCTCAATATATCTGCCATGAATCTATCATTCCAACTAAAGACACCAAATATGATGAGTGGGAACACAAACCACGGCAGGCACTAAGCCCAAGAGGAGTTGACTAATACAAAATATACACCATGGGGTTTTTTTGTGTGTGCTTTTTGATTTGTTTTGGTATTTTTGTCTTAATTTTTTTCAATTTGTTTTAATGTTAGTGTCTTTTGTTTTGAGAGAGAGCGAGAGAGTGCACATAAATTTGGAAGTCATGTGGGTAGAGAAATGGGGAGGAGGGGAGGACCTGGGGGGATCTGGGAGAGTGGAAAATATGACAAAATATATTGTATGAAAATTATAAATAAATAAATAAATAAATAAATAAATAAATAAATAAATAAATAAGAGTGTGGTGAAGCCTCCATTGGAGGATGCCTGCGTTAGTCAAGGCGTCTAACCATCAAACCCCCCCCCCCCAAAAAAAAAGGCAGCTTGAGCAATACTAACAACCAGACTGACTCCTGAAACTTTTAACAGCAACACCCATTTTTCTGCCTTTAACACTGGGGTTGGCATTGCCTTCAAGGAGCTCCTTGTCCAACTCCTTTTCTGACCTAACAAGGAGTGGTGAACCAACCTCACAATCTACATGATCACCAAGGAGAAAGAAGCCCTTGGACCACCTGGGAAAGAACTTGAGAGGAAGAGAGAGGCCGCTAACTTCTGAGGAGACCCTGACCCAACTTGACCTCTAACACATTGAGTATCTTCCTCAGTCTCCACCTTAGAGTCTCAGAAAAAAGGGGGGGGGGGAGTTTAGGGAGCATTATGCTTAATTACATCAATAAGGTTCACCGAAACAAGCTTCCCTCCAACACACACATACAAAAACAAACAAAACAGCAAACACCATAAGAGACAGGAATACTTTCTGATTTTATGATGTCGTAAAGACATTACAGGAAAAGCACCAAAAATCAGCACTTTCAACTGTGTAGATATAAAACATTCTTCATGAGATGATGCATAGCAAATAAATACTGTACAATGAACAACCCAAAGTTTCCCATGAACCATTCAGAGGAAAGTTTTCAGGTTCATTCACTATTCAACTTCCAGTCAATACACCATACTAATATACTAAAGATGAAAACATATAATTTGTATCTATTTCTTCAGAAGAAAATTATACAAAATTTAACTCATGATAAAGGAGAACAATGTTCTTAATTCACAAAAGGTATGTATGAAAACCCTACAGTGAAAATCCTGCCTAATGATAAAAGACTCTAAGTTCAAATCAATCAGCCAGGCAAGGTTCTTTTTTTTCTCTATCCATAATTTTTATTCACCTTATATCCTAATCCTAGCCCCGTTCCTCTCCTCCAAGTCCCACCCTCACAAGCCCATCCCACTATTACCCCCTCCCATTCTCCTTAGAGAAGGGGAACTCCCTCTTGGGTACCACCCCACTCTAGGACATCCCCTCTCCCATCTAGTCCCCTCCTTCCATCCACCTCTGTAGGCAAATGGATGGAGTTAGAAAATACCATCCTGAGTGAGGTAACCTAGACCCAAAAGGACATGCATGGTATGCACTCATTGATAAATACAGGATAACCAGCTTATAATCAACGGACCTACGGAAGCCAAAGAACAAGGAGAGCCCAAAAGAGGACGATTGAATTTTTCTCCAAAGGGGAAACAAAATAGATATCAGAGATGAATTCCTTAATTTACGGTCGGCCAGTTTAAAGAAAGACAAGATAGATGACTGTTGTGTAAATATGTTCTGATCCAGACTTGAATTTGTTGAGCCATCAGCAGGTGGCCTTACTGGCAGGAGGAAAAAACCCACAAGACATTTGTCTGAGGCAGCATCTCTATTTATAACCCAAATGTGTGGCCTGGAATTCCTTCTGTAGTCCAGGCTGGCTTCAAACTCATGACAATGTTTCTTTCCTGCCTCAGCCCACTGAGTGCTAGAATTATAGGAGTGAGCTACCATATTCTGGCTATAACAGTACATTCTTATGTGGTTAAACTTAACAAATCATATCTCTGTATACATACATATGTAATTATGTGTATATATTAAATATATAAAAATACATATGTGTGTTAAACACACAAAATTTCTATCAGAGTTTTAGCTAAAAGTATAGTTTTTCAATACTACTAGAAGTCTAATACAGTAATTATTTTGGCCTTTAGGATAACAGGACTGTTTGGACAGAAGCCTTTCTTTCTTTCTTTCTTTCTTTCTTTCTTTCTTTCTTTCTTTCTTTTCTTTTTTTTTTTTTTTTTTTTTTTTTTTTTGGGTTTTTTTTTTTGGTTTTTTTTTTCGAGACAGGGTTTCTCTATGTAGTCCTGGCTGTCCTGGAACTCACTCTGTAGACCAGGCTGGCCTCGAACTCAGAAATCCACCTGCCTCTGCCTCCCAAAGTGCTGGGATTAAAGGCGTGCGCCACCACTGCCCGGCGAAGCCTTTCTTTCTACTTGAAATGCATGCATGCATTCCATCATGAGAATACCATCTGATTTTATCTAATCCTAACATGGATTTTTTAAGGATCTTTGTGAAGTCTGGGATAGGAGCAGACATAGACTATATGCATGAAAATGCTAATGGAGCCCAAACTGGTAGTAGACATTTGTGAATGCTTGAAGTCTGCTTTAAATAATTCTTTCCATTTTTCTAGATGCTGTTGAGATATATTTTATAAGAAGTATTAGTACATACCAAACTCTGGGCTCAGAAGACTATGAAACTCTTACCACCATTGAAGACTTTTGCACATGGCTCATCCAAAATGGCGAAAAGCAGGTAAATGTTATCAAGCTATAAGCACGATTCTTATTTTATTTATTAGTCATAGATTATTTTTGTCTTGCAGTTCAGAAACAAGAGTTCACAGAAGTCTCAGATTAAACTAGGTAGAACACAGGAGACTGCTGTTGTTTATGATATCAGTAAAGTAATTTGCTTTTGTCGTTATACATGAAGTCCTTTAAATCTAGGACACTTTAAGCTCAGGGTTGAGGTTTGGTCTGTTGCTATCAACTGTAATGCTAAATTCTGTATCCCCAGGTCTAGTTGCCTCAAAAAAAGTGAATTCTCACATATGCCAGCTTTTATTGTGCAGTCCTTGCTCCTTAATTTAAGACTATTGGTTGACTTAAAGATGCTTACAGCCTGTAGCTGAGCAGGAGAGTAGGCAGGGCTTCAGTTTGCAGGGCTGGAGGTCTGAAGCAGAGAGCACTAGGAGAGAAGGAGGAAAGAAAAGGGAGCCATGGGGTAGGTGGATCATGAGCGCATGTGCCAGCCTGTTGGAGTAAGAGTGGCCCAGGCTGTACATGGCAAGTGATATCTTGGGATTATTGACAGGGACATAGGCAAAATAGCCCAGTGGGTTGATATCTGCCTATTTTTAATGCTTAGGGTTAATATAAATATAAAGGTTTTGTGTCTTTTATTTGAGAACTAAATGATGTAAGGTGGGGTAGAAACCCTCAAATAATATTTACTGTAACAGCTCAGACCTTTATAAACTTACTAATTTTGAGTCAGAACTAGCCACTGCCTTTGGCCCTAACTGCTAGTTTCTTTTTTTATGGTGGCGTTTCCCTTACAGTCTGACCTTCATCTCTTTCTCACCAGAATTTTGTCTTCACTCTTAAAAAGTTATGTAAAGTGCTTTAGATGCTATCTTACCTATGATTTCTATTGCTGTGGTGAAGCACCAAGACCATAAACAACTTTGGGGAGAAAGGGTTTATATCAGCTTTTGTTTCCACACCACAGTCCATCACTAAGGGAGGTTAGAGAAGAAACCCAAGTGGGACAGGAACCTGGAAGCAGGAAGTGAAGCAGAGGCCATGGAGGAGTGCAGCTCCTCATGGCTTGCTCGGTCTACTTTCTTACAGCACCCAAGACCACTAGGCTGGGGGTGGCACCACCCACAACAGGCTGGGCCCTTTTACAGTAGTCCCTATTAAAATTATCTACAGCCAATATACAGATGTATTTTCTCAGTTGACGTTCCCTCCTCTCCAGCTTGTATCAAGTTGACAGAAAAGTCAACCAGCCCGTATACTGACTGAGTGATCCTATTTGTCTAAGTCAGTGCTTAAGAGGTTATGACCTGAGCTTTTTGTATTTAAATACAGTGTTGACCTTTGTGTGTTAGGAGAGTCTATATAGCTTTCAGCCTACCAAACCAACCTTGTACTTCCTCAGGCACAAGGAAAACTTGGAGGGATTTGACATGTTCTCATTGGCCATATGACAACTAGTTTAGAGGTGGATTTATAAGCATATAGTTAAAAGTACTTCCTTTCATTAATACAAGCTTCTTTTATGCCACACAGAGGTACTTTTGTAACTTATGACATCTTTATCAGTTAGTATTTGTAAAAATGAAAAGAAAACGCAGTCACTTATGACATTTTTTTAAGGACTCAGAGGATTAATTTTGAATCTCTGTGCCATAGAATAATCACGTCTGTAATTTCACTTTTAAAGATGAGCTTTTCAGCCTTTAATAGCTTATTCTTGGTATATGATGGTGCAAAGGACATGATGATCTTATTTATAATAAAATTACAAAAGCAGTGGCTCACAGCCCTCCTCTTCTAAATTCAGACATCTTCGTGAATAACAAGCTCTTGGGGAGAGACAAAAAGAGGAGCTGAGTCCAGGTGATTCGTACTCCATCATAAAGCAAAGCTTAGAAATGGCCACTGTGGCATTAAGGAAAAAGCTTCATGAGAGCAGGAATTGGAGTCTGCTTTGTTCACTGCTGTGCACCCAGTATGTGAAATTGAGCACATAGTAGGTGCTCAATAACTATTTCATGAAGTTGCTTAATTGTATGACACATCTTTTGCTTCCAAAAGGAATTCTCTACCCTCTGCCACATTTGGTATGAGCTCTAGGCTCATTGCAGAGTACCAGAGCAGAAATGCAAATGACTTGGTCACGTCTTCAACAGAAGAAAAGAGAAGGAGATTGCTGCAACCTGGTAAAGGCTGCATGTGATCCGCCTATGCTAATATCATACTCTGTGAGGGAAAAGCAGAAGCTTTTTCTCTGAATGTCATAGAATAAGAAACAAGACGACAATGCCCACTCTCAAGGCCATATGTCCTTTTAACTTTGTACTCAAAGTACCAACCAAAGTGAGTAGGCCAGAAAACAAACAAATGAACCAATATTTAAATTATAAAGTAGACTGAGTTATCTCTTCAGAATGGTAAAATGTTACATAAAAGTCCTAAAGATCTCTCTCTCTCCCTCTCTCTCTCTTTCTCTCTCTCTCTCTCTCTCTCTCTCTCTCACACACACACACACACACACACCACAGACACTTAAAACTAATAAGTTCAACCAATTTAATTTAAAAGGCAAATACAAAAACATTTTGTATCTGTACACTATTAGCATCAGAGCTGAAAAGTAAGAAAATAATTGAAAATAAGCCCATTACACGGGTATAAATAATAGGACGTACTTAGAAACAAATTTAGCCAGGTAGGTAAAATATTTTTCAGTACTGAGAAAACAGAGAAACCTTTTAACTATATTTATGCTTTTCTAGTCTGAAAAATACAAAGGGATAGAGCTTTGAGATTCCTGAATTGTTGGCACTGTTTCCTGGAAAAGTGTGACATCCTTAAATATGTACTATTCAGCAACCCACCCTAAGGCTCAGGGAATACGGTAGGAGAGGAGATAGAACGCCTGGAAGATCCAGAGGGCCAGGAGGACTGTTGTGAGATGGGTTTCTCTAGACAGAACCTGTGTGCTGCACTCATGAACTCTCAACAATAAAACCTGCCTAAGACCAGACCTGTCCACATGCCAACTGGGCAAACGTTCACACAGTGCCACTCCCAGATAAAGAACATCAATGCAGTAGGCAGCTGATGATGGAGGGAGAATCAAGTTTTCCTCAGGCATGAACCCCCTAATATGTTGTGAGGCTCTAAACCTGTATTCATATGGAAAATGTCATGGACTTGGGGGTGAGATGTGGAGGGAGAGCTACATGGAAGACGTTGCAGAGAATGAAGGGTAGAGATAAGGTAAATGCAGCAGACTAATGTATGAAATCCTCAAAACTATTGAAATATGTAAGCTATGTTTTGAAGTGGAAACTTTAGGGTTCTTTGGAAAGTCGGTTGGATGGTGTTTTGCTGAGGTAAACACGTGAAGGAACATTTTGTTAAAGTGGACACAGGTGTGAAAGGCTAAGGCCGACTTGTAAAGGAATGTTTCACTGAAGCAGACACAGGAGAGGGGATGGTCTGCTAAAGCAAGCACGTGATGAAGGATTCTTTGCTAACAACACACATGTATTGGTCAGCTTTACATTGCATAACTGAGCTGCAGTTATCAGGACTCCATAGAGAAAAATGCACCAAAAATCTTCAGGTGGTGTGCTGCAGTTTCTTGCTGGTTCCAAGGACTCTGACTCGATGCACATGTTGAGGCAAGAGCCATGCTGAGGCAAGACATGTGCTAAGGCAAGGCATGTGCTAAGGCAAGGCACATGGAGGACACTGGTGTTTGGAGGGTATAAATAGGACTCCATGAAGTGACAGAGTTTGGCTTGCTGGAATAGCTAGCTATGGCTTGTGGGTCTCTCATCTTCGATGATCTACAATTCCCCGAGAGAGCCACAGCTGAGAACTTCTCCTGGTGTTCCTATTGGTCCCTCCTGTTGACTCATGCCAAGACTGAGGCCTGGCTGTCTCTGCTAGGTTGTATCACCCCTGTTGCTGACCCAACTCTACCGAACAGGACTTCTGGTGTATCCATGAAGTGTCTGCAAGTGAATCCAGCTGTTGCTGCCAACTTATGAACTGAACTGCTCATTTCCAGACAACACAGATGGAAGTTGCTCCAAAGAACCTTTCTAAACAGGTCCACTTCACACACATACTCCTTATCCGTTCTTTTCCACTACCTCTGGTGGGGGGTGGGCTACAAGGGAGGTTAAAGCATTTAAGAAAGATCATTAAAAATAAGGGCTTAAAAATTAAAGTTACAATGTTTTGTTCAGTTGGGCACATAAAAGATGATGATTGTATGTTCCATTTAGTTCTAGGGAAATGGTCTGTTTATACATTCAAAATGGGTGATTAAGCGATGCCATGATGTTGTCCACAATTCATGACAAGTACAGCAATAACTGAAGCTCTTCATTCTCTCTGAATAAAGTACATTGGTGTATGGGAACACCAAAGGCTGTGGACAGCTAAAGTCATTCAAAGCAGAAAGAACACAGCTGGAACCCTCATGTTGCATGACTTCAGACTGTACTACAGAGTCATGGTGATGGGTACCATGGTATTAGTACAAAAGCAAACACATAGATCAATGGAACATGACAGAAGCCCCAGAGACAAACCCACAACAACGTATCGTGACAAAGGTGCCAAAAACACGCACTAGAAAAACGATGGCCTCATCATGAAGTAGTGCTGGCAAAACTGGACATTGCCTGCAGGAAAACAACGTAGTTCCATATGTCTCACCTTGAACAAAAACCTTCATGAATTGTGCATGGCACAAACTCAATCAAAGGCCATAATTTAAAATCAGAAATGCAGAGACTGCTAATGAAAAACAAAACAGAAAACAACCAAACAAAAAAACCTGGGGACATAGGCATAGCACCTCTCTAACACAGGAAAGTGCCCCAAGGATCCACAGACCAAATCCTATGAGATTTAAAAGCTTCCTCATAGAGAAAGAAACTAGTAGCATAGCAGCCGCACAGCAAAGCTTAACAGATACTTCAAAGCTTAACAGATACTTCAGGCAGGGAGTTGATGTTTAGAATATACAAAGAAATGCAAACATTAGACACCAAAGGGGAGGGGGAAAGAAAACCACACAATGACCTGAACAGACAGTTCTCAAACGAAGCAATACAGATGCCTAATAAATGTTTTGAAAAGTGTCTAATATCTGTAGGCACTGGAGAAATGCAAATTAAAGCTATCTCATGAAGGATGGGACAGGATATAAGACCACAGAAATGGAAAACTGGGTGTTAGTTAAATCTTCAACATTTTAAAGACACACAACATATTGGGAAATAGTACACCATGGTGTCTATTTTCTGTCTTTCAGAGTCTCTATCACCATCTCTGCCTCTTGTCCAGAGGTTCTTGGCTATAACAAACAATTACAGAGCTGTGGTCTGGGAAGGCTATGGCTCAGCCACACTCTCATAGCTTGCACCAGCCCCTGTGCTTCGTCTCCAGTACTAAACCCAAACCCAAATAATAATAATAATTTTTATTATTAATAAATAATAATAAAAAGTGCTGGTCACTGGTAACAGATGTCTTTAATCCCAGCATTTGGAAGGCAGAGGCAGGAGAATATCTGAGTTTGAGGCCAGCCTGGTCTACAGAGTGAGTTTCAAGACAAGGAAGGCTATACAGAAAAACCCCATCTCAAAACACCAACTCACCTGAGTAAGAATTTGGCTAATACTGGGAAGACAAATGACAGCGAAGGCTGAAAGTGCTGTGCTGAAGAGGAGCCGTTGTCTACTATTGGTGGAAATCAGTGACGAGGCCTCTCAGAAAAGTCAAACTAAGACTATTGTATAACTCGGCTATTCTACTTCTGGGCACACCCCCAAAGGCTCTCTGTCCTACCACAGAGACACTTGCACACCCGTGTTTATTGATTTTGTTTGCTTTTTCACAATAGCAAGGAAGCAATCAGCCTGGATGTCCATCGAGCGAGGGATGGATAATGGCTCATGCGACTTAAACACAGTGAGATGTAATTAGCCTGCAAAGAAAGATGTTTCAGGAAGAGATGGAACTGGAAAGCACTGTACTAGGACAGTGGATTCTCAACCTGTGGGCTGAAACTCCCTGGGGCATTGAGTGGCGGTTTCACAGGGGTTGCCTAGAACCACCGGAATGCACAGATATTTACATTACTATCCCACCAGTAGCAAAATTCCTGTTGTGAAGTAGCAATGAGATAACATTATGGTTGGGGGTCACCACAACATGAAGAACTGTATTAAAAGATCGAAGCATTAGAAAGGTTGAGAACCACTATACCAGGATGTAGCCCAAGCTAAGGACAAACACCAAATGTCCCTTTTCATGTGTGGATTCTATCTTCTGTTACGTGTGCATATTCAGGCGGAGCTTGGTGGCAAAGGCTTTAATCCTAGTAGGGAGGTAGAGGCAAGCAGAGCTCTGTGAAGCTAGCTTGGCCTACATTAGCAAGTTTCAGACCAGTTAGAGACACAATAATGAAACATAATGAAACCCAGTTTCAAAAGGGAAAAAGAATGTGTATCCAGGTGGAGAAAATATAAAGTAAGTATAGGAAATGGGAAAGGGAGACATGGCTGTGGGGGCTGGGTGCGTCAAAGAAAGAGGGTAGGGAAGACAACAGGACACTCTGGATGGGAGAATACTGAGGAGTAAGGGACAGCAAGTGTGTATGCATCCAGTGTATGTGTAGAATTAACCTAAGTGAAGGGGGTATACAAATCTCATAGAGACCTGCTACTTTATAAGCTAACATAAAACGTAAATTATGTATCTTTATAAAAGATGATATATTGGCAGGCAAATGAAAGTAATTGGTATGGTGAATGGTTAATGGTGATTTGCACTGAACATTTTCCCGTGGGGTAAGTCGATCAGAGTGAGCATTGTACAGAAAGAAGAGTGTCCTGGACTTTAAAAATAGGCCAATGCTATCTCAAACAAAAAAAGGAGGGGGAAGAACTGTTATAAAGAAGAAAGAATTACAAAGCCAAAACTGCAAAATATGCTACTTGACCACATATTCAAAACTATAAATAGTATTGTTAAAACAACTGGAAAATTTACATGTGAGGTTAATAGGATTGTATCTATGTAACACCAAGAGTGACAATATATACAATATAGACAAGGCTATACAGAATAGCCTTGCTCTGAGAAGACATGGGCTTCCATATTTAACATTAAATTTTCTCATGTCTATATCTTATTTTCAATAAAAATGTATGCGTATGTACTCCTATTCATATATATACTTATCTAATAGAGCAATAAAACAAATGTGGAGAAGTGTCATCTCTTGTGAATCTAGGTGAAAACTTTATGAATGTTGAGTCTACTAGTCTCTGGCTTTTCTGAAAGTTTGAAAAGCAGAAGAAAGAAAAAAAATCAGGGCTATGGACTTACAGTGTGAAATCCTGACTCTGTGGGCAATGCAATCTTGAGAAAGAGCTTAGCTTTTATCCAGGCCTCTTCCATCGTCTGTAAAGTAAGTACAGTGACTTCCAATCCCATAGGATAGCGCGATGATTAACTGATACTGCACGTGACTTAACTGGCATCCATTATCCACTGGGGACATTAATTCATAGTATGATGGAGTACTTGGGCGAGTCATCGTAACTGACTGCTTGTGACTGTCATTGTGGGGTTGGAACACCCTGTCACAATGTCCACAACTGCCAGCTTGAATTTATCTTTAATGTTTATCCCCTAGGAGGCTTACAGATTGCTAAAGTCTACACTGAATTCCGGCACCTTTGGGGACTGTGGCAAAAAAGTAGCTGAAACCTTTTATAACATGGGCAGCATCTGCTTTGCCAAAGGAGAACTCAGAGAAGCAATTGAGTTACTGAGGAAGGTGAGTGAAGAAAGGCAAGCTCTGCTTAACTTCGTCACATTTTCTTCATGGGATTATTATAAGCAGGATGTGGGGAATGGTGAGTGTGTGTGCCTGTGTGTGTGTGTGTGTGTGTGTGTGTGCGCGCGCGCGTGTGTGTTAGCCAGGGTTCTCTAGAGGAACAAGACTGATAGAATATGTAGATTTGTTAGTACAGATTTGATAGTTTAATATTATTTGTTATCTATCTCTCTCATGAACATGGATCACAGAGTTGACATAAATTATAATTTATCGTAGCTATATTTTGTAGTTTCCAATGTATAAGTCTTGTAATATTTTCTCATATTTATCTGGTTTTGCATCTTTTACTGTATTTAAAATACATTATTTCTGAACTTCACTTTCTGATTGGTGCTGGCCCATGGACACAAAATTGATATGGGTTTTGTGTAATCTTGTGTTCCATGACCTCACTGTATTTACTAAACTTGTTAGCTCCAGCACTGTTTTGTAGATTCTGCCAGACATTTTACAGAGATAGTCAAATCATGTGCTAATAAATGTTCTGGCTTTTATTCCAAGCCAGAATGTTTCTATTTCTTTTTATTTTATTGCACTGGCTATACTACAAAAGCCATGTCAAGTACGCATGATGGGAAAAGACACCTCTGTCTAATCCCAAACCTTGTGAAAAAAAATTGAGGTAGACTTTCATCATTTGAGATGATGTCAACTGGAGAGTTTTTTAGATACTGTATTATGTTGAAGACATTTCCTTTTCCTTCTGAGTTGGTGAGAATTTTTAATTAGAAGTAGGTGGTGAATAGTATAAAATTATTATTCTGCCGGTACTGAGATGACCAATGGCTAGTCTCTATGTAGTTTTATTTCTGTGTCATCAAGTTCTCAAGTTCAGGTATTTAAAAAAATCTAATATCAAACCAGTTGTTAATCCTTTACAGTTTATTTTCACCTCAGACATTTTTTTTTCTCCAGAGTTTTCTTTTTTTGGGGGGGGAAGTCTCTTTATATATTTGTCCATGTCTTTTCTTAATCTTAACACACACACACACACACACACACACACACACACACACACACACACACAC
>JANHMN010000014.1:47118450-47184355 GCA_030674055.1 Rhabdomys pumilio | reverse complement strand
CACACACACACACACACACACACACACACACACACACACACACACACGAAAGAAAGAGAGAGGGGGGGAAGGAGGAGAAGAAGAAAGGAAGGAAGAAGAAAGAAAAGGAGGAGACAGACAGACAGACAGACACAGAGACTATAGTTCCAATGATAGTAACAACGGATTTAGTGTACTACATTATATTTTTTTGAGACAGGGTCTGACTCAGATTATTCTTAAATTTAAGGGATCATGACCCTTCTTGATTCAGCCTCCCAGGTGCTTGCATTCTATAGGTCCATGCCACCATGCCCCACCTCTTGGTTGGCTTGTGATTGGTTGCTTTTTATCATTATGGATCTCACTAGTTATTGTTTGTTTTTCCTGCCAACTGAGTAACTTTTGTCTGGATACCAGACCCTATAGATTTCTTTTTCTTTTGGTTTTTTTGAGACCAGGTAGCCCTAGACATTTTTGAACTCACTCTGTAAATGAGGCTGTTCTTAAAATCAAAGATCTGCTTGCCTCTGCCTCCTGAGCGCTGGGATTAAACGTGTGAACTACCACTGCTCAGCTGACACTATAGTTCTTATTGGACGTAGGATCTCATTCATACCTATAAATATTTTTGAAATTCATTTCAGTTAAACTAGTTATAAACAACTTGGTCTATGTCTTGCTTGATCCTACACAAGACTAGACAGCATTTAGTCAAAGGTGAGAATAGGCACTAGCTTGACCTTGCATAAATTCCATGTACTCTGCCCAGCATCCCTTCCTCCAGATGATTCCTTTCTGTGTTTTCTGCACTTGCTTCTCATGCATGGGCTAGCCTTTGCTACTTGAGGGAGACCCACTGCAGATACCCATGGTTTATCTGCGAAGGTGTTACCATTCTCTAAGAGTTGTCTTGGACTTTCAGCACTACTGAGAGATTCTAGTGAACATAATTCGTATCTTCTGTGTGGTAGCCCAGAAACTCAGAGTGGAAGCCTGGGAGAATCATGTTATTTACCACACGTACTTGCTCTCTTTGGGACAATCACAATCCTTTATTGCCAGATGTCCAGTGTCTTGAAAATCAATTCATTCATTTTTGTATACTTTCTCTAGGCTATTTGAGATAAAGATTAAATCTGGTTCTACTATTCTATTTTATATTGGAACCACTTATCAGTAATAAAGTTTCAAGAAGCCCGCCTAAGAATAAAGTGGTCAGCATCAGAATAGAAGGCAGCTTTGAGAGACATGTGTGGACTTTGATTGTGTCTATTTACTTTGACTTATTTCAAATCCTGACAGAAACTACTATTGTAGCCATGACTTAAGGAGGGATTCCATCAATTTTGGGTGTTACTTTGGTTGTCTGTAAAAATAGGTGCAGTAAACTGGATTTTCCATCTATTACATAGAGCGTACAGAACGTAACTAGAGCCTTCAGTGCACACTGGTTTTCTCTTTGAGCAGGAACCAACAGACTTAGGGCACTCCTGGTCCCCTAGTCTGCTTTGAATTAGGTTTGCAATTAATGTGTTTGCTCTGAGTCTGTTTAACCCGTTATATTTCTCACTTCACCGGCAGTGTTTGATGATTCAGAGTCTCATCTATGGCAGTGAACACATTAAAAGCATAGAGACTAAAAGCCTCCTTTCCCTACTGCAGAGGTAAGTTCTGTATCTGGACATGAACCATGTAATCACTGTGGACATATGAATATACCTGTGCTTGATTCAGCCAGGTATTAGTGACTTACCTAGTAAGGCAAAACTCTTCCCTCAGTTATGCATTTTGTCAGATTCTATACTAAAAAAATCAGTTGATCTCTTAATAGCTTAGGACCCAGAATTATAGGAGTTGGCTCTGATAATATACAGTATATTATTTCATCTACAAT
Organism: Rhabdomys pumilio; assembly: GCA_030674055.1. NCBI lineage: Eukaryota > Metazoa > Chordata > Mammalia > Rodentia > Muridae > Rhabdomys > Rhabdomys pumilio. The sequence continues at coordinate 47,182,479 of JANHMN010000014.1, read as the reverse complement.
AATATTAAGCATCTCTCTCTCAGTGCTGAACATTTTATCCAAATCCTGCAAGACAAGGTCTTTGCTGTCAGTGTGATGGACACAATATTATATAAATATGGATTTTTACAAAATCAAATAAGTGGATACTTTAAAATTATTTTTCTCATTGACCATAGTTCTCTAAATACAGAGCAGATTTTGGGGGCAGTTTAGCATGTATAGATTCTTTTTTGATACTTAGATTTAAGGCAAAGAAACTGGTTGGCTGCTGCGTTCTCCTTTCTCATGTCATTGTCATTTGTACATCTCAATGTGATATTGATCTTAAATTGATCCCTAAAAAGTGTTAGCTGTTTACTAAAACCTCCAACTGAGCTAGGTCCTGCTTAGGAATGGTTTCATGTAAACTTCCACAATTATTCAATACGAAGCTCTCATTTGACAGAACAAAGACTAAGTTTCTGAAGATTCTAATCCATAGTCTTAGAGATTTGGATTCCAGTAAACATGAACCTAAAGGCTGTATGATTTTCAAAGAGAGTTCTCTATAACAAAGAGGGTATCATTACTGGGTGAGGTTAGGCTTCTGATTTCATTCACCAGAAGTGGTCCTAATTAGTCCATTCTCAGCAGACTCATCAGGTTAGGCAGGTGGGAGATATGAGCTTCAAGAACAGCTGCAGTCTGTTCTCTCCACACCAGTCTTAGTAAGTCACATCTGAGGTGGGTGCTGAAGAAGGCTACTTCCCACCATTCAGAGAACTGGGTTTTCAGCCCCCTTCATGACATTCAGGTTAGGGGTACATAGGACCGGCCTCACAGAAGCTCCCCACTTGCAAGTGTACGTGAATAAAAGTATGACCAAAACAGAAAGAATATGACAAACTAGAATATTGACTTTTCATTTCTCTAACACATGTTATTTCTGACTCAGAAACCACAGTTGGTAGGTATGTTTTTCCTCTCAGGATAAAACTGAAGCTTAGGATGTATGGGGATTTTGTTTAAAAAAAAAAAATTCACAAAGTTTGCCAAGGGAGAGGAAGATCTGGAACAGGTCTGTCTAACGTCAGAGTGTGGCTCTGAAGGCAGAAGTCTAGCTTCTATTCTAAACACAGATTCACAATTCAAAACCCCAACTCTCAGATCTCTTGTCTTAGAGAACATGCTGTATGCCTTTTGCCTGTAGTTACGCAACACTATAGTAATCACACTTCCCTCAACAAGTGGGCACTTCCCGCTCATTTCTGCATTAATGAGAACATACAGAATTGTCAGGCTCAGGAAAGCCGTAAATCTTCAATGTTCACTTAGTGTCAACACCATAATAAAATGTCGATAATGATAGTAATTCTTTTTCTGAAGGGTAGACATAATGAGCCGTAATGTTTAAACGAGTCACGTATATGGCCATATTAGTGTTTTCTATTAAGAGCAGAGTAAGGAATACTCATGCCTGGAGGAAGATTTACAATTTTAACCCATGTTATCACTGGGAAAAGTACGTGAACCTGAGTCAATCATTTGCCCTTTTTGAGCTTTGGATTCTTCATTACTGATGTGCAAGTATCAGTATATCATGAGTTGTCATGACGTTTAAGCAAGTTCTTGTCTATACATGCATATCCCAGTGCCCAGCAGAGTATGTGCTAAATCACTGTCAGCAAAACACTCATCCCTCCCCTTCCTTATAGAACATTCACTGCCTCTTACTTTTAAGGCGCATCGGGATAATTGAAAGTAGTGGTAATTGTTAATTAGAATTACCATATTTTTATGTTTGAGATTTTTGACATCCTGACCTAAAAAACATAAAGCACCTTTTATGTTTCTAAAATTATCAACGATGAAACAAAACAAAACAAAACAAAAACAACATGCAATTTCAGAAAAACACAGGCTTTCTTCAAAATTGGGTCAAAAAAAATCTACCCAGCTTGTATCCAAACAAGAGAAACCTGAGAACTAGTGAGATAGCTCTGTAGGTTAAGGGAACCTGCCGCCTTGTCTAAAGACCTAAATATGATCCCTGGGATCCACATGGTGGGAGAAAAGAATAGATTCATACAACTTGTCCTCTGAACTTCAAATGCATGGCAGAGCATACCATGGCACGCGCGCGCGCGCGCGCGCGCGCGCGCGCGCGCGCGCGCACACACACACACACACACACACACACTTACTCAGATAGATATAACGATAGGACACACACAGAGATAGATAGACGACCCGAAACTTGTCAAGGTTCAAAGAATAAGTGACTGCCAAGAGAGCATCCCTGAAGGAGATGTCCACAGACACTCCCTCTACCCCCTCCCCATCCCCCTGCTCAGGAACCATTGTGGAAGAGAGGGCAGCAAGTCCATAAGGGGCAGGAGTGGTTGGGTGACTACAGGACAACCGTGTCCTCTGTCTACAGCAGTTGCACATATGAACTCATAGTGGTTAGAACAACATGCTCAAGATCTGTAAAGATTTAAGGCATACATGTAAAATTATGTAGCCATTAGCAGGACTCTAAGGCTTAAAAAAAAAAGAGAGAGAGAGAGAGAGAGGAAACAAAGTTAGCCGGGGGAGGGTGGCAGAGCTGGATTAGGAGGAGAAGGGGTAGGAGATAAATGGGACAAAATACAGTGTATTCTCAAAGAGTTAATAAAATGTATCTCTAACTTTTCAAAAGAGAGAATCAAGATAAATGAAGCTAATATGTTTTCTCAGTAGCCTCAAGGTGACAAGTTCCATAAAACGAGGAGAAACTAGGGGACATTTGTGGAAGCCAATGCAGACGCCAGGCAGTCTAAGTTTCTTAACGAGCTTGAACTTGAATCGATCAGATTTCACATTCCTGCTTTCACTATGTAAAGAATCTGGCTTTGAAGGGTTTCCATCTGCCTATGGAGAGACCTCTTCATCAGGTTACACTCCAGAACCCATCTTACAGGTAGAGACACTGAAAACTGAGTTTCTAGAGTTAATTTGTCCAGGAAGAGGCAAGGATGCTGGGATTTTAATGTAAATCTCTAATTGTTCTTTTTCTGCTAAGACAATGAGATCTAGACCCAGCTAGAGTCCATATAAGGAGAAAAGAAGAGTCTTTTGAAGTTCTCTGCTGTAGTAGATGTTGCGTCAATAAAGGTTTTTCTTTCTCCGAAACAAGCCCGTATCTCATTTCCCAAGAACTGCTGAGCAAAGCCATGGGGTAGTTGCCAAAGCCCAGATGTCCAAAAGCAGGGCAGGAATTGCTCTCTCTGCTTCAGCATCTCACTGGAACAATCAGTCCCAGATGTCCTGGGACTCTGCTGTGTTCTGATGTGCTCTTGTGTGCTCTAGGATACCTCCTTCAGGAACTCAGTGAAATCCTCACTGGACTGCCTCAGCCAGCAGCCAGAATTTTTGTCCTGTAGAGGCTCTTTAAAGAAATTAGAGCAGAATGGACCGCTTGAGGCAGGAGTTAATTCCCGAGCAAAACAACAGTTACAAAGGCATCGCATAAGATTTCAAGAAATCTTAGAAAAGGCAGAGAAAACTCCAGATTTGTAAATAAACTTGGGAACTGTTAAGTTTCTACCTGAGTCACAGACGCACTTCAGTTTAATCATTCATAAATCAAGCTTCTGAGGATGAGAAGTACTCAATGTGTGTAAGACATTTTCCTTCCAGAGCAAACATACATACAACCAGTTTGAAATTACTCTGTAGTATGTTTTTCATAGAAGTACAAATAAAAACATCAGGGGATAAATGGTGAAGCCAAAACTGCGTGTGTAAACTGTATGCAGGAAGGGTAGAGGCTCTTCAAACATAGGTAGATGACTGCAACCATGGATAGAAAAGAAGCAGAGAGTTGGTGTTTCTCAGGAAAGCAAGTAGTTGTGAGTTGTTATACTTTAAGGTCTGGGTATAATAGCAAGTTGTGGATAAGCTTGGGGGTGAAATTTTGAGGCCATACCACGGGGCTTTCATAAACGATACTACATGTTTAGTGTTATATAGAAGGCAGCTATGGAAGAGTTTCGAACAGGATATGATAGCCAGTTATCAGCTTTCAGACATTGATTTCAATAGCAATGGATGCGAACGGCAAGTAGGGAGAAGTGAGAGAGAGGCACACTTAGCAGGCAGATCCAATAGCCTAAGAGAGAGATGCTGCGATCCTTAAGGACCTAAGCTATAGGAAAGGAATATACAGATGCTATACTGAGAAGCATTCTGCCATCTATGTTGACAAACTGAAAGCAATTAGATGTGTGTCAGTGGCAAGCCTCAAGTTGGCTTTGAAGTCCCCAGCCTGACATCAGGATGAATATATAATGGGCAGTGCTGGCAGAGGAGACCATCGCAGAGGATGCCTAGGACTTAGAGAGACAATGACTTCCATGTTGCTTATGCTGTGTTTGAGGCACTCCCTGTACACCTGCTTGGCAATGCCTAGTAAGCTGCTGGCTGTTTGAAGTCGTAACTCAGGGAGATGTATTCTGAAGCCTATGAGAAGGATAAAAGAAAATACAGAATATGTGTTTGTGAAACAACGAGGCTTGGAAAAAGCTTTGGAGACCACTCAGGCTTATTTGGGAGAGATTATAGCATGACTTAGTAGCTGAGCACTGGGGAACAAATGCAGTGAAACTTCTTAGATCTCACTCTATCTCTAAAAAAATAATAAGAGCACTCTAAGCATTTAATATATGTCAGTAACACAGCTTCCATGAATAATAATAATAATATTTAATAATTATTTATTTATATATAATATTATATATTATTATACAATATATATTATATAATACATTATATAATAATTATTATTAAATATAAGTATTTAATAATAATAATAATAATAATAATTATTATCATCATCATTGGTGGTAGTAGTTAGTTATACCAGCAGCAGCAGCTGTGTTTAGCACTAGTGGTAGTGGTTAGTAGTAGTAGTAGTAAATAGTAGTTGTTAGTAGTAGTAGTAGTGATAGTAGTAGTAATAGTAGTAGTAGTTAATAGTAGTAGTAATAGTAGTAACTAATATAGTAGAAGTTAATAATAATAGTAGTAATAGTGGTAACTAATATAGTAGTAGTAATAGTAGTAGTTAATAGTGGTAGTAGTTAATCATAGTAGTAATAGTAGTTAATAGTACTAGTAATAATAGTAAACATAGTAGTAGTTAATAGTAGTAGTAGTTAATAGTAGTAATAGTAGTAGTAGTTAATAGTAGTAGTTAATAGTAGTAGTAGTAGTAATACTAGCAACAACAACAAGCATTATCATATTATTTAGATGAAGGAGACTCAAAAAGAGACCTTAGAAAAAACAGGAAAGAAACCAAAGAAGGAGGAGAAAATTTCCAGAAAGCAGTAATTACCCTATTGCAATGAAACATAAAGGAAATGCAAACAACCAGTGAGCAGACAAAATTTCCAGTCTCATGTAGCATTAACAAATACAAGTGTTAAAAGTATTTGATAATGAACTATATAACTACAAGCCCAGTTCTGTCAAAAAGGTTACAGTCAGCTCTCTTCATATTTTGTTGATAAGACTGGTTGTTATACTACCTTTTGTTGGTATTTTGACGGGAAAAGGTGAGTAAAACATTTAAATGTGTACATTCCATGACTCTAAAATATGGTTCAAAATCTGTCCTTTGAGTTATGTACACAAACTATATGCATGTCTCTCTTCATCTTTCTTAATGATTTGTTTCTAATAAGGAAACAAAACAGTAGACAAACTCAAATGCCAACCAGAAGAAACAGTGCTATATGTTATTACATGGTCATTCCAAACCATGAGTGTAGCTTTAGAGAGTCACAGAAAATACCTCAGATATATTGGAAGAAATAAGAAAAAATGCATACTGGTTTTTATACATATGTGATTACTAAAGATAAAAGTATTGTCTCTGGGTCATTTGTGTGTGGAGACTTTGTGCTACATATCTCTGTTATTTTATCTTAAAATTTATAACATGCATCTTATTTGTGGTGACAGAAAGATAGATTTAAAGCATGTGGTTCAAATGTCAATGTTAAGAGCTAATTCAGTGTAGCAGTGGGATACAGCCAGTGGCTGTGTTACAGCCCAGCTCTATTATATATTAGCATGTGGTCTCCGACAACTCACTTACCAGTTTCCTCATCCATGAACTAGGGATAAACACAGAATGCTCGTTCGTAGGGTTGTTGTACGTAAACGAGTTAATGTGAGTAGCACGGTTTGGAAAACCATCTGGCCTGGAGAGTGTATGATTGGAGATGACGATGAATACTGACAAAGAGTCCAGATGTGGAGAGAATGGTGACTAACAAGAAGCCACTCTACTGGCAAGTAGGACATCACCATTTACCAACATTAGCATGAACTCCATTAGGAGAACAACTTTTTGAGAGAAATGTTTGGGCTAACACTTGATTAGACCTGTGCCATAATCAGAAAGTCACCATTACCTTACAAAGTGCCCCACCCCACCTCCATTACAAGAGAGTCCTAATTAGAATAATGTAGACCACATACTAAACATAGTGTTATAAAGTTGTTTAAATCTTGTTCCAGCACTTTCCAGGTACAACATACCCTACATTTCAGCTGTCTTTAATGAGGAGTCAAACAGCATCTACTGTACAAACAGTGCAGAGGGAGAGTGTTTGCACTGCACACCAGCATGTGGTAGCCCATGGGCGGTTCATAGATACTGGCCGTATCTATCAATCCGGACTTATTGGTAGTAGGAAAGTGTGGAGTATCAGCTTTAGTTTCATCATAGCAAATATTTCCGGAACAACTGCAAACGGAGGAGTCATATCAATAGAGCTTTTTGATGGATTTTAAAGCTACCTATGCCAGCAGAGGGGGGTAAAGAATTTTTACAAAAAGAGAACAAAACCAGAAACCACAAAGTTCATTGACCTGTTAGGGCCCAAGCATCTAAAAATACAAAAAAATTTTTAAAAAATTTATTATAAAAAAACCTTCTAAGCAAAACAAAACAAAACAACAACACTAGTCAACAAACTCAAAGACAATACATCTTAATGAACATCTATACTTAGAATAGAAGCTCTAGAGCTTTCATTAGATCTTACTCTTTTACTAGCAAGTGTATTTTATTGGACTTGTTCACCACTCAGAAAGGAAAAAGTCTACGACATAATTAGCACTAGAGAGACCATCACCCTTAGATCCTGTTTCATAACTCACGTCCACGACCTGCACTGAGTCCTTCCTCAAGGCCTCTGGGTCACGTCGACACAATGAAGCAGCTGCTCCTGGGCTATGAGGCTGGGAGAGGAAAGTTGAAGGAATGTCGAATAGAAATGGGCCCTGGGGCAGTCACCTCTGGAGAGACTTGTGCCAAGAGTCTACTTGTCTCATTCATGCCTTCAACATCTGGTAAGAACCTTGTAAATAACAGGTATAGTTCTAGATGTCACAGGTAAGGAACATAAATTATACACATTCACTGGATGTCAGAGGTAACCATCATAGATAAACCAGTCATTCTCCGTAAGGGGGCAGCCCTTGGTGCAAGAAGGAGCTTAAAGAAACCATAAAATACAGAGGGTGTGTTCCAGATTAGAGCCTACTATGCTATGAGGATAAAATGAGACAGTCACTAGAGGACCCAGAGAAGCCTTCACGATGTAACCAGTGAGCTGTCTCCCAAAGGGCAAGTTTATCCAGATGGAAAAAAGAAGCCACTCCAGGAAGAAAGAAAAGCGTAAGCAGAGACAGAATGGAGTGAAGAGGGCGATGCCTGGGAAGAATGTAAGTACTTAGCTCTTGCATAGCTCTTGCTGCTGTATCTATTAGGGAAAGCTGATTGCCAAGAGATGCTCATAGTCTACTTGGAGAGGGAAGAGCTGTGGACGAAACCAGCTTAGGAAAAAAACAAGCAACAGCCAACGAGGAGATGTGGGTGCTGTAACCCACAGGACTGGGAATGCACTAGATCCATTACTTAGATCTGTAGAGCAAATTAATATTTTTAATGCTATTATTTCTTTTTCTTTTCTTTTTTAGTGGCATTAGCTAACATTTATTAGATGCTCTGTGCTAGGCGCTATTTGAACATAGCCATCTCCCCTCATCCCTTCTTTTCCTCCCTCCCTCCTTCCCTCTCTCCCTTTCAACAAGATCTTAATATGTAGCTCTAGCTGGCCTGGAACTGGGGATAACATCATAGTGAATACTGGACCAAAGCAAGACAGAAAACCAGCTGGTTTTCCAATCTCCATGTCTCCATGTCTGATGTCAAAGTATTTTTCAGACCTCCAACTCCTTTCCTCCTTGTTGGCTGCTGTTGGCAGATCTGGCGTTCAGCAGCAACAACCTTCATTCTCTTGCACTGTTTCCACTCACTGTTGGCAGCTTTCCTTGGCAGGTATCCCATGGCTCTGGCATCTTTAACATCTTGGGGTGTCCAAATTAATTTCAGTTTCACAGCTTCTTGTTTCAGTGTCTGGGATCCACACATGATCTTCTGGGCTCCTCCAAAGGGCTTGGGTCACTTCTCCGGCTCTTCCCTCTGCAGCTCTCTAGGCTCTAGCTGACTCCACTTTACTGCTGCTGCTGTTCTTGGTGGTCATCCCATGGTACTGGCATCTCTAGTACAGGGGAGTCTTCTGCTGTAACTAGGCTTTACCAATAACCTCTCACAGGCTCTCTTCATGGTGCCAAGCTTCAACTTCTTTGCATGATCTCTTCAATCCTGGGCTGCCAACTGCAACCAAGGCTATGCCTTCACTAATAGCCTTCTATGGTCTCTCACAGTGCCAAGCCTCAGCTGCTTTCCATGACTCCCTCAGACCTTGAAAACCAGTACTACCTGGGTGATTCTTACACATTGACAAGTCGAGCTGCAGCACGAGATACGACCCAGGCTATCTCTGGAACACAGCTTCTTTGTGGTCTCAGAAAGCACTTCCCAGAAGATTTCACCTCAGTGATGCTGGTCTCTTCTGAATCACCACTAATTTCTTAGCTCCAGCTAACCAGCATCAATTGTCCCAGTAGTTCCTTCTATTCTTGACTCTATAGCCAGAGCCATGTGGTTGAAGCTGCCAAGTTCTGCTACTTGCTGGGGCTGGAACATGGCCCTCCTTGCTCTATTACATCCCTCATTGCCTAAGGGAACTTGCTCTGTAAATTGACCTTGAACTCAGAGATCTGCATGGCTGTATATCCTGGATTCTGGGATTAAAGGCATGTACGAGTATGCCTGGATTTAAGCGTTTCTTTTCTTAGAACTTGCTCTGTCTCAGGTTGGCTTTGAACTCAGAGATCTGCCTGCTTTCCTTTGTTTCCTGGGATTAAGAGTGTGTTCCACCATGCTTGGGCCTTCTAGCTTTTCATGACCATCATTCCTCAAGATCTGGATCAAAAGCCTGTGTTCTCTATTTCTGGATTGTAGCTCATTCCAGATTAAAAGTCCAAAAGAAAACAATAATCAAATCCCTTGTTTGACTGCAGAAGCATGAACAGTAAGCTTAGCAGGGTGGTATCTTGCCTCAAGGTCACCACTCCCTTAACCCTGTTCTCCTTGAACAGAGGATTCAGCTCCATTCTGTTTCCTGATGCCCTTTATTCTTTGAGACATATATTTTGACTTCTTTTCTTTTTAAGCTTGCTATGCTTAATCAAAATGGCTCTTTGAGACTAAACCAGAGAATGAAGTCTGCTGGGCTTTTTTTTTTTTTTTTGAGACTTCCTTTGTTAATAATTAATATAAATTTCTTTACCCTAGCCTTAGGTAGATTCTTCAGACAAGAGTGAAAAAGCAGTCACATTCTTCACCAGAATATCACAAAAGTAGTCTCTAAGGCCACATTCTGAAATTCTTCTCCACTGAAACCTCTTAGGCCAGGTCTGCGTAGTTCAAATCCCCTTCAGGACCAATGTTTTCCATATTCCTACCAGGATGGCCCATTAAGCCTCCCTTAAAACATTTCACTGCTTTCCAAAGTCCCCAAATCCACATTCCTGGAGAGATGGCTCAGGGGTTAAGAGCACTGATTGCTCTTCCAGAGGTCCTGAGTTCAATTCCCAGCAACCACATGGTGGCTCACAACCATCTGTAATGGGATCTGATGTCCTCTTCTGGTGTGTCTGAAGACAGCTACAGTGTACTCTCATACATAAAATAAACAAATCTTAAAAAAAAATCCACATCCCTCCAAACAAAAGCACGGCCAGGCCTATAACAACAAGACATCAGTCCCTGGTACCAACTTCTGCCTTTGTTAGGGTTTCCACTGCTGTAGAGACATCATGACCAAGGCAACTCTTATAAAGGAAAACATTTAACTGGGTTCTGAGGTTGAGTCCATTATCATCATGGCAGGAAGCATGGCAGTGTCCAGGCAGGCATGGTGCTAGAGGAGCTGAGAGTTCTTCATCCTGTTCCAAAGGCAAGCAGGAGAAACTGGCTTCCAGCTTCCCAGCAGGGCCCCTTCTGCCCACCATCCTTCTTGCCCTTTCTGGAGTACGGTTTGGGTCTAGAGAAGTACAGGGGGAGAGTTGGTAACAGGCAGAACAGCTAGGCTCTACTCAATGCTGTATTTCTATGAACCTAAATTCTTTTTGCAATAGTCAGTTGTTCAAATCAAAGGGTGTAGGACATGCTTGATCTTAGGGTTCAAGAATGCTTTTGTAGTTTGGTAAAGAATTTGGGTTTTTCTTTAGGGCATGATGAAGTTTTAGGATAAAAATTATGTCAACAATCAACCATTTATCTGATCATAGAAAGTTGACTTGAACATGTCCCTGTGATCTAATCGTCCCTTGTGATTCACAGTGGTTAAGAGTAGCAGCTCAATGCTAGACGTGGAGGCATCGGCCAACGGTCTCAGCTGCTTGGGAGGTTGTGACAGGTAGAACACATAAGAGCTGAGGTCAGCATTGGCAACACAGTGGGCTACAGTTTCAATGTGGCTCTGGAAACAGGGCGGCCTGGATTCAAACCACTAATACTTTCTATCTAATTCCATTTTCCTTGTCTATAAAATAAAGATGAGTTCCATCCTCGTGTCAGGATCGCGGTGGGAAACAAATGGAGTGCTCACAAAGCATTCACCCACAGTAACCATGTACCAAATTAACAGTCATTTTTATTATTGTGATTTCATGATCTTTTGCTTAGAGCATTGATGCTTAAAGCAAATGGGGGTGGAGGCTGGCTGCTTGGGAAAGCTAACACTAATCTCATGGGGAAAACATAAATTTCAAATGGGATCTAGAACGCCTGAAAACAGAAAAGGAAACACAGTTAGAAATAAACACTTAAACAGGAAGAAGAGATTGACTATACTTAGTGCAAAACAATGTTCTCCACAGCAGATGATTTTGGACAGGGGAATCCTGCCACCGTGTGGCAGCTGGCTGACTCACTGTCCCAGCAGTCAGCCAGTCCTCAGATCTTTGTCCACCTCTGATTTAGTGTGACCCTTGAGAGGAACTGAATCTGTGCCTGTTTCCTCTGCTAACATTATCTCTTGTTACTGATGTAACTGTTACTCTTGTTACTGAGGTAGTTAAAGCTACAGGTAACTTCCTGTATGTTATGTAGCCCAGTAGTAGTCAGAACACGAAACAGTCTTAAGTGAGATTGTACATTTAAAACCCCAAGTTCTTTGTAAATTGTGTATCAGATTTCTGTGGAATATAGTTACTCCATCCCGCCAGGGACTATGAAATCACCCTATTTTAGACTGAAGGCATGGTGTCTGAAAAGCACTCTTCATAGAAACTTTGTGGATGAGTATTAGCTCTTCCAGTGTAAGGAACGGGGAACATAGAAGCTTAATAGGCAGAAACAGGCAGGGTGGGACTTCTTACAACTTGGGGTTTGAATCTCTATGCCCATCAGAAAGTATTTGAAAATCCTGAAGTACATTGGATAAATTAGATAGGTTTTCTTCAGCTTCAGGTTAAATGCAGCCCAGGTAGTTACAATACCCAGACTTTGTCATCTAAGTCCAGGGAAGAGCTTTGGTCTTTTGGGTCAAATCCAAGACTCTAGTCCTATTTTGGGATTTGTTTAAACACTCATTCAACATGGTTCAGTATGGTAATGTGAAGTCATATGATGCTGTCTTAGCCTCAGGATGAGCAGAGCCTTTCAACACGGATAAGGCAGTGATGTGGTGTTGGGGCAGGGGCGGCTCTCATTGGAGAGAAGAACCACAAAAATTAAAATGCTTTTCTCCTTCCTTTCTAGGTCTCTCTCATGTTATCAGGGATTGAAAACTCTACACAAGATAGTCAACAATAAAAACAACCTTGTTGCTAACCAAAATTCTAGAGCACAAAGTATGTTTATCAGCATGGATGGCAGCAACAGAGCCAAAGTGGAAGCAATTTTTTTTTTTTTTAAACTAAGGATTCTAAAAATTCCTGAGGAAGGAGTTCCATCTTACAACCTTGTGGGTGGGATATGTAAGAGCTATCCCACCAGGATAGATAGTTCTTAGAAACCAGAATCTTGGTCTATAACCCGGTAAAGAAATCCTTTAGTGATGCTTTATTTAGACACTACTCCATGTCTCTGGGTCTCCACAGTCTCAGTACCTTACTAAGCAGTTTATCAACAAACATCCTAATAGACTGTATGGAAGTGGTTTTAGTCACAGCCTGTTTAAAGCTACTGAAACTGCTTTGTGAGTAATGTTTGAGTTTCCTGAGACATCTGCCCTGATCTGATTGTATGTTAGAGTCAGAAAGGACCTTATTTTATAAATGACCTGTGGATAGGAGAAAAGAGATTAAGAGATTTGCTTAAGGTTAGCTTGGTAATTATTCCTGGATTGTAGATGGGGCTTCCTTTTATGCTGCCTTTACCAAGTTGGATTTACAAAAGGATGGACTGGGAAGATGGCTCAAGAGGTAAAAGGACTAGCTCTGTAAGCCCAAAGACTTAAGTTTGAGCCTTGAAGTCATGCAAAATAAAAGACTGCAGGTGGTGACATGTAAACCAGTGTCATAACTGTATATTTACATGTAAGAGTAGTTTCATCAACTTAAAATCTGATTTCTGTGTGACCTCAAAGAAACAATAGAAATGTTGAATATAACATAACCTAAATTTGAAATTGCATTCTCTTTGGAAAGCTAGGTAAGTACCAAGCTGCTTTCTAAATTCTATCATCTGGGAGCCAGCAATGGGATCAGACAATCAAACTCTTGATGTTTTCCCCATCCAAGTGGTAACCAGGGCTACCTCTGCCTACCTTCTGAGACCAGACTAAACTGTGTGTACGTTTGGGATGGTATGGCTGTAGACACATGCATACAGTTGCTATTGGTCCTGAACTACACTACTCTTTTGAATTAGCTAATAGGCTTTGGTATTTCGGGGTATATGAGGTTAGGTTATTTTCTTATGATCTCTGTATCAATTCAGAAGAAATCCAAGCCCAAATCAGATTGTGTCATATGGAGATGTTTAAGCAGCTTTAGCAAAGTTTTTGCAACCTGGGGATAGGCCATCAATTAACCCCTCATATTAAAGTTCCACCTGATCAGAGACCAGACAGTACTGTTCCATCTTAGTAACAGCAACCAAACGTCTCAGATAATAAGTGCAACCAAAACCTTTCAGACAGTAACAATAGGAAGACTATTCAGAAATCAAACTTTAGTACCATCCCTAGAGGGACAGACCACAGCCCTAACATGTTGAAGACCGTTCTCTCTGGCTTGGCTTGCGCTGCTGCTTGGGTCCACGGGGACTGAGTCTCGAAGAATGGAGACAGGGCAGAGGTTCTGGAGTCAAGTCTCAAGTCTCCTTTATTGTTTCTCTTCTATTGGCGCATAGTCACTCTTGTTCATTCCTCTTAACCCTATTTACTCATATACCTCTTAACTCTATTGACTGTATATATATATTCTTACAAGGAAATCCTGGGTATTTATAAACACACGCAGGAGAACACAGGTGAAAACATTTTACCACGTGCACTATGCAGCTGGGGTCACTAACAGCAAAACAAGCTATGTGGGATAAACAAGATATTTGTTAGAGTGTGCTCAGCTGTTGTAGGCTGCTGAAAAACCAAGTCTCTATCAGGGTAAATGGTTCCAGATGGCTGCAAAGATAACTGCTTTCTAGCCGCTTTCTGCTTAAAGTCGGCTCCCTACATAACAAGACTCTTCTTTTTCATGAAAGGATAGGCACTTCTGAGTTAATTTAGTCTGTTTACAACCCCGAATTTCTTTAGCTTTACCAAGGCCACCAATAGCTATCATATACTAAACAATAAGCTATTAATTTCATAAGGAAAACATATTGCAAAGGTTATCAAAACTCCCATCCGTAACAGATTTGCACGTTCAAGTTCTAGCATTTCTAACTACAGCACTGCCTATTCCCCAAGAGGGAAGTCTGTTGCAGTCTCAATGAACATGCTTAAGTGCATATAACCTGACACGTTTAAAAGGAACCCTGGGAATTGACAATCAGGCTTAGTGGCTCAGCTCTTGCTCAACCCTGATTTTTATTTCAGGTGACGAAGAACAGGAAATGTGAAGGTAGGAAGGGGAGCAGTCTATCTATATATTTAAAAAACTGTAGTAAACTGAGTGTCGGTGCACAAGTGAAGGTCTGCAGACTTTTCAAGAGTATGGGCTATCTCTCTGCCCATTTTTGAGGCAGGTCTTTCTTTTGTTGTGCTGCATACTCCAGACTAGCTGGACCACAAACTTTGGGCTGATTCTGTTCACCTCCCATCTTGCCCTAGAGTGCTGGGATAACGGATACACACCACTGCATCCAGCTTTTTCTACAAGTCCTAAGGACTGAACGTAAATCACCAGGCTCACACAGGTACCACGTTTACCCACTGAGCCACCTCCTGGCTCTCCATTTGTTTCTGGAAGGGTCCACTTCAAACTGTTGAGAGTATCAGAGTCTACCCCTTCAGGCAACTGCAACCATGTTTTACAGGACTAGTTTACATCAGAAATTCTGTGATTTACACAAGTATAATTTAAGAAATTATTTAATATATTGAGTAGTTAAATAAATTCTAGGTAGAAACATAAAATGGGGAATAAAAATGTTTTTTTAAAAAAGGAAAAGGCTGCTTATTTATTTGTGCCAAGAAAATTTTTCCAAAAAGAAAATGATATATAGTTCAAAAACACAAAATTAAAACATATAAAACCCAGCTTGTACCCACTATATGTGATATAAATTTAGCTGCCCCCAAGTGTCCTCAGCTCTACCAGTGGAAGCACCCCTTTGGGTAGTCTCTCACTGGAGGTAAAACAAAGGTAAGCTCGTTAAAAAAGCAATCCCTAAATCAATGAACATCCAAAAAATGTTTTTTTAAAAAGATTTATTTGTTTTATGTATATGAGTACATTGTTGCTATCTTCAGATACACCAGAGAGAGCACTGAATCCCAGTACAGATGGTTGTGAACCACCATGTGGATTCTGGGAATTGAACTCAGGACCTCTGAAAGAGCAGTCACTGCTCTTAACGTAGGAGCCATCTCTCCAGCCCATAAAAATTCATTAATAAATCAGCACCTTGATGTTATAATGATTTGGGACTGAAGAAGCAGCTCAGTAGTTACGAGCATGTGATACCCTTGCAGAGGACCCGAGTTTGGTGCCCAGCACCCGTGTATGTGCCTCATGACTGCACCACCAGCTCCAGAGTCCTCTGTGGACAGCTGCACTCAAGTGTACACACCTGCACATACAATTAAACATAAATCTAGAAAACCACAATCCCCAAACATATGGACCTAAAAAGGTAGTTTTAAATGTACAAATGCCTACACTTAATTAAATCTATCAATAAACTCAATTTTAAAAAATTCATAGTAAGTTTTAAAACACAATCTTAAAGCAGAGGTTCTCCCATTTAACACATATTAATGAGTGCCTAGTTCTAAGTAAACAAAACAATAATGAACAAAACCCCCAAGTCATATGTATCTAATTTTCATGTATTGTGTGTGTTGGGGCAGGGGACTTAGTCGAAAGCAGTTAGATAAATTCTAAGCATTATAATATTGCCTTCCTTAAATATGAAGGAAAACTGCAGTCCCTCAATTGACAACCTTTCATAATTAGGTTTTAGGGTTGTTCTGAACTTAGTATTCACAGAAACAGAAAATATTTCACACATAATAAACTTTTTCATTTTTCTTCTCACTCACTGCAGTTCATAAACGTGTACCTCCTCAGTAGCCACTGGCCACTGAAATTGTCTGGGATACTCGAGTCATTACTACTAAGCTGGCCCTTAGTCATCTTCATTCCTCCTCTCCAAGCTAGCTTTCCCTGGTGCTCTGTGTGCTACTTTACAGTGGGGCATTCTAAAAGCACCTACTGGTTTTGGTGGATATCTCCAAATTGTATCAACCATCAGCAGTCTTGGGTACTTTTATTTGGGGACAGGAGTCACAATGACTGGAAGGGATAATTTTAGGGATGCGAAATGAATCTTGCAGTAGAATGACATTATTTTCCCAAGACAAAATACCATGCCCCGAACTATCAGTGCCTATTTACTTGTTATCACTTAGCACAGACAGAGAGAGAAACTTCATTTTAGCCTTGTATGTTTTTTCTACTAAGAAGGGTAATCATATGATTTTAGTATTATGTTTTGTTAATGACAAAAAATAATCTACTGCTACAAAAACTATTTTAGTAAAAACTACCCAGGAAAATACAAACATGGCTCGTTTTGTGTGGGGGGATATGGAAGTCAACCTTGTGAAGGAAAAAGCGGGATAGAGAGTGAGGTACCACAGGCTCCTGTGAGTCCTCCAAGAGTCCTGATGGTACATAGCATTAGATCTAAGATGGCTCCTGGAACACCGGAGACAGCAAAAAGGAATCAAGGTTAGGGCAGTACACCTTTAATCCCAGCACTCAGGAGTCAGAGACAGTGGATGTCTGTGAGATCGAGACCAGCCTTGTCTACGTAGTAAATTCTAGAATAGCTAAGGCTATGTAGAGAGTCCCTTTCTCAAAACAAACACAAGAAACCCTCAAAACTGAATCAATAATAATAAAAATAAAGCATAGAAAGCACTGCTCCAATTTCATAGTAATGCCTCAATTTAAGACATTTGTGAAGTTACCTATATAAGTAATGTAGGTGAGCCAGGTGGTGGTGCACGCCTTTAATCCTAGGACTCATGTCTTTAATTCCAGTGCACCAGAGGCAGGGGATCTCTGAGTTTGATGCCTGCCTGGTCTACAAATCACGTCTAGGACAGCCAGGGCTATTACTCAGAGAACCCTGTCTTGAAAAAAAGGAGAAAAAAAGCTGTCTGCTTAAGTGGCAAACCCACAATTCATTCATCTTGATTCACTGATTCCTGGAAGTTGGGAAGACAGTCATGGGGACAGAATGCAGGAGATGTGGCTTAGTCGTCACTGCAGAGGACTAGGGTTGGTTCCCTGAACCCACATGGTGGCTTGTAACCATCTGTAACTGTAGTTCTAGGACATCAAATGCCCTCTGAACTCTGCAGGCACCAGGTATACATGTGGTGCATATACATCCAAGGCAGGCAAAAACACAACATACATATAAAATGAACTCAGGTTTAAAAAAGATGAAAAGAACAATAGTCACAGGACAGTACAATAAGCCAGATGACGTATGGCTATATAAAAAAATGTATTGACCAAATAGAAACTATTTACAGAATGGGACCTTGCTCCTGTCTTCTCCATGCCTCTCTATATACAATCCAATGTGAAATCATCAAGATTCTACAGTCAGAGTGAGAATACCAACTATAAAGACACAAACATTCACAGTGAAGTATTCAAGACTCGGCGACTTCTTCATCAGGGCAGCAGTAATATTCCACAAAACATATTTGCCCATCTTCATTTCTAATCATGTACTGTAATGAGAGGAATCCTCGATTATCTGTCCGAATAGACACTTTACACGATAAAGCTAATGCCTTTGTAGAGGGCTTCAGTAAAGAGAGTTTGTATCTGTAGGAGAGTAAATGAAAAGCTGTTATTTGAATCCCTTAAATGCATTAACACCAAATAAAGGACAAAAGTTAGCCAGGAACTACTGAGTAGCAAATACTTAAGAAAGGTGCTAGACTTCTTGCTTTACCCACCTGCAATTACAACCCAGTATCCCCAAGTAAATCTAGTGCCCAACCAACTACTTTTTTAAATGTGATGCATTTTTTAACAGATTAAAAATTACCTGTTTTTATATAGAAATCTGGTACTTAACTTCATCTTTATCAACAATGTAACCTTCATATTAAGAACTGACCTGTTGACCTGAGTCTTATTACAGTGAAATGCTTCCACCAAGTCAGAATCTTTGGGATAGTCAAGATGGGAGTTTCCTGCGTTTCCAAAAGTAGACAACCTAGAGTTGAAAGTAAGTAACTCATTTATTCATAGTTCAATAATAAGCAATATTAGAATCCATGCTACCTTAAGAAATGATATATTAAAGTCCTAGTTATAGGGGTTAGAGTTCATCAGGTAAGCGCAATTGCACTGCAAAGATCAGGACCTGAGTTCAAATCCTAGATCTCACATGAAAGGCCAGGTATGACCATACATGACTAAAACCCTACCACTCAGGGATGGAGGTCCTCATAACCCAGTAGCTAGCTGCTTAGCCAAAATGGGGAGCTTGTGACTCAAGGCAATAAGGTGGAAGGCAATAGAGGAAACACCTCATATTCTTTTCTGGCCTCATATGTGTACATAAGGCCACATGTACCCATACATTCATGTAAATGCACTACATCCACATAGACCACACACAATATTGTCTCCATGTAACAGGCTCAAGCTGGTAGCAGCACAGTTAACAGACACCTTATCAAGCATTATAATGAAGTTTTCCACAGGATGCTGTAAGGAACAAAGAGTATCTAGTAACAAGCTTAAAAAACATTTTGACTTTCTACCTTTATTCGTGTGTGTGTGTGTGTGTGTGTGTGTGTGTGTGTGTGTCTGTCTGTCTGTCTGTCTGTCTGTCTGTCTATGTATGAGAATCCAGGTACTCCAGAACATGACTTTGGAGTATGGCAGTTGTGAGCTGCCTGACACGGTGCTGAGAATCAACCTTGGGTCCTCTGAAGGAGCATGCTCTTAACTGCCTGACACATCTCTCCAGCCTAGGAACAGCTCTGAAGAAATTGTCACACCAGAGTACACAGTATTTACTCTGTACAGTTGTATAATGACAGTTAACTTTCCTTATCTTTAAATCTAGAAATAAATTTCAGAGAACTGTGCATAATGGAAGACCTTGATAGAAATCAATTGTAAGGGTCCCATTCCTAGCTTATACAGCTGAAACATTTGCATGCAACTTGTGCCTTTAAATTATGTTTTACTATTACAGCATTTCTCTGTGTTAGACTTATCTTAGAAGTTTAACGGTCTTTCCAACTTCAGCAAATGCACACAATTCTGAGTTTCGTCTCTAAGCATGTGCTATGGGAGAGGCACGCTGACAAACACAGTGATCAGTCCTGGAAGATCTTCCCGAAGCTCTGGGTCTATGTTCCCACTCAGTCCATAGTCCCTTCTCTAGTGTAACTTCTGAGTTCCGTATGCTCTGCTCTCATGCAGGGATGACTGTCCTCAGATCTCCACTTGCAGTCTGGGCTGATTTCCTCAGCACCACGTCCACATATCTAAGCACCCCACCAGTGCCATACGAACTTTAAATCCTCCCATATTCAGAAAAACAATTCACAGCCACTTCCACACATCACACTGTATCTCATTCCGGAAATGGGACACAGGACCCGTCTAGGTACTTCTTCAGAGAGCTGATCTGGAAGAAGATCCTCTGAAGCTTGTTTTAAAGGATTAGTCGGGGTGTCAATGCTTTTCACTTTGGTTAACTTTTGGTATGAGTGAGTGAAAGTCTTCTCTGAGTACTCACAAGAAAAAGCTCCCTATAATTGCTCCTAAGTCAAAACCAAAACAAAACAAAAATCCACAACTTATATTCTCTGAACATCTTCAAAAACTTTAAGTTCTATAAAACTATTCTAGCTCTGAAAAAAAACCCTCAGAAATTTTTCTGGGACAAAATATCATATGAGAACAGTTTTGACACTGTATTTTTGCTGAAAAATGCCTGACCCAATGAGGTCCACCTTGTCCAATACTCCAAGTACTCAAGAACTGTTTCCCAGATACCTATGAGTAATATTCTCATTCTTAATGGCTTGCAATTTTGTTTTTTCTCTGCTGATTCACATTTTCCTCCTCACCAGTCTTAAGATGGATATGAACCTTAGATTATCAATAGTTATTAAGCAAAAAAAAAAAAAAAAAAAGTTATCAGCAATATCTACTCCCTTTTGTACCCTGAACTAACGTAAAAAAGGATACCATGTAATACAAACATGCTGTTTAATGTTGAAATCCAATTTTCCTCACAAAGTAACGTCATCTACATCACAGACAGCAATTAAAATACCACTGGTTTGTAGATTACAAGAATCTATCGAGATTATAAAATGCTTTGTGGGTTACTCTTCATATGTCTTAAGTTTCCTATCTTGGAGTTATAAAATTATAGAATAATCAAATGCTTCTGAAAACTCTAGGATGGGTTAAAAAGAAAAATCCTGTAACTCAAGCAAATGTTGCATGAAGAGCTGGATCCACGCCAGACCACATTATGGGTAATGACACTGCCATACCTGAAATAGGGCTTGTCAGGAGACACTGTGATCTGTAGGACATCACCTGTCATGTCCAACTCAGAAAAGGCTTCTCGGAGCCCCTCTGACTGCAGGATAATTTTATTCACAACATTGGTGCTGCAGAAATCAAAATCCAGCGTCTCCTCAGGCTCCTGAGTTGTAATTTTGCAGACTGTCACCACTCCTCCTTCTTCTAGAAATAGCATCAGTGGGTGACCATAACCTTGGTAACACATCCGAAGTGCAGTTAAAGTCCCTGCAGTGAAATAAGTCATATGGGGCTTAGCTCTATGGCTCTGGGGTTAGCTTTCCCTCCACATGACACACATATTGCCTCAAAAATAATTTATCTGCCAAGCTTCTAGCATGCATGTCTCTTCTTAAAGACAGTTGCTTCCAATAACGTGAAGGAAACTGCGAATCAGAACAAAATCTAACTCGCTGAAATGATTTTCCAACTTCTTATATACAGTGACTCCTACGGAGATACAGTATTATTTTAAATCAAATTGATAGCAATAGAGGGTAGCCACTGGTGATATAATTTAACCCCTTAAATCCCTACAGAGGAGGAATATAAAGTAACTTGACTCCTTCCTACTGGTTAGAGAGCCAGTAAAGGATATGGGAAATCAAATGTTCTCAGGAAAAAACAAGCTGGGAAACACTGCATTAGCAAATGCATAATTAAAAACATAGATTTACTATAGTATGTGTAGAATGGTATGAGTGTGAATGCATACATGCCATTCACGCCCATGGAGGTCATAGAAAAGCTTTTGGTCCTCTCTTGCATCAAGGTCAGGCTTCCTGGGTAAGTACTTTACCCACTAAGCTATCTGTCTGTTCCAAGTGTGTAATCAGATCAGGCCTCACACCTAACAATCCTAGTATCGTGAAGGCAAAGGCAAGTGGGTCACAGCAAGTTCCAGGACATCTACGATACATGGTATGACAGAGTACAGTGTAATCCCAACAGACGCTGTCGCCAAAAAACAAAACTTAATTATGGACTTGCTAGTGCAAAGACATGAGTTACTTCCCTATGAAATAAAATAATTCTTGGATTCTTCTGGGATTCTTCTTCTTCTTTTTTTTTTTTTTTTTGAGACAGGGTTTCTCGAACTCAGAAATCCACCTGCCTCTGCCTCCCAAGTGCTGGGATTAAAGGCATGCGCCACCACCGCCCGGCAAGGGATTTTTCTTATCTTAAGTACAGGGCAACTGAATTTCCTAATCAATGGCCAACTAGGAGTCAGCAAAACTTACTTCTCTCTGCCTGTAAGTAGATGTTAATTCTAAGTTAGAATAAATATGTAATTAAAACATATTTTACAAGGTATTTTATGACTTTCAAGTCTTTTAATTCTAAACTTAGAATCTTGGAGCCTTGTGTGATGACTAATACTGTCAACTTGACAGGCTCTAGCATCTCCTAGGAAACAAGGCCCTAGGCATGTCTGTGAGGAGGGAGCTTGCTGATCAGGATGAGGTAGGAGGAGCCCCACCCTAAATGTAGGTAGCACCATTTGAAGAGCTTCTGTCTTAGACTGAATAAAAAGAAAGCTACCTAAGCTATTCTCTGCTTCCTGCCTATGGACATAATGTGACCAGTCCCCTCATGCTCTTGCTTTGCTTCCAGGCCCTTCCTTGCCATATGGACTACATACTCCAAGTGTGAGGCAAAATAAGCCCTAAAATTGCTTTGTCAGTCATTTTTTTTTTCACAGCAACAAGGAAGGTAATGACTTACCTTGCATATTAAGATGACTTAAGATGAATAAATACCTTCACAAATATGTAAAGAACTATAAACAAACATTCAACTGGCAGTTTGAATATTTATATTCTATGATTATAACCACAGGGAGGAAAATGAATTGGAAATTAGTTTCCCTTTATTCTTTGAAAATTTAAATCACGTATACAAATCCACCCCCTAATTATTAGGGCCTAATACTTTCCTCCCTAGGGTTCCTCAACCTGTTCCAAAGAAATGAATTTTCCCTTCCCTAGCAGCCGTCGGCTGCCAAAAGCTTCTCCACTAGGGCTGGGACCTCAATAGTCCTACCCTGAGCAGCTAGTTTTCTAACAAAATTTTGGCTGGCTTGGGGCCATAGCTCAGCTGTAGTAGACTGCTTGGCTAACATGTATTAGGTGCTGGTTTCAATCCTCACCACGACATAAAACTACAGGTGGTTGACTACTTCTAAAATCTTATCACTTGTGGCAGGGGTAGGAAGATAAATTCAAGGTCATACTAAGCTATACAGGGAGCTCAAGGCCATTCTGGGAGACATAAGACTGTCTTAAAAAAAAAAAAAAGATAAACAATAAAAAAGCTTATATTCTAGAAATCTTCCTGTATTTTCTATTTCTTTAACAATAATACTTTTATGACACAACAACAATAGTAGTAGTAATATATAGTTTACCTGGCGTAGGACTTGATCCAAAAATAGATAAACAGTCTAAAAGGATAGTTAAGTTAATTCGAAAAGTAACAGACTCTTCCTGAATGATAAATTCTTGAAACACATCAGCCTATGAAAAAGCAAACATGAGAACATGAAAGCCAGTTTGTATTAAAGAATGAAAATTCACACATAAGAGTCTACATTTCACTTTATTCTTGAAAAGTAACAATATTCTGCCAACTCCATGAGAATATTTCTCATTTCCAGCTAAGACAGGCTAATTTTTCAACCTTTAGCCACTTGACGACTACTCAATGGTTTAATCATTAAAGGTGTATCACTAAGTTAGGCCCCATTTAGGAGCTCCTGAAGGGGGTAGGGGGAAGAATATGATGAAAACATGTTGTCCAATTTTCTTTTTAATTAAAAAGGGGGGAGGGGAGATGGTTCGTCAGTTGAGAACATTTGCTACCCTTCCAGAAGACACAGGTTTGATTTCCAGCACCCACATGGTGACTCAAAACCATCTGTAACTACTTTCAGGGGATCCAATACCCTCTGCTGGACTTGGCAGGAACCAGGCACGTGCCTTTTGCAGACATTCATGCAGGCAAAGCACTCATACACATAAAATTTAAAAGCCAAAAAACAAAACAAAACAAAAACAAAAGACCCCCTCCTCTCCCCAGGAAGGGTCTGTCATCCTCATTTCCGGATCTAACTCCACCACCTATGTGAGCTTACCCTAACTCCATCCTTATGCCTATCATTTAAAGCTAAAGTCACTTCAGAATTGGACAGTTTAATAATGCATGCATGATAATAGTTTCCAATTTCATTTGAAGATAGAAACCATGTTTTATTTCTCTATAATTGTGGGGTTATACTAAACTCAAGTGTTAACAATATGAAGTGAATGTTGAGATCTGACCTGACCCATACAAATACTACTTTGTAAGAATAGGTTATAGCTGTGGGTCATGGTGCGGGGCTTTGATTCCAGTACTTCAATACAAGGCAGAAGCAGGTGGATCTCCAAGAACTTGAAGCCAATCTAGTCTACAAAACAAGTTCCAGGTAGCCAGGGTCATATGTTAGACTCTGTCTCACGAAAATAAAATGCTATCATAGCCAATAAGGGGAAAAACTAAATCGTGCACGACAGCAATTATAATGTAAAGAGTAAACATTCTGGGTTCTTATCCTAACTCAATCAGAGTTTAAGTTTTCAGTAGTTTAAGAAAATTAAATCTGGTGCCACTATGTCAAACAGGAAAGATAAAGTGTCCATATTTGTGAACATTAAAAGAGGTAAACGGTAAGAAGAGTGTCTCATTAATAAGCTATCTAGTAGTTATTATCTGTGTGAGACAAAAGATGGGGAAATTATTTGTTAGCAGGAAAGAAAAAAAGTAACATTTTGTTCTCTAACTTGAGTTTTGTCGATTAAGTCCTTCCAAATTAATTAGGGAATGCTTAAAAATATATCTTTTCCCCCATACCTGAATAAAGGCATTTGCCTGCACACACTTTGCATTCTCCACTGTAACCTTGATTCCGTTTTTAGTAGCAAAACACGTAGCGTGTTCTTTGAAATGAATGGCTTTCAAGACAGTGGAGAGATTCCTAACGTTGTCAAGGCTGGCCACTAAGCAGTACTGTTCGTATTCATCCTCATTGTATTGGGTTAGGAGAGGCATGGATGGTCCACTGTACGGTCCGCTCAGAGAGAAGGATGCTCGTCTTCCGGAAGATCTCTGAAAACCTGAGACACGGAACAAACCTTGCTATCAGTGCTGACAGGACTGGAGACCTCAACCCGAGCCGAAATCGGGAACATTCTATCTCCATGTCTCAAAACTACGGTATCCTTGTCTTATACAGGGGGGAAATGCAGTTCACAGGGTAGTTCTAATTGGCGCGGGAAACTAGCACTTCTGAGCGCCACCAACCTGGCCTGTCACAAAACGCGCGACTGCGGCACCCACAGCCACCCAGCTCACCAGGACGCTCGTCGCACACGGGCCACTAAGGGGAGCCCCGGGCGCCAAGCCCCTGCCTTTGAGGTGACGTCCGACCCCTCAAAGCTCTTTCCAGCCCAGCCTCAAGAACACCCGAGAGTCCAGAAGTTAGCACGCCTGGCAAACAACTCCCGCCACTGTTCGGCCCGGCAGCCACCTCGGCCACCGTCACCACCGAGCTGCCTGGTGCCTAGAGAGTCTACCACCAGATGGACGAAAGCGCCTCAGAGCTGGGATGATTAACTCAGAGCCAAGCGTGAGCTACCATAGAGACCGGAAGGAGGAGCGAGCGGCAGAACCGGAAGTGTGGACGGCCGCAAACGCGGCGAGGCAAGATGGCGGCGACCAAGAGAAAGCGGCGTGGGGGTCTGGAGGTTCAAGCGAAGAAGCCAAAAAGGAGCCGGAAAGATGCCGGGCAGCCAGCTAAACAGGCCGATGTGGCAAAAAAGGCGGAGGAAGAAAATAGAGATTGTATTCCAGGTCCCGTTTGTAAGGTAAGAGGCCCGACTCCCGGAATTGGAGTCGGCTTCCTGACCCATCTTTGGGCTACCGAAGTGTGGCTGTAGTCAAAACTTGACTGGATCATGAGCATAGTGTTCCCTTGACTGGACTGAACAATGTTTATGTCTAAATTTCGTCCAGATGGCCTTCTTCCTGGAGACAGCAGTTCGTAGCCAGCCAACAGGGAGTTGATTTAATGGGTATTTATCTAGTATACTGTCTTCTGGTTACTGTGCCCTTCCCCTACCCAGGGTAATGCTTTTACTTTTTTTTCCCCCTCAAAGTCTTTTGGTTTATCTATAAAATTCCTTCCATTTTGATCCGTATCACACCGGGTTACCGAAGTTTGTTTGCCAAGCCTTTAAAGTTACTGCCCTGTGACTCTTAACTTGTTTGGTTGGATCTTTAATTCAAGGGATACTACTAGTAGTAATAAACCTACTCCACTAGTTTTACTATGTTTAACAGTGCGACGCACTTAGACCGAGACGAGCTTCCCTGGCCTTGCCATCTTGGAGATGATGAACAAGATTTCCTCCAGAAATGTTGATGTTTAGAAGGAAAGAAGGCTTCATAGAAAACTGCGTGTTTATTCTAAAGGCTAGCAGATTCTTGTTAGAATTACTTTCAGTCTCATGAAAACTCCCTAAGGAAGGTATTTATGGAGAAAAGCTTGCCTCAGATGTGCCTGTCCCATGTGCTTAGTGTAGTACTCTACTACTGAGTGAAAAGGAACTGTGAAAGGCCAGTGGGAATTGTACCCCGGTTTCAATTTACAGTTAAATCTTGTACTCTTGTCTGAAAGGAAAATAAGCTGGACTCAACAGGTTTTCAATAAAAAGTTAGTACCCTCCCTCTTTGAGGAACTGAACAGAAACATGTTGGGATCTGTAATCTGAATCACACTGTGATATGTTAATTGGGATTAATGAGACAATGACTACTTTTAGGGTGGTAAGGAAACATGAAGTCTTTGAGCTGGATTTCAAAGGAACGGTTCAATTTTGGTATTCGGAGAGAGGAGAGAGAGAATATGAATGAATATATGAGAGACAGGGGGAATATGAATATGAAAGAATGAAAAAAATTCACCAAAGGCATTACAAGGGGTGGGGAAGGGAGGCTGGAAAACATCTTAAAAACTCAGCTGGTTAGCTGAGAATGTGCAGGGCCAGTGTTGGGCAGTGGAGTTGTAAACAGTGTAAATGTATTTCAGAGTCCAGCCATAGAGGGTATATGTCATTTTGAAGTTTGGAAACCAAGATTAATTTAGTGCTAGTTAGCTGTCAGCAGTGCTTCTGTCTGGGAAAGCCAGATAGTCAAGAGCTTTGCAGCTGATAATCAGTTATGGGGATTTAAGAGCACTTGTAAGCTTTACAAATTGTTGTACGGACGGGCAGTGGTGGCGCACGCCTTTAGTCCCAGCACTTGGGAGGCAGAGGCAGGCGGATTTCTGAGTTCGAGGCCAGCCTGGTCTACAGAGTGAGTTCCAGGATAGCCAGGACTACACAGAGAAACCCTGTCTCGAAAAACCAAAAAAAAAAAAAAAAAAAAAAAAAAAACAAACAAACAAAAAAAACCCAAAAAACAAATTGTTGTAGAGAGGTCCTTAGAGTACTCAGTACTGCTTATGATGTCTGTGTAAGAAACTCAAATGGGGTCTTCAGAGCATGAGGAACTGAAATGAAGTCGCAGAAAGAAGTAAGGACCAGAGAGAGGAAAGGGGAGTCTTGGTAAGGAAGTAGGGCAGACTTAAGTTTGGTAAAGGTTAGTGTTACACAGTTGAGTTGGAAGCTTACTCTAACACATGGATTGTTACAGCTAGAGAGACTTCTTTCTTACATTCTGTACATAGTTAAAACTGGAAATGAACATAGGGACTGTAATGGAGAGAATAAAAAGTTAAAAATGGAAGGGTGCTAAGAGAAGGTAGGAGGTAGTTGAAAAGATAGTGAGGGGCAGTTGAAAAGTGGGTTGTTCTGTCTTGATGTTTCTCTGTTTTAGACAGTTGACTGTGTTCCCAGGATAGCCTTAACTTCCTGGTTCAAGTGCTCCCCCTGCTTCAGCCTCACTAGCTGTGACTACGGAGGTATGCCAGTGATGCCTGATACTGGAAACTTGAAAACCTGTCAGAAACACACCAAGTAAATTCAGCTCAAAATGTTAAGATTTAATGTTTTCTTTTCTTTAGGGCAAATGGAAAAATAAGGAGCGGGTCCTCATCTTTTCTTCCAGAGGAATAAATTTCAGAACAAGACACTTAATGCAGGACTTGAGAATGTTGATGCCTCATTCTAAAGCAGGTACCTTAGTATCGTGTTTTAAACTGTTTGTGTATATAAACCTGCCTGACTCACTTATTTCCATATTTACTGTTTGCTTGGATAAGATAAGAACCACAGCACACAAGGTGGGGTACAGCTCAGTCAGTGCAGTAGAGGATCTGGGTGTGGTGGCACAGGGTTATAACTCCAGCTCTGAGAAGGCCAGGCCGATGAGTACCTGGGGCTTGACGGCAAGATAGTCTTGCCAAGTTGGCAACCTCTCTGCCAGTTAAGCCACCCTGCCTCAAAAAACAAGGTGAACAGCACCTGAAGAAAAACACCCCAGGGAGACCTCTGGACTGATGAAAACACAGACACACACACACTTCAAAAGTTCACTCTTTTAAGTAACACATTTTAAAAGAAATTTGTAAATTTTATAATATATTACTGACAAAAGTCCACATCTTCTTTACTTTTTTTTTTTGGTTTTTCGAGACAGGGTTTCTCTGTGTAGTCCTGGCTGTCCTGGAACTCACTCGGTAGACCAGGCTGGCGTAGACTCAGAAATCCGCCTGCCTCTGCCTCCCAAGTGCTGGGATTAAAGGCGTGCGCCACCACTGCCCAGCTTCTTTACTTTTAAAAATATCCATCTTATTATCACTGCTGCCTGTGGCTAGTCTTTCCAAAGATGCCTGTACTGTTCTCAATCCCTGACACTAACTGAAATTTTTCACTGATGATTTCATTTCTACGGTTATCTAAAACCAATTTTAAAATTGCCTTTGATTCCAGGTGTGGTGGCACACACCTTCAGCACCAGCATTTGGGAGACTGGTCTCTTGAGTTCAAGGTCAGCTTGGTCTTCATAATTTTGGGCCAGCTAGGACTGCATACTTGGTCTCATTTTCGTTTCAGGAGCTGGGCTTAGTGATGCTTACCTGTAATATC
The DNA here is from genome assembly GCA_030674055.1 of Rhabdomys pumilio. Lineage (NCBI taxonomy): Eukaryota > Metazoa > Chordata > Mammalia > Rodentia > Muridae > Rhabdomys > Rhabdomys pumilio. Next base: position 47,153,662 of record JANHMN010000014.1, on the reverse strand, counting down.
ATCGATGGGAGGTGGTGGCAGGAGGATCAGGAACTGAAGGTCATCCTGAATCTTTATAGGCACTTTGAGGCCAAAGTAAACCACATGAGAGCCAATCTTTAAAAAAAAAAAGTTTTAGTTTTGAGCCAGGCCAGGTGGCACAGGCCTACTTGTTTAGTTTATGAAGAGATTGAGTGTTCTTAGCTTTGATTGGTCTTTAAAAAAAATTATCTAGATAGCAAATGTAATCAAAATCAGGCAGTCTTGAAATCTGTTACTTACTTGTTTTCTTTTTTTTTATAGATACTAAAATGGATCGTAAAGATAAATTATTTGTGATAAATGAGGTAATTTTAAAATGAATTACAAATATTTTATCAACTCTAAAAATGACTTAGCAAGTTAGTGACTTGTAAAAATCACTTTGTGAATAATTCTAATTTTATTAATTTCACTAATTTGTCAGTTCTTTTTCTTCTGTGATATCTAGTATTACTTGAAACTTGGAGTAGGTACTCAAGGATTTTCAACCAAAATATATAAAACAATTTCAAAAAATGTTAGCTATTTATAGAAAACCCATTTGTAAATATGAACTCTCATTAGATGTGCAGGGAAAATTTGTTATCTGGGTATTACAAGTTAATAATAGTTAAAATTTCAAAGTACTGTTGAAGATACTAAGCTTATGTTTGAAAACAAAGTTTTCTAAGCAGTTGTAAGGTATCTGTTTGGTAGCTGGGCACAGATGTTGTGACGCGGCATTATTGTGCAGGCTGTGGCGACAGTGTTGACCAGAAGCAGAGCAGCTCCCTCTTTGTCAGGGAGCTCCAATGAGGGAGGCAGGGCATAAACAAGATTATACTTTCAGAAAGGTGACACGGAGGAAAGCAGTGTGTAATTGTCATTACTGAGCTAGACTAGAAACGAATTTCTGAGGTGTTGTCCTGAAGAGTTGTTGTCAATTTACTCTTTGAGACTTAAAAAGAAAATGGTGGAAGAACATTCCAGTAGAAAAGGCAAGTACAAGGTCCTTTTTTTTTTTTTTTTCAACAAAATCAAAGGAAAACACTTTTTAAGTGGGCAAGTTTCACATCTTGAGTACTTTGTTTACTATAACATGGAAGTTTATTCTTAGGATGCTTTTGTATTTCTTAAAGATAATTTTAGAATCTGTACCACCTTGCTGGGCATGGTGTTGCTTGCCTTCAATCTCAGCACTCAGAAGGCAGAAGCAGGCAAATCTCTTGAGTTTGAGGCCAGTCTGGGCTATAGAGCAAGTTTCAGGATAGCCAGTGATACACGGAGACAAACAAAATAAACAAAAATCTTTAAAATGTTGATCAAATCACTTTGAAGTCAGTTTTGTTTACTTTTGCTTCTTACCAATCCCTTGATTAATGAATAAATGCCTGTGTAAATAAAAATTTAAATGTTATAAAATTAAAAAGCCAAAAAACTTCTGATTGAAATAAAGGATATTAGGACTAAAGAGATGGCTCAGCGATGAAGAGAATTGGGTGTTCTTCCAGAGGTCCTGAGTTCAATTTCCAGCAACCACATGGTGGCTCACAACTATGTATAATGTAGTCAGATGCCCTCTTTGGTTTTCTTAGAGCTGTATTTCCTGATATAGTTGTAGTATTGTATATTTTCTAGTTATTTTCAGTCATTATAGTTTGTGCATGGGACTATTGTCAGAAGAAATCTTCAGCAAGAACACCAGTTACTCTAAAATATTAGTCTAGTGAGCCTGAAATCCAACATTCAGGAGGCAGCAGAGTATCAGGATAAGGGCAGCTTGGGCTGCATGGTACTTGGTCAAGTAAAAAAGAAAATATATAATACCATAGACAAAAGAGATTTGAGTGGATCCTTTTACCAAAGAGAGATAGAACATCAAGTTTACCTTGAATAGAGTGCCACAGAGGAAATAAAGTTCTGTGAATAAATACACAGGTTGTTTATAAAGACAGCTGGTTACTTATTACTTTAGTTTTGGTTATATTAGCGTTGCTTTTTTTTAAAGGTGTGTGAAATGAAAAATTGCAACAAATGCATCTACTTTGAAGCTAAGAAAAAACAGGATCTCTATATGTGGTAAGGGAATATATTGATAGAATTAAGTAAATCTTTTATAACAGGATGTAATTTTTATGTGAAAGGAGGAATAGAGTGAATTCATTTGATTGTGCAATATTTGAAAGCTAAAGAACATTTAACATGAATATTGTAGACATGGGCTGTCTTACATTATAGATATTTGTATCTTGGAGTCCTGTCTTCTACTATAGACATGCTGTCTTATAATCTGCTGGTGTGAGTGAACATTACTGCACTGTACATTCTGATCTGTTGAAAAGCTTCTTTCATATATTTCAGGCTTTCAAATTCACCTCATGGGCCATCTGCCAAATTCCTGGTTCAAAATAGTAAGTTTGACTTAAGATTTCTTAGTGAACATTTTAGAAATATTTGGGAATAATTATGTCAAAATTAACTTTTTCATTAATTTTTTTTTTTTTTTTTTTTAAGTTCATACCCTGGCTGAACTAAAGATGACTGGAAATTGTTTGAAAGGTTCTCGGCCTCTTTTATCTTTTGACCCTGTAAGTTTCTCATTTAGTGTGTGGTCTTAATTTTCTTATTCTAAATGGTTGATTTTCTTTATATATATTTAGCTAATATAAAGAAATTTTAAAGAAGACGCTCTTGATTTTATATAATGTGTTCATATTTTTATTTATAGGCTTTTGATGACTTGCCACATTATGCTTTGTTAAAAGAAATGTTAATTCAGGTAAATATCTTTCTTAGAAAGTAGTTTTAGGAATATATAATAGACAAATGTCTTCCTTTGAACGTGCTTATTAACTTAGACATCAAAGCACATGCTGTGTCTTAGATGTAAAACTAACAGACTTTTTTTTAACAAGATTTTTAGTACACCACGGTACCATCCCAAGAGTCAGCCGTTTGTGGACCACGTGTTTACGTTCACCATTCTGGATAACAGGATATGGTTTCGGAACTTCCAGGTTGGCTTTGTTTTATTTTTCATGTTTTCAGTATTTTGGGATATGTAGCATTGCTGACAATGCAAATGTATATTCTTTTAAGCAGCTACATTTCTTCAGATGTTTGTGGCAAGCGATTGCTGCACATGCCTGAAGTGATCTCTGCTTGCTTCCTTCTCTGGTCATCAGCTGATGTGGCGTACAGCATTTGTCACAAGCTGCTAGACTGGAGTGTCGTGCTGATGGTTCCAGCCTTTCCTGAGTCCTGTAAAGGACAGTTCATTATTTCTCTTCCTGAAAGGTTAGAATATAGCAGGTAGAGGGTAGGAGGCTGTTAAGGCTTAGGAAAACATAACTGCTATAGTAACAACTTTTAGGTGAGTCAGGAGAAGTCTCATTCAGGGGAAGTGAGGCTTCTAGAAATCTCTAGGCTGGAATTTGTCATAATGTACAGAAAAGTGGAGAACAGCAAGAACAAGATCTCATCCAGCTGCAGGGGATGGACATGGGCTCCTGTCTGCATATTTCATGGAAGATTTCTTACAGTATCTGTTACATCTCCTGACTTAGAAGAGTAGATGTATTGAGAATGTTAATAAGAGGGGAGACAGAGGCGGGTGAGTTCCAGAACAGCCAGGGCTATGTAGAGACCCTGTCTTAGCAGACTAATGAAAAAAATGTTAGTGTTTGTTAGACTTAAGATATGAAACATTTAGATTTCAGTTTAAAAAACATCATCGAGGGTAAAGTACTTGTGTGTGAGCATGAAGACCCGAGGGAGGGATAAGTGGTACATGTTTGTAATCCTAGATCTGGAGAGGTAGGGACAGATGTGTGTGCTTGTTGGCTGGCCAACGAAGTTTAATCTGCAAGTTCCAGCTACCAGTGAGAAGCCATCTCAAAAAGCAAAGTGGGGCGTGAGATAGTTCAGCTGGTAAATGGAGCCTGGCAACCTGAGTTTGATCCCTAGGATACATGTGGTAGGTAGAAGGAGAGCACTGACTCCTGCACGTTGTCCTCCGGCTTCTGCATGTGTGTGCTTTGGCACACATACACCCATATACAATATAAATGCATATAAACAAAGTGACACGTGGGCAGCTCCTGAAGAACAACAGGAGCTTTCTAGTCTTCACACATGCACCAGTAAGCATATAAACCCACACACACATGAACACTGAAAAAGAAAATCATGGTTTTTGTATAACTTCCTGGAGCTAGTAACAGATTTTAGGAAGTGTCATGATTTACCACTTTCCAGGTTGAAGTGTCATGATTTACCACTTTCCAGGTTTGTACCATCTTACTTTGAAGATGACCAATTCTGGTTTTATGCTTGGTTTTGTTTTGGTTTTTTTTCCCCTTTATTTTTTTTAATGTTTATTTTATTTTTATTTTTTTATTGGATATTTTATTTACATTTCAGATGTCACCCCCTTTCCCCACTTCCCCTCCCTAGAAAACCCCTATCCCATGTCCCCTTTTCCTTTTTGGCTTTTATACAATTTTTTAAAATGTTAATCAAAGGCTTTATAAGTTTGGTAATGCACAGTCAGAAGTGTAACCCAATACCCAACCTAGATATATCAACTATCTTTGACTGGTGGAGACACATGAACATCTGCCTCCATGTTCCCTCCCCTCTTTCTCCCTCCCTCCCTCTCTCTCTCTCTCTCTCTCTCTCTTTCTCTCTTTTTCTTTCTCTCTCTTTCTCTCATCACCTAGCTTCTCCTGTCCTTCTCCTCTCCTTACTCCTTCTCTTCCTCTCCATACTCCTCCCACCTTAGCTTCTCCTACATTTCATCCTTCCTGTTAAAATAAAACTTTGCTCTTAAAATACAATTAGAGCATAATTATGCCGATTTGTACCAGTGAGGTACAAGTTAGTCCTACTAACCAGTCCATCTTTTTGTTGACTAACCAGAACTTCTGTCATCTCTCCTAACTAAAACACTTAGTTCTGAACCTGGATTGGTTTGAAAACACTTAGTTCTGAGCCTGGATTGGTTTTGTTTTGTATTGAGACAGGGTCCCTTTATGTAGCTCTGGTTGGCCAGGAACTCATTATGTAACAAGGCATATATCCCCCTGTTGTGCGTCAGTGCTGAGATTCAGAGTGTGCCACGCAGCGCACTTGTAGTGTCACACTTGTAGTGAAGTTGTGGCTGGTTTACCTTTTGGCAATATACCCAACCACAGGAATGTTTCTTTTTTATTGAAGATTATAGAAGAAGACGCTGCTCTAGTGGAAATAGGACCTCGTTTTGTCTTAAATCTCATAAAGATTTTTCAGGGAAGCTTTGGAGGACCAACCTTGTATGAAAATCCTCATTACCAGTCTCCAAACATGGTAAGCTGGGTGTTTTGGTGGTTTGTTTTGTTTTAGTCTGTGATACTGTAGTTCTTTAGCCAAAATAATTTTGTAATCACTGCTTTACCACTCATATGACTGAATTTGTTTTTCTGTACATGTAATCTGCAAATTACTTTTTAAAAATGATTTTGGTCAAGATACATAAATGAATGCCTTAATTCAAAAGCATCTTTTTGTTGTGTCTAGCATCGGCGTGTCATAAGGTCCATCACAGCTGCAAAGTACAGAGAGAAACAGCAAGTCAAAGATGTCCAGAAATTGAGAAAGAAAGAACCAAAGACTATTCTTCCACATGATCCCACTGCAGACGTGTTTGTCACACCAGCAGAGGAGAAACCAATAGAAATACAGTGGGTGAAACCAGAGCCAAAAGTAGATCTGAAAGCAAGGAAGAGAAGGATTTACAAAAGGCATCGGAAACTGCAACAGAAGATGAGCAGAGGGAGTGCAAAATCAATCAGTGGATAACTATCTCTTTTAGTTACTGTGTATTTATTTTGTATTCCATGTGTAAATACTTTTAGTATACAGAACTAGCTATGTCTAAGTAGGGTGCTGTTTTAAAAAATTAAAATCTTTAAGTCAGTGTTGGTCTTTTTCTAAATAAAGCATCTTCAGAACTCATCAGCTACTTTATTCTTTTCAGAGCCTCACCTAGTATTGAGTCTTTAGCGCATTTAACAGTTGGCTTGCCCCGTTTGCTTAGAATTTGGTTTGGTTAAGCTGAAATTCAAACAGACTAATTGGGTCTGTAATTACAAAGATGTTAGAGACTGGATGGCAGGATGGAGGTCATTTCACTGAGCTTTCTCTGCTGAGGTCACTAATTCATTGAAGCCTTGGGAAGTTGACTTCTGATACAGGATATTTGATCCCACTGAACCCCAAAATTGTGTTTACTGAAAAAAACCTGTTTCTAGATGTTGGCTCAGCCTTAACACACACCTTTAATCCCTCTGGTTGGAATACAGACATGCTGTTACATTAATCCCAAATGAGGTGAAATTGGTTTGTAGAAGGAAACAAAATGTTTGAAATTGTTATGTAATTGTGGAAAGCTACACAATGTGACAAAGTGACAAATCAGAAAAAGATTGAAGAGAATAGGATATGTCCATCTCGGGAGAAAAGAGGCTCAGAGAGCAGCAGAGAAGGCACTTTTACTGGACAGTTGCAGAGACATGTTGGAGAAAGAATGAGCCAGAATATTAGAACAGATAGCCAGAGTTAATTTGAGGCCAAGCACAGCAAAAAGAGGCCAAGAGAGAAGTTAGATTGTATCATCTTGGAGAGGAGTTTTAGCCAGAACACCTGAGTTGAATCAGCTAGCTAGAGATCAGAAAGAACTAGAAAGGGCGAGCTTATTCACTCTCTTGGGGCTGAAAGCAATCTAGGCCTAGATTAGATTGTACAGAGACTAGAGCTTGGTTAGACTGAGGCAGTAAGCCTTGGAGACATCGATCACTTCAGGAGGATAAGTTACTTTGACGTCTGATCATTTCAGTACCTCTACCACCAGTGCATTTAAGTCTTAGGTTTTGAAAAACAACTACTACCTGTTTGTAAGCATTTATCTTGGACAACGTCAGATTCTAGAGAGCAGTAACGGAAAGCAACCTGATGGAGTGATGATGGGGAAGGCTGGCTGGTGAGATGCATGAACAGATGTTTTATATACATGCGTGTGCATGTATACACATATGTATGTTAAATTAGATGGTTTTGTCATACCTTTTCACTGAACATTGTGTAGTTTTCCACATCTGCAGCATGTTTACTAACTAGACATGCTTTATCCAAAGATATTTGCCTTTGTGTTTCTAGTATGGTGCCTGTGGTAAATATTTCTGTACAGAAATCTCTTTGTACAACACTTGTTAAATAAAACTCTGGTCAAAGGTTTTTAGCAATAAGGCTTTCTGATATTTTTGTAAAGTCCAAAGTTGTACCTTACCAGACATTAGAACAATCATATTCTTGTGCTCTTGCCTATGAGAATACCAGTTGCAAAATAATATTTTTGAGGGGAGATTAGGATTTTGTGGGAGTGGGATTAGACTAATCTTGTCTTCCTGTGGTAGGGTTGTCTCATTTCTAGTTTTATGTAGTTACTGGTTCTAGATATAATTTCTAGCTTATTTTGTCATGCGACTTGGGAGGAAATAATTTACACCAGGCTCACCACTGAGGGAAATAAAGGCAGGGGCTAAAGCTGGAGTCTAGAGGCAGGAACTGAAGCAGAGATCCAGTAGAACACAGGGGGCCTTGTCCCTCCTACATACATCAGTTAGCAATCAAAATACCCTATAGACATGCCCACAGGCCAGTCTGAAACACACTATTGTTCCATCTTCCCAAGTGACCCTATGGTTTGTCAAGACAAAAACCAGCACAAAGTGATTTCAAACCTAAAGGGCTGGAAAGATGGCTCACGGTTAAGAGCACTGGTTAATTGTGTTACTTTTCTTGAAATAGTTTAAGACTATTAGAAGTCATTTAAATTATGCAAGTGATTCCGATCAGAGATTCACCTGAAGAACTTACCTGGCTAGTTTCTCATGGCCATAGCTGGTTAAATACAGAAGACTAAATGGCCATTGATTATTTAGTCAGTTGAGTAAAGCCTTGAATGAAAATGAGACTAGGGCATTAAACATCAGGAAGAGTTTGTTAGAGAATATATGTTATGAACAGATTATATTATGAATTATTATAAAAAGTTTTAAAAGACACGAACTTCATTTTTTAGATGTCTGCATTGTGAGATTTTGGTAGAATTTTCTAATTTCACTATTTTCCTCTTGTATTTTTTCCTCTTAATTTTTCCAGTCATAATTTCAAATTAACAGTTTATTTGTGGAAGTTTTTATTCCCCAAATTGCATCCCTTTCACTCACAGTTAGCTTATGTAAAATCAGAAACAGAATTCAGCGACTCATGCCTATAATCCTACCTTGCTCTTGAGAGGCTACAACTATAGTTCTGCAAGTTCCAGACCAGTTTGGACTACACAGTCTCAAAACCAGCCAACCAAAGATGACCGAAATAACATCCAGTTTACATCTATATTTCAATCCATTGTTATGGGCCAATAAATGACTTTCACCCTAAAGCAGTAAAGCCGTTTGCCGAGTTTACAACCACACATGCCTGAAGGGGAAAAAAATGTATTCACCCCGAATGCCCCCTGCTACCCCCTCACCCTCACCCCCACCCCTGATAATTGATTCTCAGGAGAGGGAAGATCCTAGGTATCTTGGGAACTCAAGACTTTTCCAGCCTTATTCATTTCCACCTTAAAAAATGATTCCAAAATAGGCAAGTGTTTAAATAGTGACTTAGGTATCTAATATGCAGAGAAAATGCTGAGGCTCAGGTGGGTTTTGTGACTGTGTTGGGGGCAGGATATTAAGGAAGGGACGGTCACCCTTATCTGGTTGCTCCAACCCTGTACAAAAGATGCTAGCTAGCAATGCATGTCCTTTTCAGTCATATATTATTAAATAGAACCCACAGCTACCTGATGTAAACATTCCATCTTAAAGTTATTAATGTGTCTTCATAGACTTTAGGATACCATTTTGACACCAGTAGATTGGAATAAATGTACAGATCTCTCATCATGTATGTAGTTTAGAGTAATTAATATGACTACTCCAGTCCTCCAAAACTAGTTGGCTAAATACTATCCCTTGACTGCATTCTCAAGGCAACAAAGCTAATAGCATACAGAAAGTTAGGATTCAAGAGAGAGATACAAGTTTAAGCTGGTTAAGTCTCAAACACTGGGACAGAAGACAGAGGTGCCTAATTAACATATCAAAAGCAGACTTGGCCTCCTGGTTCTCCCAGCATCCCTCAGTCCCTACCTGCTACATTCATAACTTGCCCTTTGCCCTTTACCCAGAACTCTCCAGCCCAGAGGCTACACTTCCCCCCCTGAGGCTCTTCCTTGTATAACCTAGCCATTTCAGTTACCTGCCTTCTGATCTTCCCCCCCTCCCCTCCCCTCCCCTCTCCGCCCCGCTTGGTTTTTTTGGGGGGGGGGGAGTTGTAAAAAATACATCTTTGACATCTATTATTATTATTATTATTATTATTATTATTATTATTATTATTGTTATTATTATTTTAAATCGGAAGGTTGATTTTGAACTCATGGCAATCATTCCGCTTTGGTCTCCCAATTGCTGGCAATCACAGGCATGAACCACTACCTTTAGACAGGCAACTCAGTCTTCCAGAGTTTGCAAACAAAAGCATACATGGAAGGAGGAAAAAAAAAAAAATGTGTTGCTCCCTTTACAATCAAGGAAAGTTCTCCAGGGAGGAAATGCTCTACAAAGATCTTTTTCGTTTGTTTGTTTTTTGAAGTGTTGTCTTAGCAAGGCTGGGTGTTGTTTCACGACACCGATTAGCTGATGTTTATGACTCATTCTTAGGAAGAGTACTTGTTATGAGGTGGGCATTTTCTGCTTAATATACGTGTAAAAAGAACCTAGTCTGGCGGTGGAGGCCAGTAAGTCCTGCACTTGGAAAACAGAGACAGGATCATGAATTTTAACCCATTATGTGGAACAAGCAGGCCTTGAATTCAGATAATTGAAGGTGTGGTTTGGAACTCCAGAATAAAGTGGTCTCTGTGTCCTGGGTGGGGGCTGGGATTAAAGCTGTGTTCTTCATATCAGGCACTCAGCCTGGCTTTGGGTATGCTACCTTAAAATATCTTAAAAACTGATTTAAGCAATCATTTTATTTACTGTTCTCTATCATGCATATCAGTCAAGATGAGAGAAAAAAATTAAAGAGATCTTAGGAAGTGGTAGCTGAAGAGAATTGAAAAGACCGTAAACTCCGGTGTTTCCATCAAGAACTTCTGTCTGAAATTAAGCGCTTGACGCCTTGAAGCTCAAGTTGCCTCATCTGTGGAGAACTATTCCGGACACCTGCCGGGATGGTATTTCCCAGACTACTTCCCACACCAAGCCTACCTGCCCTCCATTCAGGCCGGCTGGTAGTGCCACTCAAAGCCTACTGTGCTCCTCACAATGACTCCCGGCGTGGCTCCCCCGCCCACCCTCCTCGGCCCAGGCCCCGCCTCCGCGGCGCGCGGCTCCCCCGGAACCCAGCCCAGCCCCCGCCCATGCGGAGCTGTCGGCACCGCCCCCTCCGCGCGCCCGCGTGCCGCAGCCCGCGTCGTCCACCGCCGCGCGCCTCCGCCGCCCCGCGCCGCTGCCGCCGCCGCCGCCGGGCTCGCTGGCTGGCGGGCTGCTGGCGCCGGGCTCCCGCCGGAGGAGAGGACAGCCAGCGCCGCCGCTGCCGCTTCTTCCCGGGCCCGGGCGTCGGCCCCGCCCCGGGCCCCGGCTCCGGCCCGGTGTCCAGCCCCGCCATGAAGTGTCACTACGAGGCACTGGGGGTGCGGCGCGACGCCAGCGAGGAGGAGCTCAAGAAGGCCTATCGGAAGCTGGCCCTGAGGTGGCACCCGGGTAGGTGACCGGCGGGCGGGGAACCTCCCCGTGGCCGCGAGACCCCGGCCGGGTCGACGCCGCCAGCCGCCGGGCCTGGCGGGGCTCACGCTGTGGGGACGGCGCGGCCCTGCCCGCACCGCCGAGGAGAGGCGGACTCGGCGTGCAGCCGTCTCCGACTCCTGCGGCCGGGCTGCCGGCCCCTCACGCCGCCCGGCCGGGGACTGGCTTTTAAACAGGCCCGCTCGCGCCCGCCTTCAGAGTTCCCAGGCTCCCGCAGACCCGGCTCCGCACAGGACACGAGTTTCCCCCCGGCGCGTTCTAGTTAGGGGGGGACTGTCCAGAGACCTGGGCGAGGTTACTTAGGAGTTTGCTTTCCCGGGATTGTTTCTGTTGCTGTAAAACGGGTTTGCGTGACTTTGACGAAGTCTCATTTTCCAGGCTACGAAACTTAGTAGTTGAACCCGGTCTGTTTGAGATTCCTGAGGCTCTCTTCCGCCTCTCTGGGTACTGGGAATTCGAGCCAGCGCCGCGCACCTGCTGGCAAGCGAGCGCTCCGCCATCCAGGACACCTGCCCCTGTTTTTAACGAATCATTTTGAGATGGGGTCTCCACGTTGCCAAGGCAGTCTTTGAGCCTGTGATCTTCCTGCCTCACTTTGACAAGTAATTGGGATTACTGACTATTGCCACCGGGCATGGGTTATTTCACGTATGTTTTTCTTCGTGGCTGGTTTACCTGTGTTTGTTGTAGTTTTGTTTCCGTAGACTTCCAGAGTCTACAGAAGATGCATGTGCACACGTAGATGACTAACAGGTTTGGAAGAATATATACACGTCTTGTTTTCTGTTTTGCTTAACAGAAAAGAAATACACCATATAATACAAACATGTTTAAGCTCAGTTTTCCCCGTACTTGTCCTGAAGATGCAAGTTACTTGCACGAGGGTATAATATGTAGATTTTGAAATGCTAAAACAGGGACTTCAGAGTAGTCTTGTTAGGAAAACAAGCCTTGCACACGTGGAAGCTAACTACTTGTCTGAGCAGAATTGCTGTTTGGGTTAATAAACTCCTAGTAAGCACCCAGGTAATGGGGGCTGGGTTCCTCTGTGTACCTAGAGATGCTGAGGTATCTCCACAGGGAGGACCCTGGACTGTGTCCTGTTTCAGGAAGAGCACAGTGGTGGGTGGTTAAAAGATGTCCCAGGGGGATGGAGGACAGTACTTACTTACAAGGAAGGATATAGAATGGGTTGGAAGAGTGGAAGACTGGAGACTCAGTGTGGGAAGGCCTGTAGTAGATGGAACAAAACCGGTAAGTGTTGGTGTGATAACAATAAATGAGGAACATATGTATATATACATACACACACACACACACACACTCCTATTGAAAAGGCAGAATTTTTATCATAGCAGGAAGGCCAAAGAAATAGTCAAGGTAGATAAGTCCAAAGAAAATGTAGAAATTGCTGAAAAACATTGTCTTAGAGTAATGGCTAATTATCATTAGAAGCTGAGTTAGGAGTTGGAAGGAAGTTGGGAGTGCCTTGATTTTTCAGAATGGGAAAGGGAAAGACAGAGAATTAATTCTAAGGGCAAATGCATTTGCTTTGCTAGGTGAACAAGGCAGGAGAGGTCTCTGCCCTGGCTGGACATACATTCTGGGGAGACACAGAAAAGAAAACGGGCAGTTTGTATCCTAGAAGAGAAGGTCTTGGTGAGGGCAGATTCAAGTGCTGATGAGTCCATGCCTGGTCAGCTTTGTGTCTGTGGGCGAGAGATGGGAAAAGCCCCCCGGGGAGCTTGGCTGGGAAGAAGTAACTTGTAGTGGAGACACGAAATGATAGGGTGGCAGCGTGCCTATTGGAGAGAGAGGAGGGAATGTAAGAGAGAGACTAGCATAACCAGCCAAGTAGGAGTAGGCCAGGAGGGATGTGCTAAATTCTGGAGTAGGATTTTAGCCTAAGAGCTTTGGTAGACCATAGAAGAACTGGAAACACCAGTGCAATAAATGCCAGTTTTCCAAGTTTCTCTCTGGTTGTAATGGGAGAGTATGTTAGGGAATTGGAAGGAGGGGGGCCAGCCTGGAGATGAGGCCAGGAGTACCATAGTGGAAATACTGAGCAAGATGCTAGTTTCTCAGTGGTTGAGAGGAGTGGCTCGAAGACGAGAGCACAGGGAGAGGGAGGAGATGGTGAAATAGTGGTGGTAGAGGAGACCACTAGAAGGGACAGTGAGAGAGGGTCAGTGACCAGGCAAAGGCCTGCAGCACCGAGGGCTGCTGTATCAGAGGAGTAGAGACCGGCAAAGAAGTGATGCTTTCTCAGAGCAAGCTTTTGCAAGGGACAGCCCAACGAATCCTCAGAAGGCATCGTAGGAAGGTTTAGGAGATAACAGCAGAGTATGGGTTTGTGTCAAGAGAAAACTACACAGAATAGTGCAAGGATAGATGCCTGGATGCCTGGTAAACCTCAGTGACCGTTTTCGACACCTGTGCCAAAACGTGGACTCCTTTATTGCTTGTTTGTTAGACTCTGGCTGTGAGCGTCTACTCGACAGCCGTCTAGCTCGGATGCACTTACATAAATGAAAGCCACATGACTGATTGAAAATATTAAGGAAAAAGTTCCACTCAAAAGTTATATCTTGTTAACTAGATGGTATAGGCATAGGTTTTATGTGTTTAAAAGCTTTCTACAAACTTCTCCGGGGAAGGAAGGAAGGAAGGAAGGAAGGAAGGAAGGAAGGAAGGGAGGGAGGGAGGGAGGGAGGGGAAGAAGTTGGACTAGGTGCAGTACTGATATAAAGGAACACACACACACACACACACACACACACCTGTCAACCAATTTTTTTTAATGTAAGAAGAATCAGTTGCCAGCTTTTTTTTTTTTTTTTTTTGCCTTTTAGGTTACTTAATTTTAACTGCACTATTGTGTCTTGACAGGAATGTTTGAGACTTAAAGTTTCTCCCATTTTTCTAGGACCCCACCCTCCCTAAAAAATTAGTGTAGATTGTTGGTGATGCCATAGCTGTTTAGCAGCCCCACTTGGGGTATGCTTGTTGAATGCTGAGATGCATGTCAGAAAATACCAGAGTGTCCTAGGTTTGTCCTCATCCTTTTCTCTTTGGGTCTGTTGAATGAGTTGATGAAGACACAGACATCTTAACACTTGTCCAGGGTGCTTCCCTTTGAAAGGGTATGAGAGTTGTGTGCAACTGAATGTGGCAGGAAGCCTGGTGTTGTAGCTGACACAAAAACTCACCTCACAAGAAGTCAGAGGTGACTAGTTCTGCTAGCTCCCGTGTTTCATGAAGCTCCATTGTCCTCACCATGTGTGTGGAACCCTTGAATCAAACGTAAACACTGAGTCTCAAAGGCAGAGTTGCTTTCTCAGCTGGGACAGCTTAGAATAGAAGTTGTCTCCTGTGGCCCAGTGGACTTTCTGTCTAGTAGTTCTCAAGTGGGCCCTCACTCCTCATCCAAAGTGACAGTTCAAGATAGGAGTCATGGGGGAATGAACGTTTAAAGAAGAGACAAAGATTTGTGCTAGTTGCCTTTTAAGTAAGATTCTTAAAACCCACTGTAGAAGACTTTCATAGATTTTATTAACTTAGTCATGTGGTCACACCTAAATTTTAATGGTGAAGAACAGAATCTTTACTACAAGGGCCAGGTACCCGTCATAAGGGCAAGGTTCAGTTGTTATTTGGAAGAAAAGAACAGTACATTTGGGATATGAATTTGTCTGCTGCAATTCTTGTAACTGAGAGCTAAAGCTAGAGGAGGAAGCAGCAGGTGGGTTAAGGGTACACTGTAGCAGGGACTTCCCAGGCCCACTCCTTTTCACAGGAGAGCAGTGGTTTTCCAGGAAGCATCACTTAGTAAATTCATCTTTGCATCTTCTTTTAGTTACTTTTCTATTGCTATGATAACATGCTAAGACCAAGGCAACTTATTGAAAAAAGAGTTATATTGTGTGTATGGTGGCTGAGCAAAAGTAGCTGGTGTCTGGAGCAGCAGCTAAGAGCTTACATTTAGATCTGAAAGTAGGAGGCAGAGCTAACTCAAAATGGTCTTAGTCTTCAAGTAACACTTCTCCAACAAGGCCATACCTCCTAATCCGTCCCAAACAATTCCACCAACTGGGACCAAGTATTCAAACATTAGAGCCCATGGGGGGCATTCTCAGAACACAGTTGATTGTCTAATGCTGCCTGTCTTCAAATGAGTGCACTCTGAAAGGGGCATTAGAATTATGTTGTGAGGTATATACAAAGGTAGAGATAGCAGTTAAAAATTATTTTTAGTTAATGTAAGACTACTTTTAGTTTTACAGGATAAAAGAGTCATGGTAAACTGCTATGCTTGGAAAAATATTAGTGTTAGATATTTGGCGGAAAGCCACTTTTATGGCTTGGGATCAGGTGCTGCTGGCAAATAAGAGGAGGTGCAGTACCTTCCTCAGCCATGGAGACAAATAGTCAGGCTGCATGGCTGTTTGGACGAACGCATTCTGTCATATCTTAAACTATGAGAAGACAAGTATTGAGTAGTAGAAGCTTAAAGAACTTGATGAGTTCCATGTTAGATTCAAAAATTTAATTTATGGATGTATTATCCACTTATGATGGAACAAAATTACCAAAGCCTTAGGGTTTAAAACAGCAAACAGAAAAACTGGTGTGTATCAGTTCATTGTGCAGACTCCGGAGGTTCTGAAGCATAGAATGTGGGAGTGGGTTAGCTTATAGCTTCTGCTAAGGCTATCTCACCACTGTTGGGAGGACCTGCTCAGACTCATGAACATGATTGTTGGCCAATCTCCATTTGTTCCCTCCTACCCTCTGTTCTTCATCCCTTGAAGCTATTTGGATTCTTCACACTGTCACATAAGTATTCCCGGAGACAGCAAGAGCCCAGAATGGGGTCTGCTGCCCAGTCCAGTCCAGTCTCATCTCGTACCACACCTTGCTTTCCTTCTGCACCTGCTGTTGGTCAGACCGGCACTGCTGAAGGGGGGCTCAAAGGAGAATGAAGCAGAGATTGGTGCTGCTGCTGCATTTGAAGGCAAAGTTGCTTTTGAGTTTTGCAGTTAAGGAAGCATAACTAAGAAAAGAATAATTAGTGTGTGTGTGCAAAAAAAAAAGGTGCACATGTGGAGGTGAGAGTCAAATGGTAGGTGTGGATTATTTCCTGCCATGTGGGTCTCAGTGATTGAACTCAGGCTGTCTAGCTTGATGGGCAGCATCTTTATCCTTTATTGTACTGTGCTGACAGCCCCTACTATTTAAAATTTATATATATTTTGATACACATACTGATACAGGGTTTAGCTATTTAGCCTTTACTGGCCAGGAACTAGCTAGATTAAGGTGGTCTTGAACTCTGAGATCCAGTTGCATATGCTAAGTGCTGAAGTTAAAGACATGCACACCATGCCAAGCTTATTCAAAAGAAAAGTATATTGTATATGTATTTGTATATACATATATATGTATACACATATATGTACACATATACTTAACACACATACATATCTGTGTACATGTGGGTATATGGCATACACACAGGTATGCCATGGAGGGCATATGAGGTCATGTGTAGGCTAGAGGAAGAACAGCTGACAAGATCCAGTTTATCACTCTGCCATACAGGTTCCAGAACTGAGTTCAGGTCTTTAGGCTTGGGAACAAACACCTTTCCCTACTTTGCCATTTTGATGGCCTGTATGTCTACTTTTTTCATGACTAAATTTCCGTGACTTTATTTTAACAGATAAAAATCTGGATAATGCTGCAGAAGCAGCTGAGCAGTTTAAATTAATCCAAGCTGCATATGATGTCTTAAGTGACCCTCAGGAAAGAGCGTGGTAAGTATTGTGTTGCCTCTTTTATCTGTGTTCAATTTGTTAGCAGGAATGGCCAGTATGAGGTCGTTGGGTTCTTAACAGTTTAACACACGGAGTGGTTGGGAGTGCTCTGAAGCATCTGTCACCGCTTCCTTCTGTAAAGTGCAGTATGTGGGTAGGAAGGAACTTAGGGGATGATTATTCCAACTGTCTGCTGTCATCCATGAAACAAGTCTGGTGATGTTACATAGCTTTAACTCAGATGCTGCAAGTGGTTTCTCACTGAGTGGGGTTCCTTTAGTGTAGGACAAGTTAATTGTTACATAGCAAGGAAGTTTGTTTTCATAGTGATTATTTTAATGTAAGAATTATAATACATTTGTAGAGCACTTGAATAAATTTTATTGTACAAATAGGTCCCTTTAACAACGATGAGCTCATAATACAGTTTCATTTTGTAATAAGAATTTGTGTGTTTGTGGTTCTGAATTTTCAGCGTCCGTCTCAGCCCTGCTGCAAGTGAATAGGTTTTGAATTCAGACTGTAATAGAAATCCTCTCCTCACAAGGTGCTGCCATGAAAGTCATCTGCTCAAACTCTGTACAGCATACTGAATCTCAACAGATAGATAAAGGGTTAAAAGGACATTTTGTACAAATTCTCTTAAACCTCATAGAGGAACTTAAACTTTTCTCTAAGGACTTTGAAATTCTGAACTAAAACCAGATGTATACATGTGCCTGCTGTCTCTGCATATGGTCCCTGTCCTCAAGATAGGCACCTGGGCCATGTAGTGAGGGAGTTTCAAGCCACCTTGGGCTATATAGGGAGATCCTCTCTCCAAAAACAAAACAAAACAAAACCATTTGCCTTCCTTTACAGTATTGGTATTCCATGTAGTAGGAGAGACCTGACTTTGAATTCTGGTCTTGCTACTTACGGACTTTATGGTGATGAACAACCAGTATTAATATTATTGAGCTTTAGTTTCCTGCTGTACCAAGCAAAGATGATAATAAATACTATTACAGACTTTTTAAGAAGAGCAAATTAGACTCTCTCTCTGTGTGTGTGTGTGTGTGTGTGTGTGTCCCCTAGCTGAGGGTTTTATAAATACAAATAGGTTTTCCAGGTGAATGATGGTCGATTCCCAGGTCATAAATATGTACTATGGACCACGTTATGTTCAATACTGTACCATTTAGTGCTGCTCTTTCCTATGGATTTCAGCTACCTGTTGAGGGAGAGTCTAGAATTCCTAATTTATAGGGGCTACTATTATATATGGTATTAGAAGTTGCAGGCATGATTTTAGTCTTTAGTCCTGAAAGACTTCCAAGTCTTATACTTGTCAGGTTTCTTTAAAGCCGTAAGGTAATGAGTTGCACATGTTGAGACATACACTGTTATGTTGGCTGCTTGAGAAGGACAGAGTCCCTGTGAAATTTTGTGTAATTGCATTTAGATAAGTCCTTATTGTCCAGCTCCTTTCACTTTTGAATTTTATAGGTATGATAACCATAGAGAGGCCTTACTTAAAGGAGGGCTTGACGGAGAATATCAAGACGACAGCTTAGATCTGCTTCATTATTTCACGGTTACCTGTTATTCTGGTTATGGGGACGATGAAAAGGTAAGATAGGAAGACTTCTACTTTCTCCTCAAGTGGTTAAGTAGGACTCAAATGTGGAGCTGTCTTAAAATTGTATAGGAACTGAACGCACATCTGTTCCTGTTTAAGCTGTGGGCACATCTGTGTGGATGAAGGGCACTTTAGGTAGAGGACTGTGATTTGTACTGTCTCAGCACTAAATCCTGTTTTCTATGGTTCACTGAGTTTCTGCATTGCTTTAGGGTTTCTATGCAGTGTATCGTGATGTCTTTGAGCTGATTGCAAAAGAAGAACTGGAGTGTATGTCAGAGGGAGATGTTGAGGATTTTCCAACCTTTGGCGACTCCCTGAGCGACTATGACACGGTAAAAGAAAAACTACCTTGCATCTCACTCTCCTGGGCTTCTCTCTCGGGGTTTTCAAGATGCACAAGAAGTCATCTTTTGTCTCCTGACCTGTCTTTCTCCTTCACTTTGGCTGGAGCTTCTACCTGTCTCGTAGTATGTCTTGTTCTCTCTGTGGTTATAGAAGTCTCTCTCTACTTTCTTTCTAGTCAGCAAGACTTTTTCTTTTCTAAATCTGCTTAGGAGAATGAATGTCTCTCCTTGGAAATTCTTTAAGAGAACTGTTTGTCTTGTCCAGTGATGTTAGTGTCTGAGGGTCTAGAGTTGTGGTTTAGTGGTAGGACATTCACAAAGGCCTAGGTTCAGTCCCCAGCACTGCAAAAGTTAAAAAAAAAAAAAACCACACCCACAATAGAAGTAATCTTAGATACATGAAAAGAAAGCTAGAAGATAGATTATTCCTTAATATTTTCTGCCTTTTTAAAGAAATTTAAGTAAAAACAAGATAATTTTACCCATTTTCTTTGACACTAGGTGGTACACCCTTTCTACGCTTACTGGCAGAGTTTCTGCACACAAAAGAATTTTGCCTGGAAGGAAGAATATGATACTCGGCAAGCCTCGAACCGCTGGGAAAAACGAGCAATGGAAAAAGAAAACAAAAAAATCCGAGACAAAGCAAGGAAAGAGAAGAATGAACTGGTGCGCCAGCTCGTAGCCTTCATTCGTAAACGAGATAAGAGAGTGCAGGCGCATCGGAAGCTTGTGGAGGAGCAGAATGCAGAGAAGGCGAGGAAGGCAGAGGAGATGAGGAGGCAGCAGAAGTTGAAGCAAGCCAAGTATGCAATCTGGAACGATCCTCTCTGCTGACGTGGGTCTGTGTGGTTGTCAGTAGGGTGGCCAGCATGGTAGAACATGTCCAGAGGGAGCCAGCACGAAGCTTCCATGCTAAATTTGGTTATCATCCTGGCTTATAGCTTATAACATAGCTTTTCTTCTTTTTAAAATCTCTGAATTCTGATGTTGTTTCTTTACCTACTTTAAACAAAAACCTAGATGTTTACACATTTTCCTTCAGAGGCCCTTTATACTTGAGAACTTTTATCTCTATTAAAATTCTTACTCTGTGGAACAGTCTGTTCAATGCTTTTCTGCCTTTTCTTGTGAGGAAATGAGGCCTTGTAGCTGGTAAGTCACAGCTGGGAATAGAGTTCAAGAAGTCTAACCCAGAACCCTGTACTTTAAAAAAAATTTTTTTTAACTTTAAAAAATTGATTTTGTATGTGTGGGACACTCATGTGGAAAGGGCAGCTTGCATAGACCATTTCATTCCTTCTGTTATGTGGGTTTCAGATTCTCAGGCCTGACAGCAAGTTTGTTCTGCTGAGTCATCTACCAAACCCCAGAGCCCTGCTATTAGTTCCCATGCAGTATCTTGTACTGGTTTGATGCTTAACACTTAAAGTCACCGGAAGACTTTGACTAGCTGCTGAGAGTTATATTTCAAGTCCTATTACTTAGTAGAACAGTTAAAACCAGCTAGGGGCCAGTGACTTTGCACCAATCCTAGCTGAGGATGGGTGGGTGGTTTCCTCTCACTGGCAGCATCAGGGGGATTCTCACTAGGGCTAGTTTACAGCCTTACAGAGCTATGCTTTCCAGTGGAATTGAGGCTCTGCTGTGTGTCTAGGCTGGCAGAGCAGTACAGAGAGCAGAGCTGGATGACTATGGCCAATTTGGAGAAGGAGCTCCAGGAGATGGAAGCGAGGTACGAAAAGGAGTTTGGAGATGGATCAGATGAAAACGAAGTGGAGGAGCAGGAGCCCAAAGACGGATTAGATGGTAATGTTTTTTGTTAGATTAAGTAATTTTGGAAAATAAGGTATTGTGTGTACTTAGATGCCTACTGTGACCAAAGTGTAGGAAACAGAACGAAAGAGCAAAGGGAAACCCAGAGAGCACCTGACTTGTACAGGGCCGCAGTCCTGTCCCCTACACCAGACTAGAACTCTGGAGTTGTAGAACTTGGGAGTTGTGTTGGGCACTAAAGAGCACTTTGTCAAGCATTTTGTTTGCTGTTGACTGTCTTTCCTGTGTAGCCCTGGCTGTCCTGGAACCAGGCCTGTAGACCAGCTGGCCTCAAACTCGGGGATCTGCCTGTCTTTGCCTCTGGAGTCCTGGGTTAAAGGCGTGCACCACCACGCCCAGCAAGTTTTAATATCTCTTACAGTACAGTAGTTGTTACATAGGAGTATGTGTGTTACATGTGTCTTATTCTTCCCACTTACGACTTAGGGAAGACACTTTTTTCTACTTACATTGTTAGTGTGCAGACACTGAGTATTTTAACAGGTTTAGGCTTTTGAGCATTGCTGACCTGATTATAATATTATAATCCTGATTTTTTCATGATTACTAGTTCTTCCATCCACAAAACTGATCTGAATAGAGTTTCCTAATTTTACTTATTTATAAACTGTAGATTTCCAGGCAAGTAGCTCAGGTGACTTCTTTTTTTTTTTTCCAAAATGGTTTGAGTATGAATGATTTGTTAATGAGACAAGTAGTATGTACTTTGAAAAGTATAGAACACTATATAAATGAGAAATGATCTAATTACATTTCTATAATTTATGAAGTCTTTTTACATATAAGGCCTTGCCTGGTCTTCATATAATATTCCTTAAGTGGAGATTTTGCTAATGCAATTATTTTCATTTAACTGGTGAGAAAAGTAGGAGTCTGAGGTTGTGGGATATGTCTGAGAACATACTTTTAAAATCCAGAGTTTTCTTTTTCTTTTTTAAATTACATTTATTTATTTATTTATTTATTTATTTATTTATTTTTACAGTTTAGTCTTGCTCCCCTCCCTTTCTGCCCTCCCACAGTTCATCATCCCATTCCTCCTCCTCCCTGTCTCCAAGAGGATGCCCCCACCCCACCAGGCCTCCTCACTCCCTCGGTCCTCAAGTCTCTTGAGGACCAGGTGCATCTTCTCCTTCCACTGAGGCTAGACCAGGCGGTCCTCTGCTGTCAGGGGCCTCAGACCAGTTCATATATGCTGCCTGGATAGTGGCTCAGTGAGAGATCTCAGTGGTCCAGGTTAGTTGAGACTGCTGGTTTTCCAGTGGGGTAGCCCTCGTCAGTTTCTTCAGCTTTTCCCTAATTCAACCTGACTTCAGTCCATGGGTTGGGTATAAGTATCTGTGTCTGTCTCAGTCAACTGCTTGTTGGTCTCTCAGAGGATAGCCATGCTAGGCATCAGTAATAGTGTCAGGCCTTGGAGCTTCCCCTTGAGATGAATCCCAAATTGGGTTGGTCATTGGACCGTCTTTCTATCAGTTTCTACTCCATTTTTGTCCCTGTGGTTCTTTTAGACAGGAACAATTCTGGGTCAGAATTTTTGACTGTGGGATGGCATCCCCATCCCTGTACTTGATGCCCTGTCTTTCTACTATATGTGGACTCTGCAAGCCCTCAGGGCTTCTCTCCTGTCCCCTTCCCCCTAATATCTGATCTTGTTCCCTTTTTCACCTCCTCCTCCCTCTCCCACCAAGGTCCTCCCTCCCTCTGCCTCCTGTGATTTCTTCTTCCTCCCAAGTGAGATTGAAGTATCCTCACTTGGGCCCTTCTGCTTGTTAACCTTCTTGAGTTCTGTGGATTGTATCTTAGGTATTCTGTACTTTTTTTGGCTAATATCCACTTATTAGTGAATACATACATGCATGTCCTTTTGGGTCAGAGTTTCCTCACTCAGGATGATATTGTCTAGTTCCATCCATTTGCCTACAAAACTCATGATATCTTCGTTCTTAATAGCTGAATAGTATTCCATTGTGTAAATGAACCACATTTTCTGTATTCATTCTTCTGTTGTGGAATATCTAGGTTGTTCCCCATATCTATTCAGTATAGTGCAGTATAGTTCTAGCTAGAGCAATAAGACAACAAAAAGAGATCACGGGGATACAAAGATCACGGGAATTGGCAGAGAAGTAGTCAAGGTATCACTATTTGCAGATGATGTGGTAGTGTACATGACAACCCCAGAAGTTGTACCAGAGACTTCTAGACCTGATAAACCACTTCAGCAAAGTAGCTAGATAGAACTCAAACAAATCAGTAGCCTTCATTTATACAAATGATAAATGGGCTGAGAAAGAGAATAGGGAAACAACTCTCTTCACAGTAGTCACAAGTAATATATCTTAGTGTAACTCTAACCAAACAAGAGAATTAATTTGAGTCAGATTGTCTTTCAAAATCATATTTCTATCTGCAAAGAACCAAAATGTGGAATGTGAAACATTGTGGCATCCTTATTGATATAAATCTGAAATAATCATTTTACTTATTTTTTTCAAAAGTAGAAAGTAAGTCTGTGGAGAGTCCCACTTAAGGTTTGTCCCTTAGAGCCTATAGATGGTGTTGACAGCAGTTGCTTTGCTGTAATAAGCCTCACTCAGTTTATAATAAAAAGGGCTGCAAAGACAGTGCTGAACTTACATGTAATAAGCTGTTTCTGAGCTTGCTGGCGATGTGAGAGCGCTGTAAACTAAGATGGAGTGTCGGGGTAGCTCCAAGTGTGCTGGAAGCGAGTCTCTGAAGAAGATTGAAAAAGAACTTAAAGTAAAGGCAGGGCAGTGGGACTTAGTGGGTTTAGGATTTTCTGACACGTCTGAACAAATTTAAGAAAAGAACTTGAAGAATGAGGTGGTTAATTTGAATTCTTCCTTCAAACACAGTGATGCTCAAAATACCAACAGCTGGTTTTTTTTGGTAAAGGAAAAAAAAAGTTATTTCTAAGTTGTGTGCATCTTGAGTTCCTTCCGAAGGATGCATGCTTTGTTAACACTAGCTTCTTCCCACAGGTAAGGACAGTGATGAGACTGAGGAGGCCGAGCTTTACGATGACCTGTACTGCCCAGCTTGTGACAAGTCCTTCAAGACAGAAAAGGCGTAAGTCCTGTCTTTGAACTTGCCTTCTGCTTCCAGGCATGGTGTTGAAGAGAATATGGCTGGTGCAGTTTGATCAACAGTACCCCGCCCTCTGGGGTTTTGTTTGGTACAATAAGAAGAGGGATTTGTGCTTGTAAGCCTGTTGTAGCCATTAACATATTTCAATATTCCTGTGTGCTATTTGCAGAAATTCATCTATGACAAATCATGGTTGGCACAGGTGAGGGAGAAATGAGACCAAATCTCATCTCTGCCCTGCTGGGGTGACACTCACCTCCACATGGGCACCACTGTAGAGGAAGAGCATGGGAGTATGACAGCGAGTCACCAGGGAAAAAGGTTCTGGGGTAGGAAGAGATGCAGGAGAGGTAGAAACAAGAACACAAAGGCAACAGGCAGAGAGATTTTTAAATTTGCTTTCATTTTGGAAATAATTATTATACTTAAAGAAAAGTTAGAAGAATAGCATATGATACACCTCCTAGCTCACTGCTCACACAATGTTTGCATTCTTGTTTTGCTCTTTGCACACACATAGGTGTGTAAACGTGCACAAGCATACAGTTTTTTTTTTCAATAATTTGAAAATTACGTATATAATACTTCTTTACATCTAAGTATCTCTTATATAGCTTTTCAGTAGCAAAGAAGTGTTATCACTAAGAGATTGTAACATTGATATGGTACTTGTACCTAATTTATTGTTCATATTCTAGTTTCATCAATGTATTCTTTAGTAGTATACTGTATTTCCCCATTTTAGTAGGGAAATCTACTCTGGGAATGTATGACTAAGCGTATGTGTTTAGCTTCCTTTAATCTGGAATTTTTTGTTTGTTTTTTCTTGCTCTTGTCCTATTTACAATGTACTAGTCCTGTAAACACCTTTTCAAAAGAGTATTTCTCTTTCTGGGTCTGTCTCTTTATTTATAATTAACTTGAGGTATGCAACGCCACAAGGCAACAGTGCAGCTGTGCTGTGCTTTCTGAGCACCCGTGTGTGCTGGCACTTACGGCACTCACTGGTGCTCAGCAGTTTGACCCTCAATCTAAGTGCAATCCAGCTTTGTGCTGTACAGTTAGAACTTTCTCTTTTGCTGTGAATTCTCTTTAGAGACATTAAACATTTTTTGAGTGCCACCTGTCAGAAAATTCAACACCTGACTCCTGTGAGGGTATCAGTTAACATGAAGTGTATTTAAAATACTGCATAAAATGATCTTCCAGGAACGTGTTCAAGACATACATGAAACAGAAAGGAGTGGTTTTTGAGCTTAGGATTGGATTCCAGCTTCAAAATACCTGACTGCCTCAGAATAAATATTTCAAAAATTGAAATCTAAACTCACATAGCAGGCATTTTGGAAAAGGGAAACTGATCTGTACCAGCCTTTTTTAAAAAATTTAATTTAATTTTATTTTTTTTTATTTTTTATTGGATATTATATTTACATTTCAGATTTTATCTCCTAACCCCCTTCCCCCCACCACCCAGGAACCTATCCCATCCCCCCTCCTCATGCTTCTATGAGGATGTACCCCCACCTACCCCCCACTCCCACCTCCCCACCCTCGAATCCCCCCCACTCGGTGTTCAGCCTTCATGGGACCAAGAATCTCCTCTCCCACCTTTGCCAGACAAGGCCATCCTCCCCTTCATGTACAGATGGAGTCATGAGTCCCTCCCTCTGTGCTCCCAGGCTGGTGGTTTAGACCTCGGGAGCTCTGGTTGGTTGGTATTGTTGCTCTCCTCATGGGGCCACAAACCCTTTCTGCTCCTTCTCTTAACTTCTCCATTGGGAAATCCTTGATCAGATCAGTGGTTGACTGTGAGCATCTGCCTCTGAATATGTCAGCCTTTGGCAGACCTCTAAGGAGACAGCTATATCATGTTCTTGACAGCATGCACTTCCAGCCATCCACATCAGTGTCTACCTTTGGTGACTGTACATGGGATGGAGACCCAGGTGGAATTGTCTTCAGATGGCTCCTCCTTCAGTTTCTGTCCCAAGTTTTGTTTCCATATTTGCTCCCTTGAGTATTTTTGTTACTCCTTCTAAGTAGGACAGAGGCATCCACACTTGGTCTTTCTTATTCATGAGCTTCATGTGGTCTGTGTGTTGAGTCTTGGCTATTCCAAGCTTTTGGGCTAACATCCGCTTATCAGTGAATAAATACCATGTGTGTTCTTTTGTGATTGGGTTAACTCACTCAGGATAATTTCTAGTTCCATCCATTTACCTAAGAATTTCTCTCATTCATTATTTTTAATAGCTGAGTAATTGTGTAAATGTACCACATTTTTTGTATCCATTCCTTTGTTGAAGGACATCTGGGTTCTTTCCAGCTTCTGGCTATTATAAATAAGGCTGCTATAAACATAGTGGAGCATATATCCTTGTTATATGTTGGAGCATCTTCTGGGTATATGCCCAGGAGTGGTAGAGCTGGATCCTCAGGTAGTGCTATGTCCAGTTTTCTGAGGAACCGCCAGACTGATTTCCAGAGTGGTTGCACCAGCTTGCAATCCCACCAACAATGGAGGAGTGTTTCTCTTTCTCCACATCCTCGCCAGCATCTACTGTCACCTGAGTTTTTGATCTTAGCTATTCTGACTGGTGTGAGGTGGTATCTTAGGGTTCTTTTGATTTGCATTTCCCTGATGACTAAGGATGTTAAGCATTTCTTAAGGTGCTTCTCGGCCATTCAGGTTTCTTCAATTGAAAATTCTTTGTTTAGCTCTGTACTCCATTTTTTAATAGGGTTATTTGGTTGTCTGGAGTATAATTTCTTGAGTTCTTTGTATATATTCGATATTAGCCCTTTATCGGATGTAGGATTGGTAATGATCTTTTCCCAAACTATTGGTTGCCATTTTGTTTTATTGACAATGTCCTTTGCCTTACAGAAGCTTTGCAATTTTATGAGGTCCCATTTGTCAATTCTTGATCTTAGAGCATAAGCCATTGGTGTTCTGTTCAGGAACTTTCCCCCTGTGCCTAGTTATTCGAGGGTCTTCCCCACCTTCTCTTCTATTAGTTTCAGTGTATCTGGTTTTATGTGAAGGTCCTTTATCCACTTGAACTTGAGCTTTTTACAAGGGGATAAGAATGGATTAATTTGCATTCTTCTACATGCTGACCTCCAGTTGAGCCAGCACCATTTGTTGAAAATGCTGTCCTTTTTCCACTGGATGGTTTTAGCTCCTTTGTCAAAGATCAAGTGGCCATAGGTGTGTGGGCTCATTTCTGGGTCTTCAATTCTATTCCATTGATCTTCCTGCCTGTATCTGTACCAATACCATGCAGTTTTTATTACTATTGCCCTGTAGTACAGTTTGAGGTCAGGGATGATGATTCCCCCCGAAGTTCTTTTG
Organism: Rhabdomys pumilio; assembly: GCA_030674055.1. Lineage (NCBI taxonomy): Eukaryota > Metazoa > Chordata > Mammalia > Rodentia > Muridae > Rhabdomys > Rhabdomys pumilio. The sequence continues at coordinate 47,126,675 of JANHMN010000014.1, read as the reverse complement.
TTGTTGAGAATAGTTCTTGCTATTCTGGGTTTTTTGTTGTTCCAAATAAATTTGCAAATTGCTCTTTCTATCTCTATGAAGATTTGATTTGGAATTTTGATGGGGATTGCATTGAATCTATAGATTGCTTTTGGCAAGATGGCCGTTTTTACTAAATTAATCCTGCCAATCCAGGAGCATGGGGGATCTTTCCATCTTCTGAGATCGTCTTCAATTTCTTTCTTCAGAGACTTGAAGTTCTTCTCATACAGATCTTTCACTTGCTTGGTTAGATTCACTCCAAGATACTTTATATTATTTGTGACTATTGTGAAGGGTGTCATTTCCCTAAATTCTTTTTCAGCTTGCTTATCCTTTGAGTAGAGGAAGGCTACTGATTTGTTTGAGTTGATTTTATATCCAGCCACTTTGCTGAAGTTGTTTATCAGGTTTAGGAGTTCTCTGGTCGAAGTTTTAGGGTCACTTAAGTATACTATCATATCATCTGCAAATAGTGAAATTTTGACTTCTTTTTCTGTTTGTATCTTTTTGACTTCCTTTTGTTGTCTAATACCTCTGGCTAGGACCTAGTACTATATTGAATAGGTAGGGTGAGAGTCTGTACCAGCCTTTATAGTGGTGGTGGAACGATGCTGTTTCCTGTTACTGAACTTAGACATGTATTTCAGGGATTTAGAGTTTTCACTTACCCTGTTCCTGTTCACGTGTTTTCAGCTCTATGTAGTAAGGATTCTGTTATGCCAGTTTCTTTTTAACATGTTCTTATCATTTTGACCAATTATTTTCTAACTCAAGATGCCTTGATTTCCCCAGAGGGCTTTGGTCTAAGGAGAATTTTAGTAGAAAGGAACAAAATAAAGATGATTCCAAAAATCTAAACAGAACACAAATTAAATGACAGAGGGTTGGTGTCCACGTTTTTGTTACTGTTTCTGTGGTAGTCAAGGCCAAACCCAAGGACTGTCTGCATGATAGTCAGCCACTCTACCATGAGTTATGTCCTGAGACTACAACTTCACAGTTTAATGTTGTTAGCCCTGGTTTGTAGAATGTCTTTGGTTTCCTGTATATCAAATAAGTTAATTCTACCTGGTGGGAGAAGTAAGGAGAGGAAGATAAGGAGTAAGAAGAGGAGGAGCTAGGTGACAAATAAAGGAGGGGGGGGACACAGAGTTGGATGTTTCCATCTCCTGGCCAGTCAAAGATAGTTGATATATCTAGGTTGGGTATTGGGTTACACTTCTGATTGATGTTGAGCATTACCAAACTTATAAAGCCTTTGATTAACATTAAAAAAAAGTATAAAAGAAAAAAAGGAGAAGTGGGGGTGGGATAGGAGTTTTCTAGGGAGGGGAAATGGGGGAGGGGGATGACATCTAAAATGTAAACAAAATATTCAATAAAAATTTTCACATAAAACAAACAAACAAAAAAAAACCAAAGTTAATTCTACCTATGGAGTTTTGGGATACCTGTCTGAACTCACATTTCAGGTAGTAAGGAGGTGAGAATACACTGTTGAAAAAGCAAAAAGAAGTGAACTATTCTTGTTCTTTGAGGCTTGACACCACCTCTTCTCTAGGCCCTCTTGCAATTAGGATGTGTCTTAAAGTTTCCAGAGATTCCTAGATATCTGTCCTGTGGCCTGCAACATAGAGAGATTAAGTAAATACTTAGTGATTAAAAGGAACCTGGCAAAGACTTTAAGTTTTAGAATAGGAAAAAAAAAATCAAAATTAAAAAAAATAGAAGCCGGGCAGTGGTTGCGCACGCCTTTAATCCCAGCACTTGGGAGGTAGAGGCAGGTGGATTTCTGAGTTCGAGGCCAGCCTGGTTTATAGAGTGAGTTCCAGGACAGCCTTGACTACACAGAGAAACTCTGTCTCTTTAAAAAAAAAAAAAAAAATAGAGAATTTGGCAGGAAAGTATGTTTAAATGAAAAGGCAGTAATGAGGGGAATGATGGTAGTGAGGGTGCCGGGGGTGGAGGAAGAAGTCCTTCATGGCTCTTCCTGGCAGTTCTGACAGACTTCTGTTACTCTGTGTAGAATCCTAACACTTGGCAGGTCAGTGGTTACAGTCTCCCCACAGTGTACCTGGGCATGCGTGAGTAATGTAGTATAGCCACTCATACCAGATTGTTCTTTCAGCATGAAGAATCACGAGAAGTCAAAGAAGCATCGCGAAATGGTTGCCTTGTTAAAACAGCAGTTGGAGGAGGAGGAAGAACGTTTTTCAGGAGCTCAAATGGATGAGAATTTGTTGAATGCCAATTCTGAGGAAGAAATGGAAGATACACCAAAGCAGAAGTAACTCACAGTGTTGAATGCCACTGACACTTGGGTCACATTAGAGATAGTATTTATGTGTGTTTTCTGCAGGAAGTTTGTTCCTCTAGACACCTTGCTTTGTGACTTCTTTCCCTGTAGTTGTCTGCATCTCCTCTAGGTAGCAGGAGCCTTACAGGTTTAAATGAGGAGTCGAGGCGATAGGCTGGTATTTTTATAGATTATGTTATAAATGTATTGAAAGCACTTTCCTCCTTATGAGGTTGGTATGCTTATTACTGTTTGTCCAGTGTTTCTAAGATAATAATGTGAGCATTTTCCTGCCATTTTAATGTATATGAAATTATTATACATTTTTAGTATTTCTTTACCATTCCGTTTCAGTATTTATTTTTACTTAGTAAATATTCACAAAGTCAAACACTTAACATCTTGATTTACATTTGCTCTTAGACTTTCTAAAAAACAGAAGAAAAAGAAACAGAAATCACAGGTATGTTGAAACTTTTATTATACATCTAACTCCTACAATTAAGACATTATAAATAGTACAGTACCTGTTGTAGATTTGACGTGTACGTGTTTACTTAATCTATTCTATATAGACGAGGGGGACGAGCTTCACTCATGTACAAATCAGTGTGTATGTGATGTGTATGTATGCATATGTATGGATGTGCATGCTGTCACATACACTTTTGGATGCCAGAGATATCTTCTTTGATTACTTTCTGCCTTGTTCCTTTAAGGCAGTCTCCCACTGAACCTGAAGCTATATTGTTCAAGTAGGTTGGAAACCAGCAAGTTCTTGGGATCCTCATTGCCACCCCTACAGTACTGGGCTTCCAGGTGCATATAGACAATGCCCATTTTGTTCTGTGGTATGGGGGTCGGAACTCAGGTCTTCAGGTTGGTTCAGCATGGGCTCATCGCCCTGTGAACAGTCTCTTCAGTTCTATAAAGTTGTTCAAAAGGAAGTGGAATGTTTTCAGGATTTACTACATTTTCCTCTTTGTATGCCTGTAATTACATTGCATACTTGAAGTTTTTTGCATGCAGAACTCACCTGATAGGAATTAACTGAGTGCCATTATTTTTAAATTGGATATAGCTCATGATAGGGTTTTTCAGTCGAGATAACAATTACAGTCTGGACATAGGAAAATCTGGGTGTTGGTCATTGTATATGTAAACTTTATTTATCATGGAGGGTTTTAATCTTTGATTTTAAAGAATGATTTTGTTGTGTGCAATAGTCTCATTTAAAATGGATCAAAGACCTGAAATGTAGACTTCTCTGAGATTAGCTTTGTTCTGACAGAAACATGGCAGAGACTCACATCTTTCTGCCACTTGTTTGAGTTAGTTCAAGAGGGAAAACGTGTGTGTTAAGGAGAGTACACATGGGTGTGAATGTGCAAACACGACGAGTTGTTACTCAGAATAAACCAAGGTTGCACTCTGGAATGTTTGCCAGACACCTTTGTTCGTGACTTCCTATTGCTTATTTTGACTGTAAAAGTAATGCTTCATTACAATCCAAGGCATTCATCTTAGATTCTCCTATAGAGATCACTTAATTAAATTCATTAAATTATATTAATTAAATTGTGACTGGGCTGTATGTATAATTTTTCCTTTCCTTTTTGCTAATGCATTGTCTTTTTTCATATTATTAAATGAATATCACTAGAAATACAGGTTAAATTTATTTCTCATATTCACATATTCACTTAACATTTTCTTTAATACTCCTGTAATAAGCATCTGGGGATTTGTAAATTTGTAAGTTTTAGAAGCATATCACAACCCATTATATAGGGGCTGAGGAGATACTTGAGTTGGTAAAGCACCTGCTACACAGTATGAAGACCTTAGTTTGGCTTCCCAGCACTCACGTTAAAGAAAAATAAAAGCATGGTTTCATGTATCTGTAATCTGTACTGGGAGGGCAGAGACAAGCAGCTCCTTGGAGCTAGCAGGTAAGCCAGCCTGGCTCATTAGTGAGCATCAGGTTCAGAGAAAGGCACTGTCACAAAAAGATGATGATCATAGAAGGCACCTGACGACTGCTTTTGGCCTTTTCGTGTACACATGCACATACACACACTACACATATATGCACACACACATATGAAGATGAAGCCAGTACTATTAGATTGGTTTTCTTTAAGAAAAAAATGGGCTGGAGAGATGGCTCAGCAGTTAAGAGCATTGATTGTTAGTTTGGTTTTATAATGGCATATATGTTCTCTAGAATTTTAGTGACAGTTTCAACGAAGATGGAACTGAAGAAGGAGGAAAGATTGATCCAGAAGAGACTAAGTCACACGAAGACAATGCCAAAGAATTAGAAAATAGACCCCAAGAAAATATCTGTATTACAGAGACCACAGACACCTGTGAGGATCCAAAAAGTGAAGCTAAAAGGTAAGGCAGAGTTTCCTGTTATTTCCTCACTGCTGTGAGGAAATAGTTAATGAAGAGTAATCAAGAGTAGGTCAGAGAACCTCCTCCCAGGCCTGAGTTAGGTGTAAACCGAAATTGTGTGTACATAGCCACACAGACACAAGCATGGATGTATGAGGTGACATTGAGCTAACTATCACTATGGCAACAATAATATCACCATGGTCATTACTAGGGGAAGAGTCTAGTTCCATGGCCTATTTTATAATGATCCTCTGGGCTAGTCAGTGGCCATAAGGACTGGGTCAGAGGTGGAGCTTTAGGTCGGAACTCTTCCTGTGTCTAGAGTTAAAGTGTTTACTTCCCATGTGACTTGTACATGAATAGTCACTTGGGAAGGATAAAAGACTGTTGGGTTCAGCAACCACTGAGAATAGTTCACTTTTCTTATCTTACTAATGTGAGAAGAGGACTCAGAGAATTCAACTGATTTCTTTCTGCTGAGGAGTAGCAGGACTGGGGATGTCTCATGGCTCCATCTAACTAACCCTCCCGCTGACTTTCCAACAGTGACTCTGGTTTAGCCTGTCAGTGCTGCTCTTGCCTGCCGTGGTATATGTAACAGTGCTTTACTTCTGCCGTTCCTTAGCAGTTAAGAAGTCAAGTGAACCCCCTTTCTTGTCAGCCTAGCTCAAGCTGGTCTCAAACTTGCAGTCCTCCTGCCTCCGACCCTCACTTTGTTTTCAGTGAAGTACACCATGCCTGCCTGTAATCTGAGCACATGTCACACAGCAGGGAGCAAACTAGAGATCAGAGAGGAAGGTGGTTCAGGATTCAAGGAGAGTAGGAGCCTGGCATCAGTGATGGTGCTGGGAGTTTTGGTTTTAAGGGCACTAGGAGAACATACCAGATTAGCAGAAGGATGTGGTGTTTGTATTATTAATTTCTTTACCAGTATATAAAACAATGAGTTTGTTCTATGACATTTTTATACATTGTATTTTCAGTCATCCCAGATACCAGTTTTTAATAAAAGCAAATTTCTTAGTATATAATGAATTAATTTTATGAAAAATGTACTATAATGTTTTTGTTGTCATTTCACTGTGGAACTGTGGAACTGTTGAAATGTTTTGTTACAGACTTGATCAGGTTCAGGAAGTTGTTAGTTGGGCATGGTAGCTAACACCAGAAATCCTAGCCTTCAGGAGGTTGAGGCAGGATGGTTGTTATGAATTTGAGGACAACCTGGTCTACATAGTAAGCTCCAGACTAGCCTGGGTATAGTGTGATACATGTTTTAAAAACTAAGTACTACAAAAAACAATAAGCTGGAGAAAACGATGAAGTTACTATTACAGACTACCGTGTACTAGTGTGCGGTGCACTGGTTGTGAAGTGCCTCTTTTCAACACAAACACCATATATGAGCACGTCAGAAGGCTTTGGGGCATTGATTTAGCTTTTGCTTTGAGTAAATTCTTTAGTTTTGTGCCAAATTTAATTTTTACCTCTCAGGTTGTTTTTTAAAGCTCTTTGTTGACATGTGAAAATCAACTAAATTAGTCATTAAAATGAATAAATTAGCTTGACTCACACATTTAATCTTTTGAATATTTTTGGAAGTAGATGACAACTAGAAAGGATTTTTACTTTTTATCATATAAAATTTATTTTCCAGTGTTCCTAAATCCAAAGGAAAGAAAACCAAAGATGTGAAAAAATCCGTCAAAGTACCTGCTGAACCACAACCAGTGGTAGGTCAGACCATACTCACAGGCTCCATGGTGGCCTTGTGCATGTCTTAACGGTGTTAGTCTGTATCGATGAGCTTTCCAAGAGTGAACTAGAATTCATATAGAGTGCTGTCTCTCCGCCTAGTTATAAATGTAAATTCTATAAAAATGTATACGAATTGAAAATATTAGATACTGGCAAAGTTGCTATTTTATTTTCTATAACTATAGTGTAAGAAAGACCTGGGGGTAAGAGTTCTGTGTGTTAAGTTGTGAAGATCAGCTGTGAAGCACAGACTCTTGTGGTCTCTGCAGTGAAAGCTGGTGACAGTCTGGGCCTTCAGAGTTGATGGTGCTTCTTGATTTATCTTCTCAGAACATCTGCCTTTTGGTAGCTGTCAGATCTGCATTTCTTTGATGTTTAACCTTGACATTAAGTCATAAAACACTCTTATCAGCTTACCATGTGTTCTGATGTGCTTTCCCCTCTCAGAATGATGTCCTCATCAGCTGTGCAACTTGCCACAGTGAATTTCCATCCCGGAATAAACTGTTTGATCATCTAAAGGCTACTGGTCATGCAAGAGCACCTTCAGCAGCAGCATCTTTGAGCAGTGTAACTAGTAGTCGAAACAAGAAAGAGAAGCAGCGTAGAAATAGATAGGAATTCTGTTCATTCTTTTTTTTTTTTTTTTTTTTTTTTTTTTAACTGTCTCTAGATCTGGAACCAAAAACTGAACTGAAACAATCTAGAGTTAAAATTTCAGTGATCTGCAATTCATTGCATTGTGGAAGATTATTTTTATCTTATAAAGACATTTTTGTTTAATATATATTTTTAAACATTTCACTAGTGATTGAATTCTACTTTGCCATCTGAATTCACTTGAATGTTTTATGACAGGTAAATATTATAAATGTGTATCTGGATTTCTCATGTGAACAGAAATGTACAGGGAAAATTAAATTATTTTGACACATACATGTGCCCTTCTGATTCAGTGTTTTAATTCTGGAGTGTCTTTCTTTAATGTTATTTTCATTATGTTTTGTGATTTCTCAAATATTCTGATCTCTTTTAAAAAACATGACATGTCTTTTCACACTTGATACCATGACTCCAGTTCTGATATAAAATTCTGTATAAATGTCCAGTATTCAGTTCCATGCTACTTTTTCCTTAAGTTCAGATAAACCTAACTGACATGCAGTCTGCTTCAAGAACAGTGTCTCTGTGGTTTAGCTGTGTTGAAGTAGTTGATATACTGGTAATATCCAGTGAGGAATGTTGGAATTGTGCTGTGTTGATATAGTCTGAAAACTGGTAACAATAGGAATGTTGGAATGGCGGCAGTGCAGGCATCTAGTTGTCACGCACTTCCCTTAGCCTGGTGACTCTGATGTCGTGGAACCACACTTTGAATGACTTCTCACAGGAAAGTGCTCCTCCTGCCTCATCCCCACACTTGCTATTTTCATGGGGTTTTTGTTCTGCTTTCCCCTCTTTAGTCATTGGGGAGGGGAAACTTTCTTTTAGTCCTTTAGAAACAACCACTACCACAACAACACCATGTAAGTTCTTGCTATATAGCTCAGAATTCGACTGCTTCAGCCTCCTAAGTGCTAGAAGAAGCTTACCCTACCCTGCTTAGTTTTTTTAAAAAAAGTCTCTCTCTCTCTCTCTCCCTCCCTCCCTCCCTCTCTCCCTCTCTCCCTCTCCCTCTCCCTCTCCCTCTCCCTCTCCCTCTCCCTCTCCCTCTCCCTCTCCCTCTCCCTCTCCCTCTCCCTCTCCC
>JANHMN010000014.1:47094421-47114028 GCA_030674055.1 Rhabdomys pumilio | reverse complement strand
CATCTTCTACATCGCGGTGAAGCCATGAGTCATCTGCACTGCATCTTAAGCATTGGAATGCAAGTTTAACCAGCAACTTTGGTTTCTTCTTCACAACACTTTAAGTTTGTCCTTAAGTATTCGAATGACATCTATATGCATGCTATGTGACAGATGTGGGCATTGGGTCAGGGACAGGAGAGCAGAATGTCCTGTCCAGTGACTTGACAGCGTGGTACCTTAGCATAGTTCCACTGTACTCAAGGCACTGAGTGGAATTCTAGGATATTGGCACAGAGAAGACAGTATCTTAATCATTTCAAGCTGTGATCTGCTTGTCTCCAATCCATGATACTTAACAGTCTCTCTACAATAATGCAAGTAGCCCCTCTAGGTTCCTTCTGGGTCCTTGCTGTTTCCCGAAGGTGTCCTGTCTTGATATGTGGGTAACAAAACAAAGGCTGGAGTGTGAAACTCAAGGAAGGTATGTGAGCAGCTTTTTCTCTCAAAAAGGTAGCAATGGAGTAATACCCTTCATTTGTGTGAGAGAGCAGAGCAAAGAAAGACAAAACAGGACAAAGAGAGTTGGAGACTCGGTCCTGGCACCAGGATTCATGCATTACATCTCTGAGCATGTTCTCTTGAAAGTATGTTTTTTCCTAAGTTAGTAATTTAAACTCTGCACTATCATATGAAAGTAGCTTAGTGGGGTGCATGGCATACAAACATTTATTAAATCCAAGTTCCTATCTTTATTGTGTTTTACCCCTAGACTGCACCATGTAATATGCATCTTTATTGTCAGTCTTTGGCTGTAGCTCCTGGTCAGCATGGTTTCCTCATTTGAGCTTGGTTCCTTCACTAGTCCATAAAGAGCTGACTGTGTGCTCTGCCTTGATTCCATGCAGTCATTCACCTGAAACTGATACATAAGGCAGTTTTAGCACCTTATATCTCTGGAACCCTTAGGAAAAGGATGCATGGGACTGAGCATAGCAACAAACCTGTACAAAAATATATTATTTTTGGTGCTGGAAAGATGGCTTAGTGGTTATGAGTGCCCATTTCAGAAGGTTCATACTGCCTGTTAAGTCCAGCCCCAGGGAGTTTGATACCTTCCGGGCTCTGCCAGCACCTGAACTCATGTGTATGTCCCTACCTCCACACATAAATAAAAACAAATCTTTTAAAAAAATGTATCCTTTCTACTCAGGACTTGGGAACTCTCTTTTTTCTTTGGAAATGTCACCAACTCGCTGCGCTCCTCATTCAAGAATAGACAAATTTAAAGCCATAAGAAATACTTAATACCTACGATTAGGTTGCCAGATGTTGTCGTGTAATCTACCAAATTGTTCTGTACAGAATAAGAGATGGTTCTTCAGAGAAAAAAACCTGGGGTTTTCAAGTAAATAATCTGAACTTAGAATCCCAGGTTGGCCACTCACCTGCTGTATGGAACCTGAAACTAATTAGCTTTCTTATCTGTAAAATGAAGACAATGACGTACCAGTTTCCTATTGCTGTTGTAATAAATGATCACACATCGAGTGACTTAAAACTGCAGGAGCTTTGGGCTGTGGAGATGGCTTAGAGGATTAAGGGACTTGCCTTCAAGCTTGACAACTGGAATTTGATCCCTGAGACCACATGGTGGCAGGAGAGGTCTGACTCCCCAAAGTCATCCTCTGACCTCCCATCAGTGTTCACAATAAATAAATGAAAAAGCAACGCAGAGCCAGTCATGAACTTACTATTTGGGATTCTGGGCAGCAGACGGCCTGAGATGGATGTTCGTGAACTAAAGACAGAGCATTTGGTTCCTTTTGGAGGCCCTAGGCATCCATCGTCTCTTCCAGGGTCCAGATTGTGTTCTGCAGGGACAGAGACAGCGGCATGAGTGACTGGCTACCAACGTAAGTCATTGGATACGCTGAATACAATAGCCTAACAAATGGGACAAGCCTATATGTAAACATGCTTGTTGACACAGAGTAAGCTATCTTCAGGGTGAAATCAGTAACTACCCTACACTTCCCAACAAGCAAACTAAAGGAAGGGTTTCTTTAAAATAAGACATGGAAGCCTACCACTTAAGTAGTACTGTATGAGTTGGGACCGCTGTAAGTCTTAAGATAAGCCATAGAGCTGGGGAAGGCTTTATATGAAACAGGTATTCTATCCAGAATGTATCTAAGCAAATCCTAGAAAGTCAGTGAGAAGATTATTGCTGTATGTAAGAATAGCAGTCTTAAACTTTTGGTCTCAAGACCTTTTTATACTCTTAAAGCAAAACCAGAAAGTTTCAGTGTGTGGGGGCAGTAGTTAACTGATATTCACTGTGTTTGACTTAAACAGTTTTAACATTCACCATTAGGGGACTGAGGAGATGGCTCAGTGGCAAAGGACTTGTACATGCGTGAGGCCCTGGATTGGAGTCGTAGCATCTGTGTACAAGCTGCAGCGGCTGGGAATCTATAACCCTCGCTCTGGGAATTGGAGACACATCCCGGTAGCTTGCTGGCTAGATGGACTAGTTGAATTGGCAAGCTCTAGGTTTGGTGAGAGAGCCTGTCTCAAAAAGTAAGTGGAGAGCAGTAGATAAAGGCATTCAGCATCAACCTCTGGCCTCTGCATAAACACACACACACACACACACACACACACACACACACACACACGCTCCATACTAGATAGTAATTTTAATAGATGAAATTTCAAAACATTTCATGAAAAGAGAAACACTGTTTACATCTTCCAGTGCCGTGGATGCTGCCTTCCCTGTCACATGTCTGACTCCAGTCCCTACTCCACTGATTTCACTGGGCCCACCTGGATCTCCCAAGATAAGCTTTCCATTTTAAGATCCTTAATGTATAGTCCATCTCCTTTGTTTTTCTCTCATCTTGCCCTCACTTTGATGCGCTAGAGATTGCACCCAGGGCCTAAAACATGTTACTTCTCCAACTGAGATATAGCCTCTTTCTGCAAAGTCCACTCTGCTGTGTAAAGAAATGTTCTCAACTTTCCAGCTTTCAAGATTTAAAAGACAGATATCTGGGACAGGAATAATATGTCATTTGTATATTTCACTCACGGGGTACACAGGCTGGATGGTAATGCTACAGGGATATAGAGGCCAATTTTGCTATAAACTTAGGTCTGCAGGCACCTAGTGACTAACTTTCTGATAGAACTATATTGCAGGGTAAAAATCTTAGCATCTCTGTGTTTGTCTTGTATTTATTTCCTTTACTGTTTTACAGCTTTGGGTCAGATTTCTGTTCAGCTCTGCATATAGGATTGCTAACCACTTAAAGAGTATTCCTAATAACCTGTAAAGGCTAAAGATGCCAAGATAGAGTAACTAAGATATTTGCAAGATCTCTACAGTATCAGAATCAACAGATTGTCAAATGGATTGTTAAATTCCCAGGAGTTGGACAGAACCCGTTCTGGTAATGATAAAACAGACTAGTGTGGCCACCTTGGCTTGGATATGCATAACTCCCCTCTTGCTTGTTTCTTTTTTTAAGGGAAAGGCTGCTAAGGATTAAACCCAGAGCCAAGTGCGTGTTGAACACACTCTATGCCTGTACTACTAGCCCTTGCTTTTCTGAAATGAAGCTTCACAATGTAGTGCAGAATGGCCTGCATTTCTTACAGAGCCCAGGCTTTCCTCAAACTCCGGATCCTTCTGCTTGCACCTCTTGAGAGCTAGCATCACAACACTCAGCTTGTTGTATACTTATACAGCTTGTTGGTATACTTATCCCCTTTCTCTCTATAATCCTGAAGCATGCGTCAGCACCCCTAAAGGTAGAACAGAAAGAAGATCCTTGATCCTCCATTACTTCACTTTCTGATAATGGTGTTTTGAATAAATCCCTTTGCTGCGCTTTCTGGGGCAGTGGCCAGACCCAGTTGACTGGTCCCCTCGGGCCTAGAACTCTGGTAACAATAATGTCCATGAATGTAGGTTGGTTGGGCTGGAGCTAGGTGCCCCGTTGGTAGGTCTTAGGCTTTGACTGTACTAAAAAGTGTTTTAGGACAGATAGGGTTTCTGTCCTCTACATACCTGGATCAGTGCCGGGATGACATAGTACCCATGCACTCCAGAACATTTCCTGAGCCAAGTACCAATCAGAACTCAGAACATATGCAAAGGAGGGAGAATGTAACAGTGCTAGGTTCTGTAGAAAAGCAAAGGCATCATAAGGAATTTATTTTGTTGGGTGTTTTAAATGCTGAGTCCTCGTAGTGCTGATTTCACTTGTGCTGATGGGATATCCTAACTAGATGCTTGTATTTAGCAAAGCCAAGGCCCAGCTGTTTTTATGTAACACTAATGAGCATGCCTGGGTTTTCTGTCCCACGAGACAGAGCTGCACTTGCTATATACATGCTTGATGAGAAGGAATGGCTAAAAGCTCCTCAAAAGTCAAACCATAGGCTTTGTGCTTGTATAACGTCTTTCATCAGACTCTGACTTGAACAGTCTCTTCCATCAGTACCAAGATAGCCCTTCTTAAATGAAATGGCAGAGCTTGGAAGAAGACAAATCAAAATGACATGATCCCAGTGCAGTTTCTAGGAGCAGTTCACTAATCTCCCAGTCTTGTGGTTTGCCTCTTAGGATGACTAGGGAAACTATCCAGCCTTTCTTCATCCCAGTCTTGTGTTGACTCTTCTCAGAGGAGAATACATGGAAACTAGATTGGAAACTCTGGAGAAAACTGGGCCTGGGTTCTCCCATGAAATGACCAGTCTGCTTATGGGGTGTCAGGCTCCCGTCTGATACAGGTCCATGGAATATGAACAAACATAAAGGCACTGATCGGGTAATGGACATAGGTAGGACCATGAGTGGGGTTGTGGGAGATTCGTGGCTGTACAGTGCTGCTATGATTGCGTAGTCTGCACTGAGCTTACTGGCACAGGATCAAACAAACAGTCCTTTGAGGGGGTGAGTGAGAATGATTGTAGGAACGGCAGAAAGAAGGTGCAAGAGACAGATAAGAGAGGGCTGCAGGTCAATACCATGCCAGCAGTGAGTTTACTTTTCTTAGCCTTTTAATACTACACAGTCCCATGGGAAGCAAAGGCACAGCTAACAAACAATTGCTGAAATATACACATAAGACATCTATTCCCATCCAAAAGTCTCTCTGTTCCTTCCACCAAGGTCAATAGAATCTTCAGTGCCTTGCTTGGAGCCTGAAATGCACCCACCTCCTCCTATTGTTCTGTGCCTCACCAGGCCAGGAAATCTGCCAACCAGCCCTCTCCCACCTTGACTCTGCCTGGCAGGCAGACTTCTCTCTTTCTTTTCTCTGCTTCAGAGAAGTGGGAAGGAGCTCCTGACAGTAGTCTCTGTTTTATCCAGGGGTTCATATTGGTAATGAATTGCTACATACTTTTGGCCAATTAGCAGTAGAACTGATAAATCACTTTATCTTAATTGTTTCAGAGTTATGGTGGAAAAGTGTTCTATACACTGGGCTCCCTTGGCACCAGTAGCCCAAGGGTAACTTTTGCAATAATAATTTGTAATACTGACATGTTTGTAGAAATTATAATTAAAATTTGATTATTTAAGCAAGACTCATTACAGCAGAGGGGGAGACGGGGACAGTAGCCCTGTAGCATTAGCAGCAGGATGGCACAGAGCTAGCTGCCCATTGCTTCCTTTACAAGAGATACTGCCAGCCACTCAAAGATAATCTAAATTACACCAGCAAAAGAGACCATCTTTTATTCAACTGCAAAATGTAAGAAGTTTGAAAACATTCTCTGCAGAGAACGTGTAAAAAGAGACAATTTATAAAATTTGTAAATGACCTTGGTGGAAGGAATAGGGAGGCTTTTGTATGGGAATAGATGTCTTATGTGTATATTGTTTGTTATATAAACAAACAGCAATTGTTTGTTAGCTGTGGCTTTGCTTCCCACAGGACTCTGTAGTATTAAAAGTCTAAGAAAAGTAAACTCGAAACTGGCATGGTATTGACCTGCAAAATTATAGTGACTCCAAAATTATAATTGTAGAAAAGAACCCTGTACTTTAAGGATGTACTTAAATGGAGGTGGAATGGTGTTAGCTGGAGCCCTTTTTGCTGTTGAGAAAGGTTCTCAACCTTGGCTGGCTTGTAGTTCGTGATCCTTCTGCCTCAGCCTCTCAGTTCGGCCATTACAGGTGTAAACCACTTCTCCCAGCTTTAGTTGTAGCTGGTTTTGTTTTCGTAAGAGCAAGCTTTTCTGAATGCTGCATACACATGACTAGCTAATAAAGAAAGCATGGGACAAAATGACTTTCTAGCTACATTAACAAAAGCATGATGTGTTTGTTCTAAGTGGCATGTGATGGGCCTCTAACAGGAGCTACTCCAGTGAGGTCATTTAACATTCCAGAATATTATTGTGGAAAGCTGAGTTGTGAAAATGTATACCTCCATTCCAGATAGCTTTGGTTTATCCACAGAACCCACAAAGATGATTAAAAATACCAATCTTATATTGTTATGCAAGAAGGCATAGTTGACCTGAAAATAATTTGCATGGATCTTATCCACCTTTAAAAGCACATTAAAGGCCTGGACTTTTCTGTCTTGTGAAAGAAGAGGAATTTGGAAATTTTTTGGTTTAGGAGATGGATTAGAGCCTCAATGATGGTTCTGAAGATGAAGGAGACCAAACACCAAGGGCTGTGACAGCCCACAAAGAAAAAGGGCACCAGTCCTATCACCACAAAGAGCTGAATCTGGACACAAACTTGAGGGAGCTTAGAAGCTGGTACTTTTCTGTAGCATACAAATTGAAGTCCAGACTGGTTTGACCATGCACAGAGAACCATCAGATTCAGTTGTGTTAGTCACCTTTTGTCACGGTGACAAACTCCTGAGCAAACCAGTCTTGAAGGAGGAGAGCTTTACTTAGGCTCATAGTTCGTCCTCCATCCATTGGTTTGAGCCTTACTTAGGTGAGGCAGAAAATCATGGTGGCTGGTGCATATGGTAGAGGAGGGTGCTCACCTTAGGAAGGAGAGAAATGGTGTGGGAGGATGTATGGAAGGGGAAAGCGAGAGAGAAAGAATGAGAGAGAGGAAGATAGAGATAGAGACCAACACAGAGATAGATTGTGATAGAAAGAAAAATACCATTTTACGAGTGCATTTCTCAGTCTTTCTTTGTCCAGCTGGGGCATTACCATGAAAATACTCAAAGAGGACTGACTTCCAGATGTGAAATGATGTTACTGTAATTGGGTTATAGTAACCAGCTCCACCCTCAACACTAGCCATGGAGGCAGCTTCTTCTGAGTGACATAGGGGAGAATCACATGTCTGAGGGCAACATCAGTGGTCCTAGTAAAGAAAAGGAGGGTTCAGACACTGGGAAGATAGCCATTAGCATATACATCCAGGAGAGATCGGCACCTCCCTTCCCCATCTTTCTTACCTGCCCTAACGTGCACGCCCCCAAAGAAATGGCTAAGAGAGAGAGAGAGAGAGAGAGAGAGAGAGAGAGAGAGTGTGTGTGTGTGTGTGTGTGTGTGTGTGTGTGTATTACTTTTACCTCCAGAGTCAAGGGGAGTGAAAGGAATCCTAAGAATCCAGGAGTGGTCCTGTAAATGATACTGTCTTAAGTCCATGGAGTAAAATAAAAAGAATAAGAGAAAATGCTTTCTAGATTTTAAAGAGTAAAGCAAAAGATTGAGTATCCATGGTAACAAGTGATCCAGTGGACCCTCAGGAGGAAGGCAATGTCACAGGTAGACCTGGTCACCCCCTGTTTCTCAGCCAACAAGCCAGATGGCCTCCTTGAACCAATCTTGCAGGAATGGCAAGCTCCATGGGCGTATGACCTACACTGTCATTCTCTCGGAAGGACCTCATGTTCGCTTAATGTTTGTGCTGCTGTTTGAAGTCTTTTGGTATTACGCTCTGCATATTATATTGCTGGTGCTCAATTTCCCTGTGAAGATATTTTATAAATCCTTTAAAATATTTTAAAGTTCATTCTTTGAAGAGTTTATACCTGTATATAATATAATTTGATTATGTCTACCCATTTATTTTCTCATTTCCTCTGAACGCCTTCCCAAGAAGTCACTCTCTTGGGTTCATGTCTCCTTTTCAAATGAACCATTGGGTTTAGTTAGGGTTGCTTGAATGGGCATGACTATGAAGAAACTTAACAGTGGCTACATCGCTGAAGAAAAATGGTTCTCCCCTCCCCCACACCCCAACCAATTTTAAAACCTCTACTCTTGCCATTCAAAACACCTTAACTAGCATGTGATGAAAACTTTTGCAAAAAAACTTCATCTACTAGGTTTCTTGATACATTTGCAAATCCAAGAAGGTATAAGGTTACAGTTAGAGCTTAGAGGGGCTCCTTGGTAACATCATGGAGAATGGCTCAAGAGAGATGCACTATTAAAAGCCAAAAAGCCATCTGCTCTGAGCTCAAGCTTGAGCCAAGATGAAGGAAAGGAACAGACGCACATTCTTCACAGGTATTAGGCGTGTAATATGGTGGGAGGGAAGCGGACCAGAAAAATGTTTGATATTCTACATGTAGAGTTTAAGTTTTTCAAGAGAATCCAAGAAAGGTTATAGATGCTTCTGGATTTCTCCCAGAAACTGAGTCTGGTAAGGAGTTAGCGTGGTTTCTTTATTATGGAGTTTTCGTGGGAGCACTTTGGGAGTTTCTTGGGGAAGAAGGAAAAGACTGAGTTGAGAGAAAGATTGGTAGGAATGCTGGTCTGATAACATCTCTGGTAGATGATTCATCAGAGCTGGTACCTGGTAAGCTAAATGTCTGAGTTCTTATGTTCCTGATATGTCATCAGTAATTATCAGTGATGGGATCATCTTGGGAATGGTGTCAGCTAGAAACAGGCTGCTCTGTACTTGAGCACACACCTCTGACCACTGGAACAAGAAGTACTTTCTGGAAGGAGAATCTGGATGGCCCATGTCAAAGTCTAACATGTGATATATATATTACATATTGTGGTGGGAAACATCTGAGTGAGGTTTCCTGAGATAAGGATAAAGATTTATTTAGTTTAATATGCCTTTGATTACACAACAAACTGGCTTTTCTTTTCACCTTTTTGTTTTATTTTCTTTTGTCTTAAAGACAGGACATTAAGGGGCTGGTGAGATGGCTCAGTGGTTAAGGCTACTCTTCCAGAGGTTCCGAGTTCAATTTCCACCAACTACGCGGTGGCTCATGACCATCTATAAAGGGATCTGAAGCCCTCTTCTGGCATGTAAGTGTACATGCACATGGAATACTCATACAAAAAAATTTTTAAAAAAATTAAATAAAAGATAGGACATTAAACTGTAGCTCAGGTTATCCAGGAACATATTACTCCTTATGTAGCCCAAACTTGCTTCTTTAAAAAAAAAATTAAATCTTTGAGGATTTCATACAGTGTATTTTGATCATATTTACCTCATTTCTCTCCATAACCCCTTCTAGATCCACTCTTACCTCTCTATCACTCACTGTGCTTCATACCTTAATGTACACACACACACACATACACACACACACACACACACACACACCCCTTGACTCCAGTGTGTGCTGCCTTTATATTCCTAGGTGTGCAGCCATCTAATGGACTTTGGTTGACATACCAAGAGTCATATCTGTAAAGAGAACTGACTCATTCCCTAGAAGCCACCAAGCGTTCATAGCCCCTCAGTGAGAGGCAAGTTTGAGCTTATTTTTAAGTAAAAGCATTTTCGTTTTGTCCTCCTGAATGCTGGGATTACATTCATGAACCACCATGCTGGATGATGTCATTGAATTCTTAATTAACAAAGTCCCCGGTATTATGGGTGTTGTCTATCACAGGTAACAAGTAATACAGAAGTAGAAGGGTCTGGGGTGGCTCATTTGGCAGTCTGGTAGACTGCCATCATTGTCTGAAGAGGATTTGTTCATCAATTCTTCCAGATTTAGTATGCTGGCTTTTGTCTGACTGTCCCATGACAGTATTAAAATTCCTGCCTCAATTCTGCATAGGAAATTAACTATAATATAAAGGAAAATATCACCCTATACTCACATTACATATTTCTTTTTATATACTCCTAGATTTAAATATGTGGGTTTTCCTTCCAGGAAACAGTTCTCCAGTGCTTCAGACGGAGTTGTGTGCCCTACATTTCGAGAATGATGCTGGTTACCAGGAGTTTATACATATCTCACAGGTTAAGAACTCATATGACCATTTTCTCCAAAGACACCAATTGCAAGTAAGATGTTTCCAGGGTACCCACATTTTTCTTTGATTTAGATGGGACTTGAAAGTACCTCTTAGAGCCTGACACTTTGCTGTAGTGACAGAGATCTCAGAGGGACACTGTATTTGTATATATTTTTTTAAAATAGATTTATTTATTTATGTATCTAAGTGCTCTAGGTGTATGTACACCTGCATGCCACAAGAGGGCAGCACATCCCATTACAGATGGTTTGTGAGCCACCATGTGGCTGTTGGGAATTGAACTCAGGACCTCTGGAAGATTAGCCAGTCCTCTTAACCGCTGAACCATCTCTCCAGCCCTGGTATCTGTTTATTTTTAAAGGATATTTTTTTTTTGATATATGTTACTTTTATTATCTTCATTATTTTTTTTTCAAATTTAAAACACTTTATCAATATTTGTATAAACACATATACCCATACATGCATACATATATACATACACATATAAATGATAATTAAACAATAAAATGCATTCAAAAAGTATGGGGGGGAGGCTGGGAAGAGTAGGAGGAAGGAGAGAAAGGTGAAAGTTAGGTAAATACAGTGTTCATATATGAAATTCTCAAAAAGGAATCCAGTTTTTCAAAATGTTCAACAGACCAACCAGCACTTCACAATATGAAAGCAAATATGACCTACAACCATGTTGAAGGACACCTCAACTCACTACAAACTTTGAAGTTCAAAATAAGAACAATAAAAAATTATTTCACCCAGCATACTAACACAAACCACAATAATGTTTTATAATTCAAAGTATTTCTGAGATCAAGAAAATAGATTGTCAGGAACTAAGTCAGCAGAACCAAGGGGTACACTGTGTGTTAATTTTTGTTTGTTTGTTTGTTTGTTTTTTTTTCAAATCATAATTTTTACTTTTTAACACAGGGGTTATAAACACAAAAATGCAGAATGTGGGGAAGGGGATGACACAGGAAGATAGATGTTCAGGGGGAGTACAGATATCTTTCAGAACAGGGTATCATCTGGGTGAAGGTTCAGGGGTCAGGTCACTATGACTCTTCCTATGATTCCCTTGTCATAATCTAATTTGGTACTATCTGCCAAAGGCTGCCTATTTACAAGATTTATGACTACTCAGGGTGGTAGATTTCAACAAAAGCTGCCTGTTTACAATAGTTTATAGCCCTCTGTTTCAGTGTTTTTCCATAGAGACCCAAGACTTTGTGTTAGCAGGCATATATGTCAGGCCTATTGCTGATTTTAGGCTTATGGCTGATTTTAGGCTTTCAGTGTATAAGTAGGGCTGCCCCTGACATCTCCTCCCTTCTCCAAGTATAGAAGGGCTGTGGCGATTCTAATCTTGCCAAGGTGGGAATAGAGGCCTGACCTCCAGTAATTGAAGGGGACATTGTAATGGCTCCAGTCCTCCTGTCGTTGTCCAGTAAGGCATAAGGGCCATACCCATCCTGATGTCTTTTTCCTGGAGAGGGGATACTTTTGACATCTACCCGTATGCAGTCAGGCTTGTCCCTCAGGGAACCCAGAAACATATTTTTAACTTTTATTTATATTCCCTTGCAGTGCTTAGCCTCGCAGCCTCAGCAAGAATTCAGATCGCCAGACAGAGGGAGTTCTGGGTGGCCCCTCTCTGCTTGGTCTAGGGGCGGAAGCCCCCTCTTTTAGGATGGGTGGAGATGGGACTTAGGAACACCCTGGATAGAGAAACAACCTCATCTAGAGTCTCGTGGTCCTCCAAAGCTAACATATGATAATGTATCTGAATAGATTTTGCTATCAGATTATCTGTCTGTTGTTTCACAAAGTTAGTCAGCCTATTTAAGGCTCAGGGACCAAAGGAAATAAGCAAAAATAACCCAATTAATAATCCCAAGATGGAAGGAAGTAGGGTTAACAATCATGGAGAGATTGAAGACCAATTCTTGTACAAGCTCTCTTTTTTCTCTTTCTCTCTCTGTCTTTTCTCAAGACCATCTCTGGCCTTTTTCATGTTCTCTTTAATCATCCCTGTTTTGTCTATGTAAAAGCAGCATTCTTCTTTAAGGGCTGTACACAGTCTAGAGCTGTTTACAGTCTTTTCTATTGTAAAAGAGAAAATCAGGTCCAATAAAGTCCTTTGCAATTTGAGGGGATCGCAACAGACAGTGAAACGAGGGATTTCTTCAGATTAGTGATGTCAATCTACAGCTGTTTGATGTCCTTGTCAAAGGCCCATTGGAGGTCTGAGTAGTATAAGTCCAGAGGCCAGCATCAGGATTAGAACTCCTAATGGCAGACATCACAGGTGATTAATTTTTACCTGGAAGAGAAAAAAGAAAGGAATTCTCAGGGAAACTTCTCTTCCCTGGATGACAATTGTTATTCATCTTATTTATAATTGGGCCTGGTTTGGGGGAGGTATCTATTTAATTCGTTAATCTTTTTGGTGGCCATTTAGTTGTGCCTTCTGTGGTATTAAACAGTCATATCAATCCTCCGTCCCATATAGGAACTGGGTCCTGGCCATTCCATTTAAGGGTAAAAAGGTCCTTCCACATAGTTGTGACATAGTTTTTATTGGTCTCAGCGATGCCAGAGGCAATCAGCGGCAGATTTGCTGTGAGTTTTCAGTTTTAGAACGTTAAGAGTAAACAAGGCATGCTCCTTACACCCTCAAAGAGTCATAAAGACACTATTTAAAGAAATATAATTCATTATTAATAATCTCTTAAAGGATATTCTAAGGCCATGCACAGACAACCAGATGAAGCGCCATGTAAGATGACATGCAGAAGACTCCCCAGCCCAGTAAGTCATTTTTGGGGCAACACAGAAGTTCTGCTAACCTCTTTTGGGAACTTTCAAAACGGCTTAATCACATAAGTAAGATCACTAATTCTGTCTTCAGCTTTTCTCCTTTATCTAGATAATGGAAGCCAGGGTTTTCTGGAAAATACCCAAGCCAACCAAGAATTGGATCACCCAAGTAACCTCTGGAAGCTGGGGTATCTGGAACTGGGGGACAAGGACAAATGTTGGAGCATAAGAAGCTCTTTAGCACCCCGTCACTTACGAAGAAATTAAATCCGATACCAGCAGCTAAGGATGAAGAATATATGTGTCTTATTATAGCACAGCACCTTAGTCATTTTTCTCTCTTCTTTTTTAAAAACAGGAACTTCACAGGAAGGTAGGTGGGAATCTTTCTAGAAGCCCCCACTCCACCTCCAGAAGTTCCTCCCTTTTATCTTGGTGGCCAGAGATTTATGAGACTACCGAGGTGGCTATGAATTCACCCCTGTTGCTGTGGATAATGTCATATCTCCTTATAACAGTGGGACCCTCCCTCTACCCTGAGTGGACATGAAAGCATTAGGGGCATAAGGCTGTTTTGGTTAGTGCCATGGTTTGGATATAAAACGTCCACATTCCTGCTGAATGCTGGGCTCTGAGATGGTGCTATCTTGGGAGGTTCTAAAAGAGAAGAAATAGATCACTGTGGAGCATGACGTTGAAGGTGGTGTCTGGTCCCTACTCTCCTCCTCACCCTGCTTTCTGTCCTCCATGAGCGAAAGAGCCTCCTCTGTCACATATCCCTACTGCCATGATGTTCTGTCCAAATGCCTGGTGCACAGGGACCATGAACCAGACCCTCTGAAACAATCAGCAAAGAAAAATCTCTCCTTGGGCTAGGTTGTTATCTTGGGTAAGTGATAGAGACAGGCAACCACCAGTGTCTGCTACAGTGGTTAATCCTGAGATTCAGTGATGAAGCAGAAGGGACACAAGGCAGAGAGTGAAGAGTTGAAAAATAGGAAAAATAGAAGCACGGAAGCCAGAAAAGGGGGAATTAAAAAACAAAAAGATGAAGTAAACTGTGGTAAGGGCTATAGAGAAATGGAAAGGCTAATGTGTACTCACTAGAGTACACACCAAGTCAAAGGTTCCGGGATGTGTCTGGGGACTGATGACTGAAATGAAGTGGTCAAGTAGAACCCGATTATAGTAGAATGAGAAAATAAGCACCAAGATGATACATTGTATCAGAAGGTGTTTGCCTAGAGAAAATAAGCACCAAGATGATACATTGTATCAGAAGGTGTTTGCCTAGAGCTCTGACAGTGGAAGGGGCAGCAGCACTCAGGACCAAGTAAAGCTACCGTGACAGAAGACGACCAGTGATCTCCAGGTCACCGGCCCAGGGGAGGTTCTTTACAAGTTGGTCATGAGCGGTGTGCTGGCATTACTGGCTGGGCATCACTGTGATTTGGATATAGTCACATGTATTTATACATTTCTCAAAATATGCAGAACGTATTCTTTTCAGGGTGAATTTTTACTGAATAAAAACCTCAATTTTAAAAATGAAAAACAAGCAGAACACAGTATTCGCATGGACCCTCATGCAAGACCTGGGGAACTCTTCTGTGGGCCATTGAGTAAATTAAATGAACCCTGCCTAGGCCCCAGCCACTCACTCTTGTCACATCCTGCCTAGATCCAGTGACACAGAGATCTGCACCCCAGGGTCAGCCCTAAGAAACCTGCTCCAGAAATCCCTCAGCAATGGAGGCCAAGGGACAATAGGAAATAGCATCTTCATGATCTCTGCTTGACTCTCTTACCTATTTTTAGTTAGAAAGTTGAAATTGTTAGTTCTAAGTCTCATCTTTGTTAAAATTTAATTAACTTTAAGTTTAGTTTTTCACCTTAATTTTCTGTATCAGTCTGTCAGCATTATCCCAGTAAAGTAACAGAGGGAATTGAGTTCACCCTCCTGAAGTGATCAACTTTTGGGGCTGCCCCTAAAGATAACACTGCATATATTTTTATGAGTCTATTTTGAAATTTTAGAAACTAACTGACATTGTGTGTGTGTGTGTGTGTGTGTGTGTGTGTGTGTGTGTGTGTGTGTTTGAGCATGTGTGTGTGGGTGTGTGGGTGGGGTGGGCATGTCTTCCCAAATTCCCAGATTTGGGAGGACCACTTTTACATTTCCCATGTCAACATAAACCTCGTGACATCCTTACATCCTTATTTGGATCTTGGTACTCAGCAAGTCTGCAGTCTCTTCTGTCAGTTAGTAAGAAACACTGATAGTTCAGGCACTTCAGAGCAATCAGGAAATACTGAGGTCTTCTTACTGCCAAGAGTAGAATATTAGAGTGGAGATAGACCTTTGCTTATCTATCTAGTTCAACCTGATTGTTTTACAGATGAGAGCTCACTCCAGCAAAAGGAGCCTCTACTGGCTTACTGAATAGCGACTCCAAACCGGGTGCTCTCACTGGTATTTACATGCATTTAGATATGCACTAATACCTTGTTGTTGTTCCAAGAAAGAACTAGGACCAAGCATCTCCTTAAGAATGAAAACAACACTACATATTAAGGAGATAGATGACATTCCCTGTGACACTGGAAAAAATTTTTTTGCACTTACATATGAAGTAGAACCCATTTTATTTAGAGCAACTGAATCTCTCATCCTGATCATTTAAACATCTATAGCAATGGCTCCCTCCCTTCTGATAGAAACACATATTCTTCATATGGGAACATACTGTTGAAAAGCTTTTAAAAATTGTTACAAAATTTTCCATGTTAGTCTTTTTTTAAGGCATCGAATGCATAATGTGTATGTTCATGATGCAATACAATTATTGACCACTGCTATCAACTTTACAGAGTTTTCATTGTTTGAAGCATAAATGATTCATTAAACAATGACTTTATGTACCCTTCAACCCATGACACTAACAGTTATACCTTCTGCCTCTGCGTATGTGACTATTCCAGTTACCTCTTGTAAGGGGAACTATATGCTATATGCTGGATTATTTCACTAAGCATTTTTGATTTAAGACTTGTCTATGTTATAGCTTGTGTTGAAATTCCCTTCCTTTAAAAAGCTGAGTAATATACAATAATATATCCAATACATTGGATATATAGTTAATAATAATGTATCCACTATTTTTACATGCCACATTTTATTTAACAGTTTGTCTACCGATGAACATTTGGATTGGTCAACCCTTTAGTTACTGTGTATTGTTGTTTTGGGAATATGAGTGTGTAAACTTCTGAGTCCAGCTTCTGATTGTTTTGGACATATGTTCAGAAGTGGAGTTGTTGGGCCTAACAACATTTAGGTTTCTGAGAAACCTCAATATTATTTTCCATGGCAAAATGTTATTATTAGACATATACAAGCTCTCTGATTTCTCTGTGTTTCATTTAGCAACTGGTATTTTCTTCTTATAAAATAAAAACTTTTAAAAATCAAGTAATAGCCATTTTAATGGATGTGAGGTAGTAGTAGCTCATGATTAATACTTTGCTCATTCTTATAAGTGTGTGTGTGTGTGTGTGTGTGTGTGTGTGTGTGTGTGTGTGTGACTACAGGTGTATGTGTGCCACAGTGAACTTGTCGAGTCAGAAAACAGCTTTGGATTTCAGTCCCTGCCTTGCATGTTGAGAGGCGGTTTCTTCTAGTTCACTGCTGTGTATTCCAGGATAGCTGGGCCAATGCGTTTCCAGGCAACTTCTTGTTCCCACCTCTCATGTCACCATGTCAACACTGGGATTATAGGTGCATACTGCCATGTCCTGCTTTACACAGGTCCTGATGGTCTAAACACAGGTCAGCATGCTTTTATGCCGAGTACATTGAATTTTCTCCCTACCCAGGTTATTATTTTGATTTTCATTTATCTACTGTTCATAAGCAGTGTTGAGATTGTTTCCTCATGCTTATTAGCCACATGCAAACTTCTATTGACCATTGTTTAGTACTTCTATTATTTTTTGAGATTATAATATAATTACCTCATTTCCCTCTTCCACTATTATGGTTGTTGTTTGTTTGTTTTGAGATAAAGTTTCTCTGCACAGCCCTGCCTGTCCTGGAATATGCGATGTAGACTAGATTGGCCTTGAATTTAGAGATCCATCTGCTTCTACCTCCGGAGAACTGGGATTGAAGGCTTGTGCCAGGACTGCCCAGCTTCCCTTTTCCATTAATTTGAAGGTTGCTTTGTATTGTTGTTGTCGAGTTGAGAAGCCTTTTTATATATCCTGGAAATAGCCATTATTAAATATCTTATTCACATCATTTCTTTGATTATGTGTTCTCCCTCCCTCCTTCTCTCTCTCCCTCCTTCCCTTTCTCCCTCCTTCCCTTTCTCCCTTCCTTCCTTTTTTCCTATCCCCACATTATATCATTTTGCTCACTGCAGACTTTACAGCATGTTTTGAAATCCAGAATATGAGTCTGCCTATTGGGGTTCCTTTAAAAATACACTTCAAAAAATAATTGTGCATCCAGACAGCGTACATTCTTGGAAGATAATTTTCAAGAGGGCAAGATCTGAATACAGAAAACTATGTTCTTTTCTTTCTTTACTCACTGCACTAAAGAAATGAAAAGATGACTCAGCCTGCTTTTTTCTTCTAAGACCTGCCCAGAGGAATTGATTCTGGGTGTTAGGATCCCATTGGGAGAACTACGAGAGGGGGCAGAGTGTAGAGGAAGGGAATGTTTACTGAGCAGAAGACATGCCTGCTGAAAATGAGATGGATGGTGGAGTGTTGTTAAAAGAGAGAGAGAGAGAGGGAGAGAATTAGTTATTGGACAAGGCTTTTGGATCTAGGAGTTGATTCAAGGGTAGAGAAGGCCTTGTTGTATTGCTTTGTGGTTGGCACTGAACATCCAGGAAGCACTGTGGCCCTCCTTGCTAGGTCCTCATGGGTGGGGTGCCTCACGGGGTGGCTGGAGCACTCCACAGATGGATCAAAGACGGCCAACAACATCCCTATTACGATTAATTTACATTTGCCATCCCTCCCCAGGCCATCTTACAAAGAAAAAAAGAAATCCCCCAATAAGTTTTATTTCTGGCATAATCTCCACTTTTCTTTGGCTTCCATTCTCTTTAAAAATTTACTTCAAGTAGCAATCAGTGATGCTGCCAGTTGGGTTTTTCCTGAAGCAGAGGGAGAGCTGGGGAAAGAACCAGCTAGCGTTCTGTTCTTGCATGGCTAATGGACTGCTGACTGTCAGTCTGAACAGTGTTACAAGGAAGGGGACAAACATGGCCAGGCATAGAATAAAGAACTTCCAGAGTGTGCCAAGGGCTAGCTGTGGACTTCTTAATCAGCAATGACAGGCATGATATCTGGAAGAGTTTACCAAAGCCTATGATCAGCTGGTAAATGACAAGAGAGATAGCAAGATGGGGGATTTAGAACCAGAAATTCTGCTGAGACTGAGACTGACAATGACAGGCACACATGCAGCGAGAAGGCAGTGGATCAGTTAATAATGTCTTCCTCAACCATCATTGAACGCATCCTTCAGGGGAGGTGGCAGATAATGCACCAAACAGTGGAAAGTGCTCAAGCAGATGACTGTTGACAACAGGAACCCATGAGCTCAAGATGAGGTTACCCTGGAGATGTGCTCGGCATTCTCAGAATCTAGATGGAAAGCTGCCCTGGATAATGGATGAAATCATCCGGTTAAAGAACAGGTAAGGGGAAGTCCCTGTGCACCACAGCAATAAGAAGTAAATGAAGCATACAAAACAACAGGCGAGACTGAAAAGGACTTGAGAGGTAGGAAAAATACAACCAAGCAAACAAACAAAAAGCAGGAAGAATGTGCAGTAACGATTTCCTCCTCATTGATTCTTTTCTCACACAATACATTCTGACTACAGTTTTCCCTTCCTCCATACCTCCCAGTTCCTCCCAACCCCTCCTCCCCTCACCCCTCTCCCCTCCAGATCCATTCCCTTCCTGTCTCTCATCAGAAAAAAAACAGGCTTCTAAGAGATAATAAAATACAACAAAGTAAAATATAATAAGATAAAACAAAAGCTAAGACATCAACGTTGGACATGACAAACCAACAGAAGGAAAAGAACCCAAGAGAAGGAACAAGCATCAGGGGCCCACTCATTCACATACTCCGGAATCCCATAAGAACAATAACTAAAGTGGAATCCATAATCTATACGCAGAGGACCTGGTGCAGACCCAATGCAGGCCCTGTGCACGCTGCTTCAGTATCTGTGTGTTCATATGAGCTTTGCTCATGTTGATGTAGGAAGTCTTGCTTTGTTGGTGTCTTCCGTCTCTTCTGGCTCTTACACTTTTTCTGCCTCTTCTTGTTCAGGGTTTCCCGAGCCCTGACAGAGGGAGGATGAAGATCTCTCACTCCCTGTACAGTGTCTGGCTGTGGGTCTCTATCCTGAGCCCCATCTGCGGGAGGATGGAGACCTCTCACTGTACAGTGTCTGGCTGTGGGTCTCTATGCTGAGTCCCATCTGCGGGAGGATGGAGATCTCTCACTCCCTGTACAGTGTCTG
>JANHMN010000014.1:47053626-47094411 GCA_030674055.1 Rhabdomys pumilio | reverse complement strand
CCCATCTGCGGGAGGATGGAGATCTCTCACTCCCTGTACAGTGTCTGGCTGTGGGTCTCTATGCTGAGCCCCATCTGCTGCAGGAGGAAGGAAGCTTCCTTGATGACTAAACAAGACCCTTTTTTTTGATTATAGCAGAACATCATTTGGAGTAATTTTATCAGTGCATATTTTTTTTAGAACAGTAGTATTTGGTTTTACTTTAGGTCTCTGGGCTATCTGGTATGTGGTTCTTGTTTACACAAGCAATATTGGATATGGTTTCATCTTGTGGAGTGAGCCTTGAATCAAATCAGATAGTGGTTCATTACTCCCAAAGCTTTGTACCACCATTGTCCTAGGACACTGGTTTTCACTCTTCCTAATGCTGTGACTCTTTAATACAGTTCCTCATGTTGTGGTGACAGGAGGCTATAAAATTGTTTCGTTGCTATTTCATAGCTGTAATTTTTGCTACTGTTACAAATCACAATGTAAACATCTGATACGTGACCTCCAAATGGTCACAACTGACAGGGTAAGAACTGCTGCCCTAGGGTTGTGGCTGGCTGGTGTTTATGTTTCTCTTTTGGTAGCATGCAGAGTACCTTCCTATACCAAAAATGCTAGAACGTATGGGAGAAGGCTCTATGTAGGCACCAGCACGATGTCCACATGTTCAATGAATTGTGTAGGTGTTGTCTTTAGCAATGGGACCTTGCTATCAGTTTGGGGAGATCAACCTATTGTCTTTGCAACAATCTGTGTTGTTCACGATCCCCATAGGACTCATTTGGCTGACAACTCAATTAGGTGTAACCCAATACCCATACCAGAAGCTTCATTTGGTGATGAGAGATGGCCAGTCGGGCCTCTGTCTTTCTCATTATTTGGCAATTTCATTTAGGTTGCTTCATATATGTGTATATTTTAGGAAGCTTCTACTGTATTGGGTTTCTATAACATTCCTCAAATGCCCCTTTCTTTTTAGCTGTCTCTCCCAGTATTACCTCCCCCAACTCCCTTTCTTAACTTCCTCCCCACTTTATCCTGTCATTCCAGCCCCATTCATCCATCATTATCTATTCTATTCCCATTTCCCAACAAGCTCTGTCTGTATGCTCTGATTCCTAATTGTATGTTAACATTCTGTGGTCCTACAGATTGTAAATTGGTTATCATTGACTTAACAGTTAATATCCACATATAACTGAGTAGATACCATATTTGTCTTCCTAGGTCTGGGCTACCTCACTCAAGATGATTTTTTTTTCTAGTTTGATCCATATACTTGCAAATTTCATGATATCATATTTTTAACAGCTTAGTAATACCCCATTGTATAAATGTGCCATGTTTTATTTATTAATTCTTTCTGTTGCCCTCATCTAAGTTGTTTCTAATTTCTGGCTATTGCAATAATGGTTTTGAAGTGGAGGGTACAGGCTTTGTGTGGTGGGGCACACAGTAATTCCGGCATAGGAGAGGCTGAGGAAGGAGAACTGTCAAGAACTTGAGGCTAGCCTAGGATACATGGTGAGGTCTAGGCTAGCCTGGGCTACATCATGAGATCTTATGTCAAAAATTAAAAAAAAAATATGTAAAGGAAAGGTATAAATGGAAGAAAAGAGAATTTCTAGAAGCCTGTGACCAACAGTCTCAAAGGCCACAGAGATGATAAAGTAGCATTCAGTGGGATAAAGTTTCCTGGCCCCTCTGAATGAATGGGAAAATGTCCTTGACAACTAGATTTTAGACCAGGGCCTAATGTGTAGAATAAAGAACTGGAAGAGCTGTTCATTATAAAACCAAAATGGCTAGTGAGTAAGAGAGCCAATAAATCAATTGAACACACAGGTCTCAAGACACAGAAATGGCCAGTAAATATTTATAAAGTGTTCAAAACCTGTAGTCATCAGAACAATGCAAATTAACATGATTTCCAGATTGCATCCCAACCTAATTTAAAAAAAAATCGAAAGCAAATGTTGATGAGGGCGTGGGTAAAAAGAAACCTGTATTTGTGCAAATGTAGACTGGTGTTGTGACCATGGAGGTCAAAGTGAAAGTTTCTCAGAAACTCAAAATAGAGCCAGCATCTGGTCCATGCTCTGTGAGCCCCCATGCACACAGAGACTGAACCATCAACCAAAGAGAGTGCAGGGCTGGATCTGGCCCCTACACAATGAAAATGTGGTACATTTACACAATGGAATTTTATTCAATCTCAGTGAAAGGGATATGGACATTACTATACCAAGCAAAGTAGCCCAGAATCAGAAATATAAGTATTATATGTTGTCTCTCATATACACATCTTAGCTTTTAATGTTTACTTATATGTGAGTACAATTATTTATAGACTGTGAAATTAGAAAGAAGACCATGAGATGAGGAAAACAGCTTTTCGGATGGACAGGAGGTAACGGGACATATATGGCAGAAGGAATGACTAGGGTGGGAAGGTGTGGGGAGCTAGGAAGTGGCGAGAAAAGTGAGCTAAGGGGATGTATGTGTCCCAGTGAAACGTGATACTTTGTATAATAATTGAAACAATAAGTAACAAAACCAAAACTAAAGACGTGAAGAAACAGGTCTAAATTCACACTGTGACTACATCTGAATAATTATACCTTATATATATTTATAAAACACTGATTTATACATGATATTTATGAAATGGCAATATAATATTTATAAATATCTATTTGTATGACTTCATCATACAGGTCATCTTTTATTTCAGCTGGGCTCACTGTTGCCTTGAATACCTACAGATAAAAGACGCAGTACCTTTGGGGTGTAGGTTTTGTTTTACACTGTGTGCCCAGTGTAAAATACCCTGCCAAAAACCTAGAGTCTGGTTAAGGAGAAGAGAAGTATATACAAGAAAGCAACTCAAAGCACTGTGAGCCAAGGGCTTACCAGGGAAGTCCTGGCAAAGGCAGGGACTCTGGGTTTGAGTGTTGCAGTATACTCAGGTGTAGGGTCACTCTGAGTGCTGAGAGATAAATAACAGGACTGAAAAAGACAACACAACAACATCAACAACAACAACAACAACAACAACAACCCCACAGGAGGCAGCAAACCCTGTGGAGAGAGTTACTACTGTCCATCGTCCATTCATGTATTTCCTCAGTCAACTTCTCCCAAACTTTCATG
Source organism: Rhabdomys pumilio (assembly GCA_030674055.1). Lineage (NCBI taxonomy): Eukaryota > Metazoa > Chordata > Mammalia > Rodentia > Muridae > Rhabdomys > Rhabdomys pumilio. Next base: position 47,091,267 of record JANHMN010000014.1, on the reverse strand, counting down.
GCGTTATAGTGACCTCCTTTTTGAATATGAGAAAGTTACAGCTAAGAGATGTTGAATTGCCCAAAGCAAGTCACACAGAGGTTTTTTATAGCTCCTTTGTCTGTGTTTATCTAATTAAATTGTGTTTTCAGTCTTGGCTGTCTGCAGTGCCCCACCCTGCTTTAAATTATGCAGTGTTCTGAGATCTCTGTTATGGGTATTCTCCATCCTGGATCATTTTCCCAGTTCATTCAGAGCTACCCGACACTCTGCTTCTGCCACCAACCTGGTCTAGAACAATCTCTTTTAATCTTCATTAAACCCAAATGAGTTATAATCATTACACCTTTGTTTCTTTGACTCCACTCAGCTTAATTCAGTGGGCCTTTTCCTTTTGTTAAAATCCTACCGTCATTTGTTTTCAAGTTGCATAAGACATACATCCTCCTCCTCCTCACTGTTGAACTCTAGTCCCCTGGAGATGAGACTTAAGGTGGCAGTAATATCCTCACGTTTCCCCTGGCAACTTGATATCAGAGGCAATCACACTGTTATTTGTTTTTCTACAGGGCAGAGTTCCTGTATGCTGAAGTCTCAAGGTATCAACTCACATCTCATGGGAGCACATTAAACTTCTTGAATGTTTCTGTATTTCAGAACTTTAACCTGTGGGATGATGAAAAGAGAAGTCAGTCTTTTTCTGGTTTACTTAAGAATTTCTGCCTCCCTTTGGGTTCTGCATACTATTAAGCTATCTGGTGTGAAAGACCAAATGACAGCATGTGAAGGAGGTAACTGCTAGCAGGACAAAACAGCTACTAGATTTTGGCACAAGTACCACCCATCTGAACTTTTATAAATTTCATTTCCCAACCCTTGTTGGTAGTTACCACCATTTTTAATGGCACAGCTGGTGCCGTGTTTACTGATTGAGCTTTCACTTTAAATATCCAAGAGTAAAGGTCTTGTACAGGACCCAGCAGTTGATCAATGCTACTTACAAGTGATGCTTGTGGTGCTTCTCTGGTAACATGCTGATGATGAAAAGGCCAATGCTTTCTGTTATCTTTTGTGGCTTTTTGCAGAAAAGGTGAGATCTGAGTGTTATTTCAGGATGCCTGAGAAATTGAACCCTCTTAAAGTTCACAGACGTTTTCTAAGGTTAATGTGAATTATAGTTGGCTTACTGGGTCCTGGGGTTCTCATTCAAGGATTCAACTAACTGTGGACCAAAAGCATCAAAAAAAAATTGTACCTGAAAATGACATTATATTAGTGAAGATTCTTTAAAATAACAGGACTTGTAGAATAAATCTGCATCTATCTATCTATCTATCTATCTATCTATCTATCTATCTATCTAAAGGGGATTTATTAAAATGACTTACAGGCAGTGGTCCAGCTAACCCATCAATGGCTGCCTGTGAATGGAAGATCAAGAACTTAGTAGTTAGTTGTTCAGGCCACAAATCTTGGTGTCTTAGTTCTCTTGGGCTATGTTGTTGTAGTCTTGAAGAAGTAGGCTCTAATTCCAGTGAAGAAATGCTAGCAAGGCCAGGAACAAGGAAGCAAAAAGAATCTTTCTTGTTCCATGTTCTTTACGTAGGCGTCCAGCAGAAAGGGTGTCTCTTATTAGAGATGGGTCTTCTCACCTTAAAAGACCTGGATTAAAGGTGTGTCTTTCCACCTCAAAGATCCAGATTAGAAATGGATGTTCCCACTTCAAATGATCTAACTAAACAAAAATTCCTTACAGGTGGGCCCAGCTAATTTGGGTTTTTAGTTAATTCCAGGTGTAGTCAAGTTGACAAACTAAGAATAAACATCACAGACATGTACAGACCATCTCTGTGTGTGTGTTTATTCCGTAAGAAATATTGAACTTTGTACTGCCTGATGTATTATGAATAATCTAAATGTGACTTAAGGTATATGTTTGAAAGCCATATGCAAATTCTATGTGTGCCTGTTTAAGTAAAATTTTAAGCATCATCGTATACTGGTTAAGTTGTCACATGTTGCTTAAGCTCATCGAAAGCACACTCTGGCAACAAGGAGGCCCTCCTTTGTCATACACCCAAACATGTTTAACAAACATCCTCTGAAAATGTCCTGCTCTGGGTCAGACTAGCCCTTAGCTTCGTAATGGCGAGAGGAAAAAAAAAAAAAAAAGCTAGCAGCTAAAGGGATTAAAAACACTATGTTCGTAAGAACAGCTAAAAGGTAAGTTATTTCCAACACAGGTTCCTATCCTTCATCCTCTGGGTATAAAAATTCCTGAGATGGGAGAGAGAAGGTGGAAACTCATCCATGTAGAGAAGCACAGTCAGCAGCTTCAGCCCTCTGGCCCAACTTCCCCAGTCAGTTTCAATTGCTATAAGCCTATGCTCTGATATTCTGCTTCTATCTGCTCTTTGAATCAGGCACATTTGCTGGATGCTATGTGTATATCTTACTGGTTGCTGCTTCTGGTTATCTGCTACTTGTTATTTGTTTATTTTTTCATTTTTGCTTGCTATATCTGTAAGAGAACAAGCACTCTCATGTTTGGTCTCTGCAGAGGGACCTGGAAACAATCTTTTAAGAATAGCCAGAGATAAAGGTTCTGGAAAGTTAAATTCTATACTGATATATAAATGAAATTTTAAAGATCCAAACAAAAGTGTAGTTTATTATTCTGTCACTTGTTTATAGTGTTGTTTGACAATAATTCTGATCATTAATCTTATAACCCAAGCTTGTATAATTAAAAAAAAAAACTTATGCCCTTTTGAGTGGATTGGTATTCAACATATTTTAAAACAGTTGCCGACATTTTGCCATTGTATTCTAATTACATGACTAACTATCAACACGTTCCAGGTGTGGAAAGAAGTTCACTTGCGCTAAGCATTCATTGTCTTCACTTGAGGCTGTTTTAATAGGAAAGGGAAAAAAGTGTTGGCAAGAACGTAGGCTCCTTCTGCAAGCTGGCTTATAGCCCACCTCCTGTGGGTAGAGCAGAAAATGGAATGGAGAAAGATGGTGGTGTTAAGTGCCTGCCCACGACTCCAAATGGAACAAAGAAGGATGCCTTCCTGTTTAGAAACCAGGAAGAGGAATGATAGGCTATCTGGTGTCCCAATGTGCCAAGTCCTACCCTTCCTGCTTTCAGGTCTGTGGTGCATGTTCATCTCCATCTCTTTTCAAGGGTTACCATTTCTCCTGGTCATCTGGGAGTTGGGTAGAGCCCCATGCACCTTGGAAAGCCCAGAGATAGAGCCTAGCATCTGGCTAACTTTTGGAATTGCATTGTTGGCTCTTTGTCAGGATTTGCATGTTTCATCTTCAGTGTCGTAGTGTTGGGAGGCCCAGTGACAGATGCTGCTGGGTCATGAGGGTGAGACCCACATAAATAGATAACTTCTTTTCTCTTGTAAGTCCATTTTCTTGCCAGGCTGGAATAATAATTACTATCCAACAATTTGTGACAGGGCAGGTTGGCCTCATCTCTTTTTCCTTCTGTATACACCACTTGTCTCTTTGCTCTACTGTGGTTGGAAGCCATCTTCATCACATATGCTTCATGACCTTGTGTTTTCAGCCTCTTGTACTATGAACCCAAATAAACCTCTTTTCTTTATAAATTATCTAGTTTCAAGTGTTCTAACAAAACAAAACAACAGAAAACAAAACAACAACAAACCAGAGGCTAATATAAAATGACTCCTTGTCAGTGGAAATGGGAGACTAGCAGATTATACTGTGAGGTATATACATGATTCTGTTGGATTGAGAAGGCTGAAAGAAATATACTTGATGATTTTATTTCAATGACCAGGTCCCTTAGCTCCCCTTCCTGAAAAATGGAAGGGAGAAAAATCATGTATACTATATATTATTCTGCAATCCCTAGGGACCACAGCCTGAGTAAAAACACAGGCTTTGGTTTTTATTATTGTTCTTGGCCTTAAATTGAGTTTTATTTCATATTCATATTCTGTTAAATACCTGAATGGTTACCATACATTTTTGTTTCAATGCTGTTCTCTTTTTATTTGGAAAAGTGCTGTTAGGAACACAAAGGTCTTGAGGAATCAGTAAGAAAAAAGCATTACTTTCTTGTCTGAAGTCTCTGACCCCACATTTTCCACTGAAAAAAGAAGAGAGGACGAACATTGCCATGAACACAGATGCCAAGTCAAGGCACATGGTACAGCGAGAATGATGGAAATGTAGCAAGAAGATGGTTTTGTGCAAAGTATGTGGAAAGCCAAGTAGCAGGAGTTTGAACAACAGGGAACTCTCAAAAGCATCAGGAGACATCAGACACAAAGTAGGGGTTGAATGAGTGCCTTTGCTTTTCATATAGAGAATGGATAGGGAAGGGCTTGGAAACGTCTAGCTGCACAGAGATTCATCTCAGACACTCCCAGTGATGCTCAACAACTTTGAAAGATGAAATGCGTGGCCTCTGGCAGTTCCTAGAGGAAGAGCAGAGACCACCAGCCCGCCACAACCAGCTCTACTGGATAAGAGGTAGATTAAGTTGTTCAGCAAATATGATCCCCCGAATTACGGCAATTTTGATATAAATAGGTTATGATGAAAAAGTTATAATGGAAAAAATATGATGAAATTTAATCAAGCAAAGGATAATTTGGAGAAAAAAAAATCAAACACCCAAATTATAAACTTGAGATAAAAGGTTTATAATAAATAAATAAATAAATAAATAAATAAATAAGATTGAACAGAAGAGAGCAATTTACAATTTATAATATTCTCCTGGCTTCCAAGCAAATGTATCTGAAAGCCATAATCTTGGAGTTGGAGCTCAGAGAAAACATGGGATTTAAAAGTCATTGGTGTAGTTAGAGCAGGCCAATGTTTCAGAGGTGGATATGTTGCTTACAGGCAGAGAACACAACATGGTGAAAGAGGCAACTCAGGACTTAATCATCAAGTTGAGGTCATTCTAGGAAAGTGACTGAGAAAGTCATTTGAGAAAGGAGACCACATTTCAGAAGCCATGAAAGATATGCAAGGAGAAGGTACTCAGGATCAAAAAGCAGCAAAGGAGACAGAATTAGCCATAAGGAAATCATCTGTATGATCCTTCCCTGTCCCCCAGAGAGGAATTCTCCACGTAGTCCTAGCAGTCCTAGAATTCTCCCTGTAGAGCAGGCTAGCTGGGCTCAAACTCACAGAGATATGCCAGCCTCTGCCTCCCAAGTGCTGGCATTAAAGGTGTGTGCCACCTCCACTCAGCCTGTATGATGAGAGGTAGGACTGAGACCCTAGTGGCTGGGCGTGGCTGGGCGTGGCTGGGCGTGGTGGGGCTGGGCTGCAAGGAAACAAATGGAACACAGAAACTCTTCTTGGGAAAATGGTAGTTATGAAGGAAAGAAGGAAGACATAGTTTGAAAGGACTGTCTCTTTTGCAGGGTTCATTTAAGTTTTCTGAGTTTTCTATCACTGAATTCTCTCCTACGACAAGTTCAGGAGGTAACAATGGCAAGTTAATACATTTAGCTAGCAAGAAACTGGGACTAAGAAAGGCTAAAATATTTGTTCAAGGTCGTCTGTAGCAAGTGAAGCAGGAGAAGCAAGCAGAGAATGCAAGGCTTTGCTCTCTTAATTCAGTGGTCTTTCCACGGTGCCAACCAAACCGAACTAGTTCCAGTAGTTGCTCTTCTAGGATCCCGGCGAGCATGGCGTCCCACACTGAGGGAATATGATTTGTCTGAGGGACACTGGGGAGAAGGTGGGAGGCTTTGCACTAAGGAATGCTATGTTTAAGTCAATGCCGGATGGAAACAAATCTGGCAGCAAGATGTAGGATGTGTTAAAAGAGACATCACAGAAGGATAAGACAATCGGGACACAGCTTCAAGCTGGGACATATTTTTAAATGTATATCCAATCACATGATTAAGTTAGCTCTTTGGTTGCTTTTTGGTTTTTGTTCTAGAGAAGGTCTCCATCAGTTTGCCAGTATTATTTTTAATAGGCTTCATATACTCTGATGTTTTAAAAAAAGAATTCTTAGGCTGAACACATTTGTAAACTGTATCTTCTGGGAACAGGATTTTAAAATTATTAATTTGGGTGGGTGTGTACAAGTGAGTGAGGATGCCAGGGGTCAACCTGGATGTCACTCCTTAGGGCTAGACACCTTGTTTTTTGGGACAGGATCTCTCACTGTTCTGGGATTTGGTAATTGGGCTAGGTTGGCTCGAAAGTGAGTCCCAGGAATTCCCCTGTCTCAGCCTATCCAGTGGAGGAACACAGGTGTCTCCTACCATATATGGGCGATCCAGCAGAAGTCTCTGTATTTGTGAGACAAACATTTTGCAGACTATCCCCAGCCTTGTTTACTGTTTCACACTTACTCTGTAATTAGTATGTTTTGTAATTTATGGTAATTATATGAAGGTTACTGTTAAATACATTTCAATGAGTATGTCAAATTAAAGAATATTGCCAGTTCTTAGACAAAAGTCTATCACCTAATCAAAGAATATGTATGAATTTTGGAAATTATGTATGTGTCTGCCATAGGAGAAAGAAGAATTTAGATGAAGATGAGATGATGTTGACCACACAAGAAAAAAATAGATATTTTTAGGGAGTTAAAGGTTTGGGGTACAGCTGTGTCCCTAAGGTATTTTCGGCATTGTTTCTCAAGATGCCTTGGGCTGCAATAATGGAAACTATTAAAAGTTGCAAGCAGCACCATGAATTTATTATTTCATAAATCAAGAAACCCCAAGACAGTGGTTCCAGGATTCACGGTCAGTGACTCATTGACATTACCAACCACTCAGCTTCCAACCACTTTCCAGATGTAGCATAGTGACTAGGCTTTATCTCCATGGCTTCCAGATGCCTAGGGTGAATTAAGAAGCCCTATCATGAGATGCCGAGTTTCCAGTGTGACAAGAGGCATCTGAGCTGAAGCCTGAAGAAACGTTTCCTCAGGGGTAGTAGGAAAGGATTTTTTTAGGACTCATTCACTATGTATCCATTTATGAACCAGTTAACAAAATGGGAAATAACATTAGCCCAAACTAATCTACACAAACTAAGACTTATTCTGAAGGATGGGCTTCCCGTGAAGGATGGAATTCTCAGGAGAATGAGGGCTTCATTGACAAATATGGCCAGTAGATAGTCAATCATGTCCTTTACAATTACTACAGAGGGCTGCAGGGTTTTTTTTTTTTTTTAATCTAATGCTTGTGGTTTTTCAACATTCCTCAAATTCATCTCTGCACATAGTTGTGAAGTCCTCGAGGCTCGTGGCTCTTCTTACTTAGCTCTTCTCTCCATGTGTTGAATTAAGGCAGAGCGAAATACTTCAAATGCAAAATCCACTTCCGGCTTCGTGACACACATCGGGGGCACGATGCGGAAAGTCTGAGGGGGCAGAGGAAAATAGAGCTTGAATCATCAGAGATTCAAATATGACTTCCAGGAAATGGGCTAAACCAGGTATCCCAAACCTTATTTTCACCACATTGCTGACATTTCTCTCACCAGGTTGGGCTCTACCTCTTCCCTCCTGGGATCATTCACCTTCTCTACACAAATTCTCCTATCATCTTGCTTTGATTTTTTTCTTTTTTAAAATGAAATTTATTTATTTATTCACTTTACAACCCAATATCAGCCCTTCCTCTCTTCCCAGTACCCCCTCATATAAACCTCCTCATTCCCCTTAGAAGGGGAAGCCCCTCCGCATGTCAACCTCCACCCATACCCTGCACATCAAGTTGGTGCAGGACTAGGCACACTCTCTCCCTCTGAAGCCAGACAAGGCTGTCCATGTAGGGGTGCAGGCTCCACAGTCGGGAAGGTAGGTAGTTTCAGGGACAGCCACTGTACCAACTGTTTGGGGAACCTGCATGAAGACCAAGCTGCTCATCTCCTACCTATGTGCAGAGGACCTAGGTTCAGCCAGTGCTTACTCTTTGGTTGGTGGTTCAGTCTCTGGAACTCCCCAAAGGTCCAGGTTAGTTGACTCTGTTGGTCTTCCTGTGGAGTCCCTGTCCTCTTTAGATACCTCAATCTTTCTCCTAATTCTTCCCTAAGACTCTAGAGCTCTGTCTACTGTTTGGGTGTGAGCCTCTGCATCTGTTTCTGCCATCTGTTTACCTGCATATCCTTCCACCAACGTCTCTGAGATCTTACTTCACCATCTCTCTCACATATAGTTTCTGTCATCATAAAACATCAACTTTCCTAATGACCAGTTTCATCTCCACTAGTCCAGATCTACTCATGTTCAGGATCCATGCCCCAAAAAAGCCAATTGCTGTTTCCTGTTGCACCCACTATTTTTATAAGAATTTTGCCCCTCTCCCATTCCTTTGTTATCTTCTGATCCATCACTGTATTCTGATCTCGCCCTTCTGTTGCCTCAAAGCTTGGCGAACAAAGCTCACTGAACTGTACTCTCTTACCTGTCATGCCACACACATTTCCAGCCTCATGTTACCTCACTTGTATGGCTAAGTCTCGGTGCTGATTACAGTAAATAAACTGCTTTGTTCCTGTGTGCAGGAGCTGAGGAATGTATGAAACATATTCACAGCCTTCAACTTCTGCTGGTTTCCAAGAATATTCTCTTCCTCTCTCATCTTCCTTTAGCTCCCTTCTAACCCTTGAGTTTTCTTCATAGTTTTTTTTTCAAACCAACTTCTATGCTTCCCATTCTATTTCATAAGCAATCACAGTTCCTGTTTCCTTGAAGAAAATTGAACCTCCCCGACACAGTCTTTCTCTAAACTAGCTTGCTCCCACGTACATTCTTTCATATTTCCCAAAGGCTCAGACATTGATGTCTTTACTCTTCAGTTCTAAATGGTTCACCTCTGCTCTTGACCCTCCCCAGCTCATCTCTTTCATTCCAGGAAACGTCCCCCTGTTCTCTCAAATCTTTGACCTTCCTTCAACTTCTGATCTGGCAGTATCAGTAAGATGCTTGACTCTTACATAATCCCCATTCAGATACACCAAGCAAAACTAGAGTTGATACTCAGCGCCTTGCAGGTATAATACATATGCTTTCTTCCTGCTTTTACTCAAATCTTATTTATAAGACTTGCTGATGCTGACCCCGGTAGGCTTGGGGTCTTCGCTCCATCATTCTCTAGTCTGACCATCTGCAGCATGGCTTCTGTCCTATTAACTCGCTGATACCTATACTAAAGTTATCTGCAAGACATATGATCCACTGGGAATTTCCCAGGCCACATTCTTTTCTATTGTCTCTGTGATACTTCACATTTGGGCATCCTCTTTCTCAATCGTCTTGTCTTCTGCTTCCGTAATTTCATATTCCTCTGAACTCTTGCCACACCATCCACCCCTTTGTGTCTCCACCTTCCCCACTTCCCTGATGTCTACTGGAGGGAGTTCTTCCTTAAGCTCCTGTCCTCGCCTCACTGAACATTTCACTGGGACACTAGACGTCCCCAGTTTTTCTCCTTTTATCGTTTGCATACTAATGACCCCAAACTATAATCTTTACCCCAGTCATTCCAACTTCATCATGTAAACAAATAAAAAAACCTGGTGCTCCAAAATGCCTTAAATGGAGCGTGTTTCAAGATGAATGCCCACATTAAGCCAAGCCAGACATGAAGGTTTCAGCCTTGACTCCTGCTCATTGGTAGAGCCAAATCTTATGCAGTTCACTTCCAAAATATCACCAGCATGGACCTTCTCTTCCTACAGTCACTGCTGGAGCACAGACAGCACCCTAAGTTCCTGCCAGACTCCCTAACTCCAGTCTTATCTCAGAGAACAGACTCAGCAATGTACTCACTAGTTATATGACCTGGGCAATTTATTTAATGTCTAGGTACTTGTTTTTATTTATCTATAAAGTTAGGGTAATGATAGTACTTTGGCACGTTGAAGATGTACAACATATCAAGAAGTGCAATGACGAGGTAATCAGACGTCTACCTGTCCTTACCCATCACCTTAAGCTGATGCTCCAGCCATACTAGTGTGTGACAACTCTGCACTCTACTGAGCTTTTTTTCAAGCTTGGGCTATTTTTATAGTGAATTAAGACTGTGCTAGCCAGAATGACTGGCCTGGGCATCCGATGACAGCATCTGTTTTCTTTCCTTCCATAGCATCATATTTTATATATACAAAAGAAATTAATATGCTGTATTGTAGTTTTGTGTTTTATTTTTTTCTCCTATAAGCTCAATGAAGAATAGGATCAAAACGAAATTATCACTGTAGTATTGGTTCGTGGAATACCACTGGCTGCTTAATATGAATTTGAAGGGAAAGCTAAACAAGTGGACAATGATTTCAGATCTTCATAAGTTAGGATTTTAATAATTAAGCCACACTAATTGATATGAACAGACAGCCATTCCTAGTGTTTCCTTAGGGAATCTTGTCTGATTTGTTTCAGTTTCCTCTGACAAACATAAGACAGGAAGTGGATCTTTTAGTATTCATTGTGTCAGCCAGGAAGGGAGCAGGACCAAGGGAAAAACAAGGACTGTTTAAACTGGGTAGAGATATGAAATCGCATTTTATAAGAAAAGAGCGTGGTGTTCTATTCGGCACTGGAGAGACTAAACATAGCAGCCGTGTGCCACATATTTTAGAAGTCCAGAAGAAAGTTGGATCTCTACTGTGGAGCCCATCTTGGTGAGCGACCTGATGGTGTGAGATTTAGAAGGAGGTCATATTGTGTAGCAGCAGCAGGCACAGCAGTGACAACAACAACAACAGCAACAGCAGCAGCAGCAACAACAACAACAGCAGCAACAACAGCAACAAGGCACAGGGTCAGACCAGGCTCCTGATAGAGTGGGCGTATCTTCCAGAGAGGGGTAGGATGAGCTCTGTCTTGCATTATTCCAGGAGAGGGTGAAGGACACTGAGGGACTGATCTTGAGTTCTGCATCAGGGACTATGTTTAGGGATGGTCTACGGTCTCTCTTTCTGGGAACACACAAGGCAGCTATGGATCTTAGACTGCTGTGTGCTCTAATGACCACTAGAACACCAGGCTCACAAGGTCAGACTTCAGGGTTGAGTGAAGAACGACTATCATTGTTTTCTTAGGGGTTAGAACTAATTAATACACAATGCAGTACATATGTATGTAATATGTATATGTTACACGAGTGTCATGGTTGGATCATCACCTATACTGTGAACTGTCTGGTTAGTTTGTGTGGCCTTTCTATGCCCTCTCTTTGGCTACAAAACCACGGAGAATGTAATCACTTTACCACACCCCCCTCTAGTGGTTACAAGCTATCTTTTGTCTGTTTCTTCTTACTACAGGCAAGCATTATCACAACGCAGAGGAAGCGCAACTAAGAATCCTATCAAGGAGACCCTACCTCACAGGAGGCCGTCCTCTTACCTGAGAAAAGTTACCACCTCTACCCACTAGGAGCCCCATGTCCTTGCAGTCTTCATGGATTTGATTGACTTCTGTTTTAGGAAGAGGCTGGCGGCTTATCTGTGAATAGATTTTTAAAAACACCAGAAAAACGAAGGATGCTTTCTATTTTGTGTTTGAATGGTTAGAAGACTTATTTACCAAGGCAGGGGACTCAAGGAAAAATCACAACAAAACTCAAGCAATCAATATCTCCCTAACGAAACAAAGCTGTTAATTGCTGAACCAGAGGGCTTTTGGAGGTGAGGGTGCAGATGAGTAGTGAAAGTATTTGCTCATTTGATTTTATTCTACCTCATCTAAAAAATCTCCAAAGACAAAGTAATATTTCATACAGGTGGCAAATGAATCTTGACTCTGCTAATGGCTACTCTGGGCAGGGTTGAGGGTGGGGGCAGGGTTGATTTTTTTTTTATAGCTAGTTTGAGATCTGCTTTGTTTGTGTTGAAATCCTCTTCAACTCTGCAGTCCTCTGCCTAACTAAAGAGTTCATTCCAAAGTCCAGCAAGTGGCTCAGAAGTTACACAAGGGCATCTGCAGCTAAACGTTTCCAGGGCCACAGCCTGGCCATGGAGCTGGTGTGGAGCCAAACATCTTCCATGTTTGTTGAATTTGCTGTTTCCCCTCAAGACTCCACCCCTTCAGAGTTAGGAAAAATAAGTGTTTGGGAGCCAAGAGGCCGTGTCAGATTTCTAGGACCTGAGATTTGTCCCTTACTCAGGGCTCAGGCATGCTATTTCGACCTCGGTGACGTTGGACTGCAGCTTGTATCCTTTCTGTAGATCACTTCATTCCCAGTCTATGAACACAAATATCTCCCTCTAGTTTATTCATTTCAAGCCTGGGTGTAGTGCAAGCCTGCAATCCCCGGAATCTTTTCATATCACAAAAATATGGGCCTACCATAGTAGGACAAATTTGAATATTTGGAAAAGGCTTTGGATGTGTATTTTTAAAACGATCCCTGGGGAACCTTGTCAATCATCTTTAGTAAGTCTTAGGTGCCTTTGCTGCCCCTCTCTCCCTTGTTACCCTTCACAGATAGGAAACATCATCACTAGGTCCGGCTTCCTTGATGTAGATGAGTATAAACCTCCATCCTGCTTGTGAGAGCTCTTTTCAGTATACTCAGCTGCTTCCCCTCAAGGCTTTCTGTAGACCCCAGTAGTGTATTATGTATAGCAACTTGTAGCTATTCATAGTTTGAATAAGTTATAAGTACCAGACTCTGTGAGCTTTCTACATTACCTGCTACTGGCCCCAGGCAGCCACCCAACAAACAGCAGATCATTACCTTGTCTTGCACCATTTCTATCCCCACCATAAGGCCTTTTCCTCGGATATCCCCAACGATGTCAAATTCATCCCGAAGCTTAGCAAACTTCAGCAGCATGTAGGTGCCAACTTCTTGACTGTTTTTCTGGAGATTTTCTTCTTCGATCACCTGTTGAGAGACAGCCCTAAGTAATCTTACAAGGCAGAAGTTGGAGGTTTGACAGAGAAGCCCAGAGAGATAAATGCTCATTGTTCTTTTTGCAGAGACTTAACTTGACAAACAGAACCTAGAACACAGCTTGGTGTGGACATACCATGGACCAAACAAAAATCTACTGTGAGGAATCAAACGACCTTGGTAAAGAGGATTTCCCTGAACCTGCTCACCTATAGAGGCAAATAAGAACCTAAGAACTGTCAGGAACATATACTTTATGATGTGGAAGTTTGCTTTTCCAGGTTTTGTTGAGTGTTGGCATACAGTGAGAAAAACAGAAAATAAACTGTGGAAGGAACCCCACAGGTGCCTTTCCCATGGGTGGCAGCGACCTCCAAACATTGGAGGTTTTCATAGTTCAAATACTCCAGTGTAGGGGCCCTGCACACCTTAGCTGAGCCTCATGTATATCCACAGCTAGGGAACCTGAGATATAAAAAGGTTTTCACCCAACTCCCACTTACAGTGGACACTTGTGATTGGTTTTAAAAAATCTTAACTTAGGTTTTTTTGTTCATTTGTTTTCTTTGTTCTCCTGTGTACCTGTGTTGGGACATATGTGGAGGGCAGAGGATAGTTTTAAGAATCCTCTCTGCATGCTGTGAACACTAGGGATCCAACCGAGATGGTCAGGCTTAACAGCAGATGCCTTTACTTGGAGAACCATCTCAACCAGCTATGATTCTTGACCAGACACATACATATTTCATCTGTACTTAGCTAATAGTAATTGCATGATTTTAGGATGAGCTTGATGTTTTAAAGACTAATTGGTTCACCCAAACCCTCTTTCTCATCTGAATTTGTTTGCATAACCTAACACTGAAAACAAACAAACAAACAAACACTAGACTCTGGCTGGAGAAGCAGGTTGAGTAACTACAGATCTTCCTCTGACTGTAGGCTTAGATTTTTTTTAAAAACCTACTTTAATAAGGGATTTTAAATGCTTTACCCTCCCTTCTAGACCTCCAACCACCAGAGGTAGTGGAAAGGAAAGGTTAGTAGGGCAAAGGGAGATGTGGACCTGTTTATAAATAGTTTTTTGGTGTGTTTTTTTTTTCTACAAAGTCATGTGGTGTCCTGACTTGCTCCCAGAGGGGGTTTTCTGGTTTTGCTTCATAGTTTTCATGTGTACTATTTTTTAAAAGTTTAGGAGGCAAGATGATAATTCCGTTTTGTTAGAGAAGATTGCAGAGTTGGCTATGCACTTAGAGAGTTTGTGGATAGCGTTACAAGTGCTTGGAAAACAAAATGGGCTGGGGGGGGGGGACAACAGGGCTCTGGCATTGGTTCACCTTGCAACTCTTTGCTGACATTAGTCTTTGCTGATGATGCTCTGGCTTTGGTTTGTTTTGCCTTTTTCACGTATTGTGACTTCATAGAGAAAAGTGCTCCAGAAAACTTACGATGATAGCCCAGCAGCTTCTTGTTGCTTCTATGAACTTGGGCCGATTGGCTTTGATTCTTCTGGGCCACAACGCTATTGCTAATTTGTAAATGGTGTTTGCAAGCCAAGGTCTAGCCATATTACTCTTAGGCATATTCCCAAAGGATGTTTCATTCTACCACAGAGACATTTGTTCAACCATGTTCATTGTTGCTCTATTCACAGCAGCCAGAAATTAGAAACAACCTAAATGTTCCTCAAGAGATGAATGGATTAAGAAAATGTGGTACATTTACATAACTGACATTATTCAGTGGTTCATATAATGATATCATGAAAAACAAAGAAATATAAATGGAACTTGAAAAAAATTACCCTGAGTGAGGTAACCCAGACCCAGAAAGACAAATATGATATGTATTCACTTATATGTGTGACAAATAGCTGTTAAGTCAATGATAACCAAACTATAATCCATAGACACACAGAAGGTAGGTATATAGTAAGGGACCCATGAGAAGGGGAACAGAGAGATCTTCCTAGGAGAGGGAGATAGATTACATAGCTATAGATGGGGGTGGTGGTGGACTGGAATGGGAGGATGAAGTGGCAAGGACAGGGAAGAGGATGATGATGAAAGGAATACAGGAGAGACAGCTAAAATTAAAGGCTGTTTGTGGGGTAATATGGAACCTAACACATTAGAAGCTTCCTAAAATATATACAAATTTTAAGCAATCTTAATGAAATTGCCAAAATAATGGGGAGATAGTCCCAATGGTCTTCTCTTGCCACCAAATGGTGCTTCCAGTACCAGGATTGGCTTACATGTAATTGAGTGTGTTTGTGTGTGTGTGTGTGTGTGTGTGTGTGTGTGTGTGTGCACACAGACACACACACACCCAGCATAGCTAAAATGATCTTGAAATCTTGAACAATAAAAGAACTGCTGGAGGTATCACCATCCCTGGTTTCACATTTTAATATAGAACTATAGTAGTAAAAACCATATGGTAGTGGCATAAAAACAGACAGAAATCCCCTCAAACAACCCAGGCTGATGCCAAGACAGTAGGTTTCTCTTGAGAAACTGACACTAAGGCCCCATTACTGAAGACAACACCCACACAACTCATTAAACAGATAGTTGATCTGATGCCTGCCTGGAACCTTTACCTTACATTCTGGAGTCTTTGGTACAGAAAAATACTCTGTATGCTCCCAATGGGATAATGTAAATACCAAATCACAAACCCTTTGATCTGCAGTGGTGTCCTGCCTGCAAGATATGCTTAGTGCAATGGTGGTACAAACCTTGTGGGAGTAACCAAACAATCCTGATTTGAATAAGGCCCACTCCGAGAAATGGAACTCATACTGACTCTGCTTGGATGATGATAAGCCTGAGACTAGATAGCCCAGGGAATGAATATATATGTGTATACATACATATACACATACACATGTACATACACATACATACACATATATGTATATATACATATATAAATATATACATATATACAAATATACATATATATCATATAGCCAGATATTATTCAGAAAGACAGAAAGGCAGAAAGTGAGATACCTAAACAATATATCTCTATCAAGCTCCTTCCCTCAGGGCTCAGAAAACCCTGCAGAAGTGAAGTTGATCTCTCTCTTCTCTCTCTCTCTCTCTCTCTCTCTCTCTCTCTCTCTCTCTACCTTCATATATATGTATATATGTGGAGAGAGAGAATATATATTCTCTATAAATGCAAATGAATGGGTCTCTGTGTCTATATCTATTCCTGTGCCTTTTCATGGGCTCTTTTTCTTCTCTTTTGTCTTATTTCAATGTGTTAATTTTTGTTTTATTTTATTGCATTTTATTTTATTATTACCCCTTAGAAGCTTTCTGTTTCCTTGTGAGAGACAGAAAAGGGCAGAAGCTGAGAGGAGTAGAAGGAGGGAAAAACATGATCAGAATGCTATTATCTGAGGAAAAAAATCTATTTTCAATAAAAGGGGAAAAACTGGCAGTATCAACAACAACAAATAAGGTCACATTTCTTCCCACTCATTCATGTTTCCTGAGTTAATCATACCTTAAAATAAGTATTTAGTCAGCAATGATGGCTTTAAGTTCTTTATTTATATCTAAAATACTTTTGCATTTCTTAGTAGGTGAGTCATACTCATAGTTCTAAATAATAAGCACAAAGGTGTAAACAGTAGAATGATTTGTGCTGACCCCTGACCCTAGCCAAGTTTCTCTGCCTATAAACTGAATCTTAAAATACTCTTTGAATGTTCTTTTAGAAACACGCTGTACTTATTTAAGCAAAAGGCATTATACATTTTGGTAAGTACATTTTACAAAAAAAAAAAATCTCATTTTTCAACATAATAATGGATTACTAAAGATAAGAACGTGGGATACTTTATTATTAAGTTGATTCATCACCGTAATAGTAATTGGTTCTCCCCTGGGGACTATGAAGAACAGCTCTTAACCCTCATCAAAGAAGCTTCTTTTTATGTTGCAAATGCAATCAACATCCATAATTGGTCCACACATCGAGAATTAGTGACTGCAGAGTGCTTAGTTCTAAATGGGACATCTGTATCACATCCCTTCCCTTGAAGATTCAGGGATCATTGTGGAACAGGGATGAAAAGACTAAGACCGGAAGGAGCATGTTTGCAATGCAACAGTAGTTGCTGGCCACAACAGTGCCATTGCACACACGGACTCACACTGGTGAGACTGTATGCACAAGACCTGCACATGAGGGGACCAGTGGAAATCTCAGAACAGACGGAGGAGAAGCTCAATAAGTCCCACTCTTATTTAAGGAGCTATTGGTGACTGCTGCCTGCTTGGGGAGGGAGACCCAGTTTTCTTCAGAAAAGTTCTGAGAGACTATCTACCCATGGTCCAATGGATGGTCCCACAACCATGAACATATAGGCATCCCTAACTAGACTCAGTGAGTTAGAAAAGTAGCCCATGGAGTAGGGAAGAAAAAGTTGTGGGAGGTTATAGGGAAGTAACTAAAATAGAGAAAAAAGGGGGTGGATTTGATTAAAACATGTTATATACATGAATGAAATTCTCAAACCATAAAAATTGTTATAAACTTGGCTAATATCAAGCTAAAGGGATATGGTAGGGTTGAGTAGTTTTTTTCAGAGTAGCTGAATTTCCCAGATATGATCTGATAAAACCTAGTTTATCTACAGTCCTTTCCTTTATAGCAACAGAAAAAAGAAAAACAACCACAGGATGTGGCAAATATTAGAATGGTTAATAGCTGTTAAACCGATAAATACTACCCAGAAAACCAGAAAATGTAGTGTTATCACCTGCATAGGGTGATTCTTACATTTTCCATGCATGTGAGGTTGATTATATGTTACCTCTCATTCAGAACTTCAAGCATCCAAAGTAGGCTTTTAAAAGAGGGGACAGGGCCTGGAGAGATGGCTCAGTGGTTAACAGCACTGACTGTTCTTCCAGAGGTCCTGAGTTCAATTCCCAGCAACCACATGGTAGCTCATAACCATCTGTAATTGAATCAATGCCCTCTTCCGGTGTGTCTGAAGAGAGAGACAGTGTACTCATGTACATAAAATAAATCATTCTTTATTTTTATTTATTTATTTTTTTAAAAAGAGGAGACAGAGAATATTAACTGGAGACAAAATTTAAGTTGGTGAATTACTGATTAAATTTCTACTTTACCATTGCAATGTGATAGAGTTCTGATAAAGTATGTGGTTTAGAAATAGTTACTTAATACAATCAATGAAATTTGTGTAAAGAATAGGACAGACCTCGAGCACAGCCGATCCAATGGCACAGGCCAGGGGATTTCCTCCAAACGTGCTGAAGTGAAGTAAGCTTTTCGCCAAAGACCTCGCAATTTCTAAGGTTGGAAAATAAAGGTGGTTAAAGTGACATGTTCTTACTCAGTACATCTCATTATTACATTGGGGTTACATGTTCTTTCGTCTTATAACGACATCCATTCTTTTCCTTCTTCACTCATCTAACAGTGATGAACTGAATTGTGTCTCCTTAAAATCTGTATGTTTAAATGCTAGGACCAAGAATGACCAAATTTAGAGACTGAGTTTTTAAGCAGGTCATTAAAATGAAGTGGACTACAAAACTGGGGCCCGTATCCCACAGGACAATGTCTGTCACAATGAGACCCTATAGAGTGCTCTCCATCTCTCTTCTGCGGCCACACATAGGGACAGTCATCTGGAGAAGTGATGAGAAGATGGCCAACTGCAAGGGCAGGAGGGAATCCCAGGCTGGCTGGCTGGCACTCTGAACTTGACAGCCTCCTCATGGATAGGGAGAGAAATTTCTGTTGTTTCAGCCACTAGTTCATGGAATAGTGCTTTGTCAGCCTGAGCTGGCTACTACAGCTGATAAGGAATACAGCTTCCACACTTAATGAGAAGGTGACAATACAACCTTCAATGTATTACTAGAATTAGAAAGCACCTTAAAACTTGACCTGCAGGGCTTTATATAAGCCCTGTAATTAACCACACCTTTTAGTTCTACTCTTGAGATTAAGACGGAAGCATGGCGGAAATGACCTCCTATGACCTACTCAGAAGCACAGTTCTGGATTCTGTCAAGAATAGTTCATTACATTTCACTTTCTATAATCATACATTTGTTTTTGCTTTTAAATAAATGTAATGATTATGCAATGTAATGGAATCCATTATTGCATTTCCATATATAGGTATGTTTTTTGAACCTTTGCTTATTCAATGAAAGCAGTTATCACAAAGATTTTAATTATTTAATGGCTCAGAAAAGTGCTGATTATTGGGAGGAAATATAAACAAAATAAATTTCAACAATCAATGGTTTACAAAAAAATCACACCCATCAAAGGCTCACTACAATAGAAAATTAAATTTTAACCTTTATTTTATAGATCAGTGGTTCTCAATCTTCCTAATGCTGTGACCATTTAATACAGTCCCTCATATTGTGGTGACCAACAACCGTAGAAATATTTCTTCACTACTTCATAACTGTAATTTTGCTACTGTTATAAATTGTAAGGTAAATATTTGATATGCACAATATCTGATATGCATCCCCCAATGGGATCAAACCCACAGGTCAAAAATCACTCACATAGAGTGTTCTGGATAAATGAAATTTTATTATAGTTGACTGTTTGGGTGATGAGATACTGCCAGAGAAATCTGGACCTTGAACGTATAGTGAATGCCATGGGAAAACCAAATGACCACAGAACAGTCGCTTTCAAGAAAAGATTCCTTCGGAATTTTCAGGGGTTTATTTTATAACCCATTTTCCTAACTCTCTTCTGTATAATAGAACTCTGACTTTAATTACAGTGATAGAAGAAGTTTTCTTCTCTCTAGCAAGATAACAATGGCTGCCTCTCTTCCCTCTGTCCCATGGCCTGGCAGGCAACATTTTTATTTCATTCACTTAGATAATGTATCATGTGGTCCCTACCACTGCCTCTAGCCTACACACACCGAGACCCATGCTTTATACCATTGCATGGTGCAAGGGGCCAGGAGCACGAGCATGCTGGACATTCTACCTGGAGTGGTCACAACTGCAGCCATGGGGAAGCCATTTCCAATCCCTTTAGCCATGGTGACAATGTCAGGTAGTACATCATGTGTTTGGAAACCCCAAAAGTGAGAGCCTAGCCTTCCAAAGCCTGTCTGCACCTGGAAATAGATTGAAAACAAACAAACAAACAAACAAACTCCAAAAACAAAACCAAGAAGCATCGGAAACCTTCCAGTCTCTGCTCTATTCTTTCTTTTTCTTCCCTCTTGTCTCTTCTTGCTCCTTCTGTATCCTTGCACTCTTGCGGACAAAACCCTAGATCTGTGTCTGAGGTTGGAGGTACCAAAAGCCATTTGCTAGCTTTGTAGACTCTGGAAACATTCTTTATGTCTTTTGAATTTCTGTTAACTAACTTATCACAGAGAAATAATCTTACCAATATAGCGCTGCGCAGGGCTGCCTGAGAGCTACATAAATAACAGATGCAAAAGGCATCTGGATGATTAACTCTCCTTGTTAAGTCTTTCCTGTGCATGGGACAGCCAGAGAGAAAAGTGGAAAAACTGGCTCAGGTCCACCCTGGGGGAAGCAAGAGTAACTCCCTGTCCAGTAGGGCTGAATGTTTACCACCCACTGAGAGAACAGTGTCTTTCTACTTTCCTGCATTCTGAGGACCTAGAGGAGCCAGTGAATTCAGAGTATAATTACTTTAATCTAGAACCAGCCACAGTTGGAAGTTGGTGATAGATTTTGTTTACCCCATCTCCCCTCTCACTTACATTACAAATCTACCTCCATCACCCTAAATCCCAGAAAGCTCTGTTCAAAGCATTCGAGGCACAGGGCCACCAGAATGTCTCAATAGATTCTTATTACCAATGTATGAGTCTAAAGGCAGGGGCACATTTTATTACACCCATACCTGAGTTAGATTCTCAGTGTTTGTAGAAGGAAAGAAATCATTACAGGAAGATGTCATGGACATCTCCAGACAAGAGCCTTTCCTGATCTCTGTCTCTATGTCTGCCTGTCTCTTTGTGCACATACCCACATGGCAAGGTGGGATGGACACCTGAAGCCCAGTCTTAGATGCACATCAGACCAAGTTTCTTTCAAAGTATTTTTCTCATTTACCTCTATTCCAGGTTGCTGCAACCAGGTTCTTGGTTGTGATTAGATGATTGTGACTAGTATAGGAGAGGAACTGATTCCAGGAGTTATTCTTGGTGACAGAGACCAATATAGCAGAAGATCTGAGATGTGCAAGTCCGACAGGTCTGGCCTGAATGGCCAAGTCTTTACTTTCTAGCAATAGGCCAGGGATAAGATGGTTAACTGACCCAAATGAAATAATGTAGGGATTTCATATAGTTAACCTTTCATCCTGTGTTCTTTATCTTCTTCATCTATCATAAAAACGTGGCATAAAAACGGCACAAATAGTGAAACAGAACATTTCTTGGACAATACACAAAACAGTGCAGGAAAAAACCATGATCACTCGCTTGAGAACCATGAGTTTCATAGGGTCAGGTACACAGTAGGACAGACAGATCATTCTGTAGTCCATGAATCCTAGTGTCAACAGGGATGTGGAGCTCACAGTAGGGAGTGTCACGGCTGGGGCTGTGGCAGTGAAGGGCTGGGGCAATGGGTTCTGCTCTGTTATTGTCCTGTTAGTGGTTAACAGCAGTCTCTCTTGAATTTGCACCCTGGCTAAGTTCTTGAAAGCCACAAAATTGGGGGACAGTGAAGGAAAACCAAGAGAAGGTTGTGAGAGCACATCTCTTGGAAAATTCTAAAGTTCTGAATTTTCTTTTAATTCAGCCTACCTTCCTTCTCATTAGTCTGATTGCAAAAGATTTTCTGTGTGAGGATTTCAAGGCCAAGGTTTATTTTCTTTTCTGAGATAGCTAATTTCAAACTGATTGAATGTGGTTTTCCTATTTTTTTTTATTTATTAATATCAGGTTACCTCTCTTCCATTGGGACCTTGTTGAGTTCACTAGTGTGAGGAAGGGAGGAGGAAGAGAACAGGAAGAGTTCACTTAGGCTGCTACTGGCACTGGCATACTCTGAGCCTGACAGAGACCCGGCCACGCAATCCTGGCAATTATAAGCTTTCTCCTGACAACGTAGCCCAGCATGAACTGTGAGGAAATGTTAGTTGAGGAAAACAATCAATAAAGGCAGATGAGACAGCAAAAATAAGAGATACACAGGTTTTCTGTGTGTCATTAGCGGGTTAAACCACCAGTTTGTGTGAGGTGGAGACCGTCTGTGGCTTGGGTACCATCCTCTGGTCTTTAGGTAACATCTCTAGAGCTATTCTAATTAGATAAAAATGCTGCTTTATTTGATGTACTGCAATCCAAGGTATAATTCTAAATATACCAGCTGGAGCCCACAAGGCTGGCTACTGTTACTCCCTTCAAAGTGTCCCCCTTGGGCTACTTCATCTTGGTGCCTCCACTCAGATACTTTACAAGATCATACAAGCTCGGTCAGAATGTCTGTAGTGGTAGCAGTCTTCTAATTTAGAGGCTGGATTTTTACTTACATTTTAAAAAAATAATCTGATACCACTTTGGCAACAGTTGGGATGAACACTCGACTGTGATATTAAATTTTTTCTGTGGCTTGTCAGGGGTCTTGCAACAATTCTCAGAAAGAGGAATAATAATAGTGACAAGATTAAAAGTATGCTGAGTAGGAGAAGCATCACCTATACTTGCTAGCAACTTTTAAAATAAAAAACAACCTGGATGCTCAAATCTCCTTATATTTTATGTTAACCTAACTAACCTTGTAACAAAGCAGCAGAGGCTTCTTTAGGTTACGACCACACTCCAGAGTTCAAGCACTCACTTTCTGCCTGAAATATCAAAGAGGGCTTGACAAGGTCTCTCTCTGTATCTGGCCTGCTCCTATTGCACTAAGTCACTCACGGATGTCAACACTCACTTCATCTGCAATGCACACACCTCCCCTCTCTCGGACCAACGCAAAGGCTTCCTTCAGAAACTCCTTTGGGTACTGGACAACACCATTCACACCCTGCAAAAGAATCAAATCAGGAAGGCTTCAGAGTTGACAGGAGCTCTGGCTCAGCACTAGTGAGAATAGATTGTTATCCTCATCACCATGACGTCAATGTTATCAACTGGATAAACAGCATGAAGAACTGTTCCAACCAGGACTTTTGTACCAGGCCTCCCAGGGGAAAAGATGTGGCTATTCTTTCCTTAAGTTAGAAACAAGGAGGCTTGATGCGTTCAAAATAGGTTTCCCTTGACAGTACATGTTGAACATTAAAAATCAAAGGGTTTCTTTTCTAGCAGATTTTAGGAATCCAATTGTTTCACCTATTCACTGTTCATCTGTTCAGTGTGGGAATGAAGGGCATGCATTTTTGAAGAGGGACATAGAAATGGGCACTTAATTAATTTGGAGTCAAAACTGTGATCGTGGAAAATTCAGAAAGATGCTAAGTTTGTGTACCCACTTGAATTGGCTCTGCAAAAAATCCAGCAATTGACTTGGCCACAGAAGTGTTCAGTGTGTCTTTGAATTGTTCGATATACAGTTCTTTAGCTTGGCAGGAGTCTGTAGCAAACACATACACAAGTCACAACATTTGATGTGAGAATGACATCCGGAAGAAGGAGGTGGGTAAACACAGAGAATTGAGAACAGTCAACTGTCTGGAGGTCTTCAGACTATGATGAGCTGGGAGCCAAGGGTATTTATCTCTGAAAGGGAAGACATTATGCAGGAATTTTTTTTTTAATGAAGACAGCCATAAAAGCATAAACAAACTTCTTCAATAATTCCATTTGTGGAAGGAAGCCACTGAAGTATCATCAAATCTAGTATAGACAACCATTTCATCTAAGGACTATTCTGTTAAATGGATGGATCTGACTCAAGTGTTGAGTGACTTAAGGTATTCAAATATAACTCTACTGTTTATAGCCACTTAGTCTGATGCAAGCTTTTAAACTGTAAAGTGCTTTTGCATTCAGTACATAAATATGTTTATATAATAATCAGAATTCAGTCTAAATAAGATGTGTTAGAGGCAGATAAGTTTTCTCCATGGTAGCTCTTGACTCTTGGTTCTGCATCTCTTATTTATAAACCTCTCTCCCTTAACTGAAGGCACATTCATCTTTGGAATCTATGACTATGCTGAGTGTCTAGCACACTGTAGGTGCTCGGCAAGTTCCTAAAGAATTAGAGGGAAATAAATGGTAGATACTGTGACAGGTCTGTGATATACTGAGCAATTTTACTTGACATTTTTCTTTGGATAAGGAGCCAACTGCTGTTCAGGGAATGTCTTTAATAGGCTATCCCCCTCTTTGGCTGGGTTGAATTGATGATAAACTTAGCCCCTGAGTTTGAAATGTCAGTGACTATTTATTACTACTAGAGGACATACTCATTAAAAAAAAAACTGCTTTGTCATTTTGTAGACTTTCTTAAGTACTGCACGTATTTTCAAATTTGTATTTGAAATTTAATTTTCTTCAAGATCATGGAACATCCACATTCTATTGTCTGACCATTCTATTTCGTGAACATTTTGTGGTCCTTTTCTGGAATATAGAGTTTTGATTCCTGGTTATTAGTTTTGACTGTGGGTGGCTTATTGTCCTTGGCCTTTGTGAGTATTCTGTGAAGCCTAGACTGACGTAGGTTCATCAGAGTACATCCCATTTGCAGCTTCCAGGTGCACTGGGCATTTTTGCCTTAAATTCAGCTGGTGGTAGTAGAGTTCAGAGTGCAAAGCTTCAGATGTGATTCCTGCAGAGTCTCTTCCTACTTCTTTTCAATGGGAAGACCTTGCTCTGCTTCTCACCTCCATAAACTTCCAGTGCCTTTGTATCTTGTCGACCCGTGGATGAAGTATGACCTCTTGGGACTCCAGGGAGGCTTCCACATTATATCCTGTTTTGTGGATGTGCCCCAGAACTTGTCATTTCTTCTCTGCCTTCTGTAGAACCTTAAAACTAAAGCTCAACATCTCCCTGTTTGACAGATACCCTCAGGGCAAAACTGACTACAGTGGCTCATGACTTACATGTATTTCTAAGAATGCTTCTCTAGTTTTTAATTTTTTTTAAAAAAGGAAGCCATAATGTAAACATTCAAAACATTTGTAAAGGTTTTAGAAGTTGTAGTATTGGTCAGAAAAATTGAAATCTATTATTTTAATTCAGTAGTTTAATGTGTTACAGGAGAAGCAGATTAGAATTTTGTACATTTATTTATTTATTTATTTAGTTTTTTGTTTAAAACAGGGTTCCTGGCTGTCCTGGAACTTCCCTTGTAGACCAGACTGGCCCTGAACTCACAGAGATTCTGCCTCCCAAGTGCTGGAGTTAAAGTCCTGCATCATCAGTGCCTGGCTTAAAAATCTCTCTCTCTCTCTCTCTCTCTCTCTCTCTCTCTCTCTCTCTCTCTGTCTCTCTCTGTCTCTCTCTCTCTGTCTGTCTCTCTCTCTCTCTCAAAGGTTATTATTACAAGTGCTTTACCTGCAGGTATGTATATCACACTGACAATTGCTGCCCACAGAGGTAAGAAGAGGGCATCAGGCAGGAGTCCTGATGTCTCTGAGCCACCATGTGTGCGAACAATTGAACCCAAGTCCCCTGGAATAGCAGCCAGTGCACTTAACTGCCAAGCTATCTCTTTATTTCCTACAACTCCCTTTTACAAATGTGTCTTAGAGCAAATTGTGACTTGTTGTATACTTTTGCCTAATGGTGTCTATGACAAGTGTTATTCAAGTGCCAACATTTATTCTTTGCTATGGACCATTTCATGTTTCACTAGGTTATTTTTGTTTTGTTTTTTTTGTTTTTTTGATTTTTTGTTTTTTTGTTTTTTTGTTTTTTTTGAGACAGGGTTTCTCTGTGTAGGCCTGGCTCTCCTGAAACTCACTCTGTAGACCAGGCTGGCCTCGAACTCAGAAATCCACCTGCCTCTGCCTCCCAAGTGCTGGGATTAAAGGTGTACGCCACCACCGCCCGGCCTTCACTAGTTTTTATAGTGAAAATTTCCATTGAGAAGAAAACCATTCTTCTGAGCACAGGGATTTTCTTTACCCACATGGAGATTTCAACTCGATGTCTATGTGTTCTGGGTTTCTTTCCTTGTGCAATGTAGGGAAGAATAATCCAAGTTTCGTATGTTTTCTTTAGTTGCACTGAGTATTAGTTTAATTCTAGCTGTACTTTGGATAGTTGAATAATTCTGGGTTCATGTTTGGCAATATTTAAAAGTGACATGCTTGAGTTTAGTCATATGAAATTTAATTTTAAATATGAACTTTGACTACTGTAGTCATGTTTGGAAGAAACGTTTTACCAGCATTCATCAAGTATCACAAGATTTTCAGGGTTTCTTATTAATTCTCTTGTAGTACTATTTGTTTCAGTGAGGGTGTGTTTAACATTTTATGCATGATTTTTAGTTGTTCTCTGATGGAGGTAACACAGAGTATCTACCTGTCATGTTAAGCCCAGCAGCAGCTGTCCATCCATTCCAAATGTCTTATGTTCCCACCCCACTTCAAGATACTGGAAACATCCCTGATAGAAGTGATAAATGCATCCCCAGCCATAAGTCTTAATACATAGAGAAACAAGCATAAGATCGTCTGAGTGGGAGAGAACACAAAGAGACAGAATATTGCTCAGAAAATGAGCCACCATCTATGTGTGCCATCTTTGAATACAGAAAGCCTCCAAGAAGAACAAAAGAAAGATGAATAGTACCTACACATGGCTGAACTTTAAGCATGTTCATTTACACTCACAGTTTAGCTATTAAGAGTACCATGGCATCTCTACACTTAAACTCAAATTTATGCTTACGGAAGGGGTGGAGAGGAAGATATGGATGGGGTAGGAAGGCTCAGCCTACCTTATGTGAAAGCATCTCAGGGGTCTGTGGGTGGAGACAACTGCCATCCTACCATTTGCTTAGACACATGGAGCTTGCCTGTATCTTCAAGACCAGGGAAGAGAAATCTTCAGCAATTATAGCAGAAAACTAATCACAAATGCATTTATACTCTGGATTCACTAAAGAGTAAGAAAAACATAAGTTCTAAGGATACATGTGACATTTAGAAAAGTTTTGTTGACATAGATACCTGATATCTTTGGAGTCAAATTTTCTATTTCTATTAGGAAAGGAAGAGAAGAGAGCGTTATACGGCTGTAAAAGATAATATCAAGCATGAAGAAAAGGCCTAATTTATGGGTTTAGCAAGCTTTTCTGTAACCATGGAAATCATTACAGAGCAAAATCAGATTGAACTGCTTAAGTTAGGGTAAAGTCATATAGGAATATTTCGTTTGAGTTTATCCTACACACTTTATAGACTTTACTCTCACTTATGCATGTGTTTGTGGGAAGAAGGACCATCTACTGTGTTTTCTCTATTTCATATGTGTTGCATTGGCTTATTCCTGTAACCAGGTCAGGCCTCCTATGGAGAGAGATAGGATGCATTGATGTCCCTATGGCAACATCAGGAGCATGTGGATGCTCTGTTGGATATCATAGCTGAGTATTTACTCTAGGGACTATGTTGGTGTTACAGGAAGAGGTAAGCAGAGTGAGAAACCAAGAAAGATGAATATTATTAAGGAAGAGTTCCTTTCAAAGAGGAGAGAATGGCACAATCAGTACCAGCTTTGGGAGAGTGACAGTGGGTGCATGATAAGAGATAAATTCTATCATGGAGTATGCCTGGAAATTAGGGTTTAGAATGTGTCTTGGAGAATAAATAATCTGGGAGGTAGATTGATAAAGGTAATGAAATCTACTACATAAAAATACCGAAATACTGGCTCTTGTATAAGCTAACATTTGATGATGTAATTCTGAAATGAAAATAATCCTACTTTGGTTGCTGCTTGTGTGCATCCAGTGAAAAAACTTTAGGATCAACTGCAAACTTGAATAATCTACACTAAATTTATGTGACATATTGGAGTGAATACAAGGTCTGAATATAAAGACACCCGAATAGACTCTTTTCTCATATAATATGAGGCTCATAAGAGCTAACAACAAAACATAACAAAATGAAATATATGACCAAAATAAAATAAAAAAGTGAAGTCTGTAGTCCACATTTGTATCTTATTTAGAAGTGCGGAGTCACAATTCTAAATGGGAAGTCTCCATCAAATTCCTCTTTTCATAGTTCAGGGGACCCCAAGGAAAAGGAGGCATAACGAGTGTAAGAGCCAGAGGGGATGGAAGACACCAGGGGAACAAGGGCCTTTAAATCGACATGAGCAAAGCCCATATGAACTCACAGAGACAGAAGCACCAAGCACAGTGGTCTGCACCAGGTCTCTGTGGATTTATTATATAGCTTTCAGTTTAATGTTTTTATGGGACTCCTGAGTTTGGGGATGTGTGGGTCTGTGATTATTGTGCCTTCTCTTGATCTCTTTTCCTTGTGTTGGTTTCCCTTATTTTATCTTCAATCTTATATTTTTTATGTTTTAGTATCTCCTAGAAGCCTGTTCTTTTCTAATGAGAGACAGAA
The DNA here is from genome assembly GCA_030674055.1 of Rhabdomys pumilio. Taxonomy (NCBI): domain Eukaryota; kingdom Metazoa; phylum Chordata; class Mammalia; order Rodentia; family Muridae; genus Rhabdomys; species Rhabdomys pumilio. The sequence continues at coordinate 47,062,816 of JANHMN010000014.1, read as the reverse complement.
GGAAAGTGGATCTGGATGGGAGGGGAAGTGGGGAAGAATTGGGAAGAGTAGAGGGAGGCCAAAGTGTAATGAAGATAGAGGGGAAAGCATTTATTTTCAATAAAAGGGAAAAATAAATAATAAGGTGATATGGTTCTTGCATCTATAAGGTGAGAGTTAAGAAAACAGGAACCTATAGATACATGAAGGGCAATGTATATCTCCTACTATCTTGTATTCTCTAGACCACAGAGAGATTATCGTGGTGTTCTTATGTTTTTGAAATGGTCTAAGGGAAGACGCCCAAGAAGGAGAACACAGAAAAGATAGGCAGAAGGAGGATGCATAATAAAAAAGGAAGGGAATGACCGGCTCTGAAGTTCTTCAGTCTCCTAGACTTTGCAGGTGACTGTGCAGATGTCCCGAGAACTGTGAGATGCACCTGGCTGACTTTAGCTCTTGATGCCACATATATGTGATACATGAGCATATCCTTAAGGATTTGAAGCTGCTACTAAATGCTTTCCTCTACAACGGTGTGCACATGTCTGATCTCACAAAGTGGCGTGACAGAGTGAGGCACAGGCCTTGCTCCCCCTTCCTGCTGTTATAATTGTATTATTAATATTGTTTTTACAAAATGAGAAAAGCTGAAGCTCAAGATGGAGTGGAGTCTAGATCTCTTGATTCTACTCATGTCCTCAAACGTGAAGAAGGAGGAGGAGGAGGAGGAGGAGGAGGAGGAGGAGAAGGAGGAGGAGGAGGGGGAGGAGGAGGAGGAGGGGGAGGAAGAGGAAGAGGAGGAGGGGGAGGGGGAGGGGGAGGGGGAGGGGGAGGGGGAGGGGGAGGAGGAGGACGAGGAAAGGAATTATTTTCATCTTGGATTCACCTTACTAGCTCAATAGTATGAACAAGAATAGTACTGGGGATTGGAATCACTAAATTCAGGGCCTGAAGACCTGAGGTCAAATCCTAGTCTTTCTGCTTCCTGAATGTAGACGTGGCTTGTCTTCTTTAAACCCGAGAGTTTGAATTGTAGCTAAAGCCTTCGGTCTGTTTTTAAGTTTTGAGACCATGACATTTTGTCTTGTTCCGAAGCTCAATCTTTCATTCTCCATTTCATTATTATCTTGTATGAATTTTAAGGGGACTGTGTTTTTTCTTTTCCTATTCAAAGCTGAGTTTTTAAGGTTCCCATCTTTCATGCCTCCTCTCAACCTAGTGACTCATCCTATTCTATTAAATATCTTCTGGCTGGGGCACTTGTTCTTTCCTCTGGAACTAGTGAGGAGCAGCTGTTCAAAAGGTTCTGTACTCTGATGACAAACCCGAGTAGAAGAGAGCCAATGGTACTTTTATTTCCCCTAGCTTCCATGTTATGAATTCAAATAAAGAAAATGTAATTGATAAATAGAACTTCCCTGGGAGAGAGTGACTAAAACTTGTGCAAGAGGCATCAGTGGCAGTGGCAGCCACAAACAGCCCCACATGCCACAGATGTTGTTTGGCTGTCATTTGAGGTCTCTGGAGAATTTCTTGGCTGGTGTTTTGAGATTTTCAGATGTATTCTTCTCTTCATCTCCTCTCCCATTGGGAATTGGAGAATGATCACACTTGTTTCATAGACCTGCTTGTCAGTTGATACACTGCTGATAGGCATATATCTGAGGAAGGAGAAGCTTTCCCCACAGGGGCAGATGGCAGTTGAGTCAGTTAAATAAGAGCAGTATGGAAAATGCTGTGTCAATGAGGGGTGACTTAGTATTTTCTAGTTTTGTTTCCTTTGATCTTTCCCTCTCCCAATTCCCCCAGTTTGATAGTTTTGCCCATCTTCATATTGCTCACCCCACCCAACCTTCAACTCTCCCCTTCCTCTCTGCCCATTTGGACCTGGAGCGCAGCTGCATTTCCTCTCTGTTTGCACTGGAGAATCTCGACAGTGGCTTCCTCCCCAAGGGCCATGGAAAACATCTGGGCACATTGTCTGCAAACAACCAAAAGAAGGACTGTGGCAAAACAGTACTATGAGAAAGCCAATTTGGAAACACATGTGGATACAATTAAGACAAGTGGGCTTCTTCATTGATATTGAAACTTTTGCGCTCCTCCTTAATGATAAAGATGTAATCTTCTTTAAAGAGATTTTTTTTTTCTTAGAAATTACTTCTGTGACCACTCTTTAAAGAAAACTAATTTTGATGTTAGCCCAAAAGCAATTTTCTCAAGGGTTTAGTGGATGAGTGCTTCATAAAGAATAAAGATGGTTAGGTATCTGGATCTGATGTTGGAAAGATGGATATGGCATGACATGAGAGAATAGAAAGCTGTGACAGTCAGTGATGGATAGAACCACTGTGTATTCAAGTTTCTAAGAACCTCACATCTCCTAGATTGTATGTATGAGCAAAATGAAATCTAACACACCATCATTAACTACTACACAGACTCCAAGTATGTTTCTAAGAAACATTTCTTCAGTTGGTCTTAGATTTTTAATGTCAAATTCAGGCCCTGGTTAATGGCAGGCTTTATATTAGTTTCTAATTCCAATATCAGCAAAAATTCAATCAATTATTCTACAGTTCTAGCACTTCCCAGTGAAGGAAGATGAGGGTCTCAGAACTCACGGATTGGCAGCCTATCCCACCAGGGATTTCCATCTTGTAGATCCCTACATTCGTCAGGCCAAGTGTGTAGGGACTGCATCCGTGATAGGCGCCTCTGAAAAGGAAAAAGAAAACAAATGATAAGACGAAGCTCACTAGCTTCAAAAGAAAAAAAATGTACGAGAGACACAGGACGAACTAGAACAATACAAACATTTACATCTGACATCTTTGAATAATCCTTCTAAGCCTACGGCATATGAGTGGACTCATGGATATTTCCTACTGGTCTCATGGATCTGAAGTTGTGAATATAATTTTGGAGATCAGTTGGCCAACTTCTTTTTTTTTTTTGATTTTTTTATTGGATATTTTATTTACATTTCAGATGCCATCCCCTTTCCCCATTTCGCTCAATCAGAAGTGTAACCTAATACCCAACCTAGATATATAAACTGTCTTTGACTGGTTGAGACACGTGAACATCTGCCTCCATGTCCCCTCTCTCTTTCTCTCTCTTTCTCTCTCTCATTACCTAGCTTCTCCTCTACTTCATCTTCTCCTCTCCTTACTCCATCTCTTCCTCTTGGTGCTCCTTCCCCCTTAGCTCCTCCTACATATCACCCTTCCTGTTAAAATAAAACTTTTCTCTCAAAATACAATTAGAGCATACTTATTCCTATTTGTACCAGTGAGGTACAAGATAGTCTTAATACCCAGTCCATCCTTTTGTTGACTAGCCAGAACCTCTGTCGTCTCTCTTGACTAAAACACTTAGTTTTGAACCTGGCTTTTTTCTTGGCTTTAGAATGAATGTCAGCTGAAAACCCTCCACTCAGATCTTTTCTCTCAAAGTAAATAGCCAGGATTGAGTTGACCAACTTCTTAATGAGACTGATTATTTTTTTAAAGTAGCATTTGTCCCCTAGAGTACATGGTCAACAAGTGATAATCTTCAAAGTGGTCACCTTAGGAAGACAAATATTTGTTCCTGTGATGAAAGTTCTGTTCAATGTCACTGGGGAGTGCTTGTCCTCTTTGTGTGACTCATGCGACCCAATTTAGCATTTAAGAAACAGCTTATAACCCCAAACAGTCATACTTAGTACATCGTAATCAATTCATAAAATTTCCAAGTTATATCATCCTTTAATGAGCTCCAAATTTAATTGAAAGAATGATCATAAAAAATCGAGGCAGAGCATAAAGCAAATTCTGGTCAGCAATACCATGGCTGCTTCCAATAGACCAGTCTGTAACTGAAGGTGTGTGTTCTGGGAGGCTATTTTGGTAAAATACAATCACAATGCATTATTACCATATTTATTTGATAGCAAATGTTTCTTTAGGCTTGTGAAAAAAAAAACACGTGCTTTATATGGAATATGTCATCTTGTGCTATGACACAAATCCTTGAAAGTAGACAGAAATCATCCTGAGATGGATTTAACAAAGGACTAACTTCTTCTTCCTCTTCCTCCTCCTCAGCTCTTTTTGGTTTTGGAACTCACTCTGTAGACCAGGCTGACTTCGAACTCACAGAGATTGGCCTGTCTCTGCCTCCCAAGGGCTAACTTCTTCATTCCATAATTTTGTTGTTATTTATTGTTATTCATGTCTTTTGTATAAATCTTGTAAAATGTAAATGTGATAGGACTCCAAAGTAGAATCACATTTTTCTGCTATTTTAAATGCTAATATACTCCTCAAGAGTGTATAAGGCCAGCTAGGCATAGTGACACTTGCCTTTGTTCCCAGCAGAGGCAGGTGGATCTCTGTGTGTTCAAGGCCAGCCTGGTCTACAAGTAGAGTTCCAGGACAGCTAGGACTATTACACAGAGAAACCTTGCCTCAAAAAACCAAACACCAAACAAACAAACAAAACCCCAACACTACCCATCAATAAAACCCCCCCATCTCCCCTTTCCCTTCTTTTCTGAGAGGGTGAGACCCTGTGGGAATTAGTCCACCCTGGTACATCAAGTTTCTGGCAGCGTTAAGGATGTAAATAAATAAATAAACAAACAAACAAATAAACATAAATTAAAAATATATATATCTAGAGTGTGTTTTGTAAAGTACAGATCTGTATTTTATAAGAAATCTCAATACATATTATAAAATTGCAAAAACAAAACAATCCCCAAACCAAAACAAACAAACAAACAAACAAACAAAAAAAGAATTTATAAGGCCAATTTGGATGGAATTATCTCATCCTCAAATTCGCCAGATTGATCCTGCTGTCAGCTGGACCTTGGAAGGATGGTGGGAAATCATCCTTCCCTGTGCTACATTGTAAGGATGCACATTTAGTGTTGGGCTAAGTCACTGTTGCTAAGCTGAATGTTATAAAGTATGGTTACCTGAAAGAAATGATGTCTGTGTGATTCGAGTATGCTCTGGCCATCACCATGGCCAAGTCATTTGCTTCTGATCCACTGTTCACCAAAAAAATGACCTCATGGGGGAAAGGAAGACACATGACATAGTACTTTTAGTTCTCTGTTGCTCAATCTATGTAACATTGCTAAAAGCCAGGTATTATATCTTCTACTGAAGAGAGTCCCCTTAGGTCAACTTCTGTTTCCAATCACTCCCCTCCTTTTAACTACTACATGAATGCTTTGAACAGCTGCTAAGTGCTACAAAAATGGCTAAGAGGTTGACTCATTTGTGAAATTCCAGGCTTTTATTAGCTTTAAGTGATGAGCTACAAAACAGGAAGATGGGACGACTTTCTGAGAAGCTCACAGAGGTCAGCAGCCGAGAACAAGCACGAATGAGATCTTTTGGGTCCTGAATCTGATCCATCTCATTTACTTACGAAGGCATGGAAGGAGGCTGGGCCCCAACCTAGACACCATAAGAAGGAGTTATTCCAGTATGAGTTTGCTGTTTGACTAGATAAACAAAGTACAGTGCAGCTCAATCTGAACAAATCAGCGGGAAGAACTGAAGAGGTCCAGCTCCTCCAGACAGACACAAGGAGACACACATTTGTGGCCTTTCCAATAACCCCACGTCTATGCTCCATGAAATCTGGATCTGACCACAAATGGTGGCCATTCCAAATTTCTTTTTCTATTTTGGGTAGCATAGTAAATGGAGTATTGAAATGATAGAATAAAGCAATAATTAAAGCATGTACTGAGCACTAATCTAGGACACACACCACACACACACACACACACACACACACACACACACACACACACACACACAGTTATAGACTCACTTAATGCCTGCATTTAAATCTTGGCAGACATCTTTAGGTGTCAGTAGAGTGTCAACTTTAACTCATTTCAGAAAGTATCTCATTCAGATAAAACATCTAAGTGCATTTTAGACAAACGTTATTTATAAGAAATGGCTTCAGTTTTTATAAAAGAAGAAATAAAAATGACTTTGTAGGAAGAATGTGAGGCAAAAGAAGGAACTCTTTTAACAACACTGAGGGGTATCTGGAGGACTTGGATTCCCTAAAAGAGATTTCTGGAACGATGCAAGGAAGTGATAAGGAGAGAGATGGGGGGACTCTGAGGGGACCGGTGAATATCAGGTTATTCTATCAGAATTCCTACACCACTTCCTTCAGCTTGAGCGCTCTTAGGTGTGGCTCTCTCTTCACCATGGCAGATGTTCAATGCCCAGACCAAATCCCTTGGGCTCCCAGATCATCATGTGAGCTGGAGCACCATTCCTTGGGAGCTGGAAGCACTGTACCTTAAGAGGCTCAGGAAGGAGTGCCGAGAGCTTCTCTGCGTATTCGTGCATCGGAGAGTGGAAGAAGACAGAACTTGTGTGCCACAGGCGGTCTATCTGCTTTTTCGCCGCTGCAGTTACCTTCCTGGAGAAACACAGAACGGGTCAAGCACACACTATAAGCAGGCATGTTCTCTCCCCTGGACCATTGAACCTGGACCCTTTGGCTACTTCGGGTTACAGGAAACAGGTTTCACATTTGGATTATACTACTCTTGTTGGAGCAGTGATCAGTGGTAACAAATATTTTACAATGTTGAAGCCTCAGTCTTTAGAGAATTCAGTTTAACCTTACTGATTAGAAAGCCCGTAATGAGACTAGGTAGCAACTAAAGGCAGACACACATGTGGGGCCCAAAGAGGAAGGGCTTAGGGAGGTGGGGAAAGGCAGCAGTGACTGGCGATTGATCCACACCATTATCTTTGCTATTAATATCTGACACATCTAAAAATTAGTTCAACTATTGAATAATTTTGAGAAATGCCAGACTAAACAAATTCTTTGTCTGTGGGACTTGCTAGTATCTTTACTTAGTATACTGCTAAGAAGAGAGGGAGAGCTCATCGTTCTTTTATTATTAGCTCTCTTTTTTAATTTATTATTACTTTTATTTCTTTCATTATTATTTATTTTTATTATATTTTATTTACATATACTATATTACATTTTTTTGAATTTTTAATTGGGTATTATACTTACATTTCAGATTTTATCGCCTTACCCCACTTCCCTCCACCACCCAGAAACCTCCTATCCCATACCCCCTCCTCATGCTTCTAATATTACATATTTTATTATATATTATATAATTACATTATTATATAATATATAATATACAATATACGATATATGATATACGATATACGATATATGATATATGATATATAGTATATAATATATGATACATGATATATGATATATGATATATGATACATAATATACAGTATACAATATACAATATATACTGTATACAATATATACTATATACTATATACTATATACTATATACTATACAATATACAATATACAATATATAATATATAATGTCTTATATAGAATTAAATTTAATTATAATAAATTATAATTATATTTAATTATACTTACATAATATATAATTACATATAATGTTATATTATATATTTTATATATTAAATTGTTTATTATTTATTTTTATTCGTTTTTATTTTTATCATGCTTTTATGGTTATTTTTTTTACTATTAGTCCCCTTCTTATCTTTTTCTGGAACTCTTTCCCAAGGGACACCTCCTATGATTATTATTCCACAAACTCCACTTAAGAAAATTATAAAGTGTCAGTAAAATTTTAAAGAGATAAGAATCTTGACAACATCCTGGATGATAGAAGTAAATCTGAGAGCCACATGACATATTCATATACATATGAACATAGGGGACATGGGTTACTACTACTGGCAATGTGGTGACCAGCTAGGTGGACAAGGTGGCCATCCTTTGGAGAGCAGAAATGTTCTGAAAACACTTGTGTTAATGAGATCTGTGGGAAGAGGAACTCCAAGGATTACGGAGTTGTCAGCAGAGGTCTCAGATCTCAGACGGCATCAGGTTGGCTGTAGAAAATGAAAAGGAGGAAAACTCAAAGACAGCTTTGACATTCTTTCCTAGAGCCCTGGACAAATTCCAGAAATAACTCAAGCGTACGGCTGACTCTCCGGCAGATGTTTCACATGTGTCTCTTGAATAAGTGGCTGAGAGAATAAAATCAGCCTTGTGGAGATCATGGGTTTAGTCTTAGAAAATACTGGGGTGGGAGATATTCTGTATGACACTGGGGGGTGTGGGGCATCTTGATGCCCTCTCTGAGTGTATTCAATTTGTTACTGTCTTTTGGTGAGGGGCCAAGGCTGAAGAGATGACATTGCATAAAGCAGTTGAAAATGTAGCTAAATAGGCAGGAGTAGGGTGGTAGTGATAGGAATGTAGTGAGATGGTGAGAGGGAAAAAAAAAACCAAAGAGAGGAAGAGACAGAGATAAAGACAAAGACCAGGATCCCCAGAGTCAGGGGTAGGTAAAGATTAGAAACTGTATGAAATCATGACAGGGAGTGAGAACTGTTCATTTCCTGGGACATTGTCAGAGTTGAGAGGACTCAGCCTATGACGTTCCTGGTTTTCACTGAATGTGTGTACTTTGTCATAAAGCTCTTATGAATAGCTTGCATACCCACTGGGACTTGTACTTCCTGAAAACAGAAGGGGAGAGAATAGGAAGTAGAGAAGGAGAAGGCTGTGTGTGGAAGCCCAAGTCATTTTTCTCCTGTTAGCAGCTGCAGGAGAGATTCCCCTGGCCCCTGTGTTGATGGGAAGACCTCAACCCATACAATTTACTTTGTCTATTCTGTTTTTCCAGTATCCACCTAACATTAACTTTCCTCAACAAATTTGTTAGGGCAAGAGAGAACAGACCATTTACTGCTTCGTACGCATAGCAGAAGAATGTGGGGTGGGGATGGGGGTGGGGGCAGAGAGAGTGTAAGAGCCAGAAAACCAGCAGTCAACTGTAAAAGAACCTCTCCTAAAAATAGCTGCAAACACAAGAACAGAACAATGGCAATATCAAGGAATATGTTAACATGGAAGGGGGAAAATTTCATGGGATCCCTCCCCTAGAAAAAGAACTATAGATAGCCATTGACTCCTGGGAGAAGGAGAATTATCCTATCCCAGGGAGTAGCCTCCTTACTGATTGTCCAATTCAGAGTAGTCAGCTTTGAAAGTGTATGCATATAAACAACAAAAACAAACCCAGCAGGATATATATATATATATATATATATATATATATATATATATATATATA
>JANHMN010000014.1:47051718-47053616 GCA_030674055.1 Rhabdomys pumilio | reverse complement strand
TATATATATATATATATATATATATATATATATATATATATATATATTCATGTATGTATATATGCACATGTATATGTGTGTATGTACATGCATATCTATGTAACAAATATAATCAAGAAAAAGACTTGAGAGTGGGTGGAGTGTGAGAAGGGTTTAAGGGAGGGTAGTTGGGAGGGGCTGGGGGTGATAAGGGAGGGGGAAGTGATGTAGTCCTCTTTCAGTTAGAAACACTTTAAAAAGCATCAACATAACTCTAATAAAATAGCACACTATATAGAAAAAATTTAAAGAATTATTTTATTTATGACTATACTATATTGTCTTCAGACACACCAGAAGAGGGCACCAGATCCCATTACAGATGGTTGTGAGTTATCATATGGTTGTTGGGAACTGGACTCAGGACCTCTGGAATAATAGTCAGTACGATTAACCGCTGAGCCATCTCTCTAACCCCCATATATAAAATTTAAAAAAAATAAAATGACCACATAGAAACCTAGAGGATCAGGGAGGAGTGTCCTCAGAGTCTGTGTGTGGGAGAGCTGGTCACGGCTTCAGACAATCTCAACTTTATTTCATACATTTCTAAGTAAATTTCTAGCCAGGGATTCAACTCTGTGTTATAATTTCATTCCTCATCAATCTCTCAGAGCCTTCAAAGATGATCCATCATGGGTCTAGAAGTTCTCATGGGCCATCCTTCATGCCATTTTCTTGTCTTTGTGTTTGCCTTACAGGACTGCCACTTGTGTTTTCTCTTGGTGTATCCCTGTCTTTGGAAAGCTTCCTTCATCAAGAAACACACAGAGACACTGACTCACATGCAACATGTGTACCAGGAATGAGTGAAGCTTCCATGAGAAAGAAAAAAGTACAGAATCAAGTCTGTTTCTTTACAGAGGAAGGCATATGGGTGCATGCCAGCACACTCTGTAACAGTTACAACTTATAAGGGCAGGATATAGAAATCAAGGGTTCTGAGTTACACAAATGATGGTTTTCCATGTTTTTATGGATTTTAAGGATTTCCTTCTTTTTTTTAGGGATACTCACGGGTGGCAGTGACCAACACTAACAGTTACAATCCCAGAGAAGAAGTCCAGGTATCTCTTTCCTTCGGAATCAAAGAGCCATTCCATGTGTCCCTGGTGAAGTAGCAAAGGCTTCTGGAAATAGGCTGTATTCACAGGAGAAAGGTGCTGCCTATGAATCTCCAGGGCACGGCTGTAGGCCAGGGACTACAATAGACAAATTAAAATTTGTTTTCTTTCATTTTTTAAAAGATTTATTTATTTATTTTATATATGTGAGTACACTGTCACTATCTTCAGACAAACCAGAAGAGGGCATCAGATCTCATTACAGATGGTTGTGAGCTACCATGTGGTTGCTGGGACTTGTACTCAGGACCTCTGGAAGAGCAGTCAGTGCTCTTAATGGATTTGTTCTCTTAGTCCTGGGTTTTACAAGATCAAGAGCAGGTCAGTTTACCAGGACCTAATCCCCTTAGTGACCTGTATGGACTCACAAATGGGAATATTACCCAGTGTGTTCTGGGAAAAGTGAAGTCCTTTGTGTTTAGCTGGAGACTAAAGTCACTGTGTTCTTTTTCATTTGTGATTCCTTCCTAAGGTACAGGTAAAGAAAGGAGTTGGAATTCCCATTTCTTAACTAAGCCTTCGTTTCAAGTTGGCTTTACTATGAAAATAAAACAGCTTGGAAATAAGTGGTCAAATTAATGCCATTTTTGTTGCTATGGGTTATTGAAAATTAAAACAAAAACAAACAAACAAAAACAACCCCTAAACTAGCTGAATCTCTGTGAGTTCCAGGACAGCCAGGGCTATGAAGAGAGACCCTGCCTTGAACAAAAACAAACAAACAAACAAAGAAGC